>OZ005649.1:132844392-133444392 GCA_963930645.1 Salticus scenicus
AAATGACACTGCTATGTTTTGTAAAAGTATAAATAGTGTGCGAATACTAAAAATATTAAAAGTACTTGTTAAACATCTGCCTGGAGTTTGAAAAAAAAAAAAGAAAATGGAATCGCGGTAATTGCTTTACACAAGTGTGTCAAGAAACCGAAGGAGATTTTCAACTTGCTAAAGCTGCTGAAAATTTCAACGAAGTTCCTCCAGCAAACTATTAAGAGGTATAATGAAATGTCCTCTACCGACGACAGGCCATGAATTGGTCGTCCTCGTACGAGCAGAACGCCAGTAGCTGTTAAAGTCTTAAGGGAAAGGATTCGCAGAAATCCGCTACGTAAGCAAACTCATAAGATCGTGAGATGAATATCCCTAACAGGACAATGTCCAAAATTATAAAAAAAGACCTGGAATTTGTTGCTTACCATAGAAGTACTGGCCATCGACTTACGGATGCTTTTAAAGATATTTGTAAGATCAGAGCGAAAGTTAGTTCTGTAACAATAGAACGCAGATAACAAACATTGGCAAATTCTTTTTCTGTTGAAAAAATTCTTCAAGAAAAATTCAACAAACAAAATGACAGGGTATTAGCTCGCAGTTCCAAGGATACTGCAGAAAAAATTTCAGACACCACCCTCCTTCATTAATGGTTTGGTGGTGGTGGTATGTGTGTGTGTATGGGGGGGGGGTCGTATGAAGGTGTAACCAGGCTACATTTTTATGAAACAGACGTATAAACTTCAGATAAAAACTACCAAAACGACATCCTGTAACAAATTTTGAAGCCCTTAAGTTATACTTTGTTCGCTGGAAAACACTGGATAATCCAGCAGGAGTCAGCACCCCCGCACAAGGCGAGAGCGATGAAGAGATGGTGCGAGAACAACTTACCAGAGTTCAATCGAGCTGACCATTGGCCGTCGAGAAGACCGGATTTGAATCCACTGGACTACCGTCTTTCGGGCTTTTTAGAGAAGAAGGCCTGCGCTAAGCCAGATTGAAATATTGAGACTTTAAAAGCAGATTTAGTGAGGACAGTAGCAGAAATTCCGAATGAAGTCATGCGTGCAGTGATAGATGAGTGCCGGAGCGTTTGAAGAAATGTGCAAAGGCGAAAAAAGGTCATTTACAATTTTTTTTTCGTGATACATTGTAAGTGATAAATAAATATATATATAATTTAGACTCTGTTTCATTTTCCATAACAACAAGATATTTCTAATTGGTGGGCAGAACTTACAGCAGGGCTCTGTATTCGTTAACAAACACTTTAAAAATATTTGTTGCAATCTATATTTATAGAAGATGATAAAGCAAAAATGATTGAGAGTTGTGAAATACTAAAATTTTTTATCAGAATAAATTTCGCTCAACAAATAATTTTAGAAAAATCTGGTATAGCCATCACTTTACTTTTTTATAATACTACATTGCTATAAACACTTTATTACAGTTTAGTATGCAAGATATAAATATGTATATGAGTATGATAAATTTTGTATATCCCAGTATATGAGTATTTTTCAGATCTGAGAGATATTTAAAATAGCGAATATTGACTTCCTGCTATTGTCATTTATTTATTTATTTATTAACAACATATACATTAGATTTGTATGCTTGACTCTCGAAGCCCGCTTGTAAATCCTCGTCAGATAGCACATGACAGAATTACAGTACGAAGAAATGGAAAAACACCCAGGGCCAGCACGGGAATCGAACCCGCTCTCCCACGCTCGAAGGCGATTAGCAGTACGGTGACATAACCACTCGACCACTGAGGGCCAAAACTTCCTACTACTATTTGTTTTTGAGTTGTGCAAACATCAGAGTCACATGTTTATGCGCAGACAAACACATGGTCAAAAATATACAATGAGCAATCGCTAAAAACTTGACTTTCAGATTCAGAGAACCTCAAATCAAGAAATTATAACGAATGTTTAATTTAGAAAATTTAACCAAATATATATATATATATATATTTACCATTGGTAAGAGAAAGTAAATATAGCACATTTAAAATGAATTCATCTTTCCTTTAAGGAAATACTTATCTTCCTAATCGTCCATTTGCAGACCTATTCAACCTGGAAATACTGCATATCACGATTTATTCTCTCACGCAAAATGAAATGTTTCCGTTCTCTCAGGAACAACGTAATATCCGGAAATCAATCATATAAAAATGCTCTATTTCGCAATATTTCTACCCTTTGTATGAACGATACAAAAAATATAAGTTCAGGAATTTTTTTTTTTTTTTAACAAATTTATGGATAATTTAAAGGAAATTGTATTCATTAATCTTATCAAAAACCTAATTATTTTTTTCCTGATGTAAAATTTTCACAGTGTTTATTTTAAAGTCCAATGAAAAATTTCTTGAATGAAATTATCTTTTCTTCTAATATAAATATATAATTGAAGATGCGAGTTTCAGAAGAAACAATGTTAATTTTATATTCTCTATCCATTTTTTTTTTTTTTTTTTTTTTTTTTTATAGCAGTACTCATGAGACTTTGTTAAAGGATTTATAAGATTATTAGAACTCCTTAAGATGCAGAAAATAAAAATATAGATTTGCATATTTGTAAAACGGCTATCAGTACACTTCTTACGAAGTTAAAATATTCAGTTTTCAATTTTGAATCACGGCAAATAATCTCAGTGGCATTTAAACGCCTATCTTTAGGTTGATTAAAGAAATTAAAAAATGAAAGCAAAAGAAATAGAAGTATTAAAATTAATTGCTGTGAATATAACAAAAATTTCTTCTATAATATTTTAGTATGTTATTTTAAAAGCTTAAATTTAGTTGGGCGTTCTATTGCGAAAACTCAGATGCAACTGAAATATCGGTCACCAGCAAATTAGCCTATTAGAGTTCTCTATTCAGCAATCTTAGAAAGGTATTTGTTTAAAAAAAAGTCTGGTGTAAAACAACCACACGACTTCCATTATTCACTATTACACGTATTACATGCAAATTTGGGAGATAATGTGATCAGAAGACATAAAATTGACCCAACAAAATAGACACCTAAAACTTTTCGGTAAGAGAAAGCTGATACACGTGTAAATACATATGAAACAGAGTTTTCATAGCGATTTAAAAAATAAGAAAAAAAATAATAACAGACCTGCTTAATCAGGATGACTGTTAATTTTCCTGTAATAACCAAATAATACAGTAGAAAGGACATCTAAAATGGGTTTGTGTAACAATTTTCAAGAAAATCGTTAGAGCAGTTTTTGAGATACCGACTTTTACCAAAACTTAGCATACTCAATTGTTGACTGGAAAATAACAATTACACAAAAAAATGATATTTAAAAGGGGTTAATGTGGCGAGTTTGAGAAAAATTTGTGCAGCAGTTTTTATAGGAACGCACTTGCAAGACATGAAATTGAGACAGTACGCCTATCAATTTTCCTGAACTAACCCATTCATATGAAAGTACACCTGATAGAGCTTTTATATAACAACTTTGAAGGATATCATTAGAGCTAATTTTGAGAAACAGACTTATGGTCCAACTTCCGGTTTCCAGCATTCACCAAAAGTTAAAACAATCATCTGTACACCAGACTTCTCTCAATTCTCAAGTTCCGTAGTTCTATCTTTATTAGTTTCGGAGATATGATAGGAAGGGGATTCCACACATTCTTACACACAAGCTAGCCAGTTGCCAAAATTTACTTTTTTGACTCAGCAGACCGTAAAACATGTAAACCAGGGAAAATTTCGATATCGATCTTCCGACCGAGTACAATATTTCTATTACATACAGTTGTCGGATAATGTAAGTAAAAAAAAATGTTATTTTTTATTTAAGGGGTAACACTACTGTAACGGCCTAAAAAGTGACTTTTTTTTTTTTTTTTGACAATATTTTTTTTTTTTTTTTTTTTTTTGACGAAAAGATAGGTGATAGAGAACTTATACTTATTTTTAACTGGATAATCTTACACGACTTATGCTTAATTAATATTGATAATAATAATAATTATTTTTTATTTAAAGACTTTTTTCTTTCACATACTTACCTACACTTCACTGCAAAGCTATAATATTTCTAGGTTTCATGTATATAATATATTTACTTTTCAGTTACATAAAAAAAAAGAAAAAGAAAGAAACAGCATGCGCTTTTCAAACATCATAGACTGCTATTTTCATATTTGTCATACTATTTACCAAAAACTACAAAACTTTATACATAAAATTTAATATAATATTATGCATTAAGCTTCAGGTATATTACTGATAATTTTATTGCAAAAATTACCGATTGTAAGAAAAAATTGCGATTCGTCTGACGAAAACTATAAACACATATTATTGAATAAATGTTGATCGATTTAAATCATTGTAGATCATTCAGCTTGTTCCTCAGTTCGAATCCAACCTCCCGAAGAAAATCACAATTTAAAAGTTTTTTGTTTAAAAATTATTAATATAGTATTTACGCTCTAAAATGTTCTAAAACGTATTTTTAACTAAATATTGAAACATGTGCAATTACCGTTTTACTTATTTATGAAAATATTCACTGTGGTCAGTAGTGGCTACTTAACTTATAATAATAAATGGTCAAAGAGAGTGGAATTTCATACATTGAAGTGTTTGAAATTCTGTGCCTTTTAAGATAATTCAAGTGTCTGAAATAACTAAAACATTTCTTGAATCTTAAAATTGAGTATCTCAATTCAGACATATTTATGTCAGAATTTCAGACACTTGTATTTGCATTTGTCTATGAAAAATCTGTGCATATTTCCTACGTTCTGCTGCGGTTGATGAGTGGATTTTACTTTTCCCTAGAGCTTCATAATGGGCAATTGGTGACAGTCTAGGATTCACCCATAATGGAGTTTCGGAGACATGCTGTCTCAATTTTGATTCTCTTCGGAAATGATGGCTCCTTCCCATCTGTAGGATATTTACGGATGTTCTACTGTGAGAGAACAAAATGTTCTGCTGTGCAAGACCACCAAAATATTCTGCTGCGGATGTTCGACATAGAAACAACTTTTTGGACAAGCTTACAGGACAAATATTAAACAACATTGTAACTAAGTGAGGAAAAAAAAAACCTTTATGAGCTGTAGTCTTTTCTTCTTTTTCTAACTAAATAAAACTGCATATAAAACACCAGTTTTCCTCAAATGTTCATTTTTTTTTTCAGTACTTAAATTAGAAATCTAGTAATTTGAAAGGTATAGCAATTAAATTTCATGTCATTTGCTGCAATAGGTTTCTACAAATCAGACTCCAAGTACCCCCTCTTAATTATAACCACTTGATACTTCAAAAAAAATGAAAATAATAATAATCATAATAATAATAATAATAGCATGACTATGTTTATTGATGTCCTTTTTATAGGTGGTGCATATTATGTTTGGCTGTAAACAGTATTTAAATACACTCTAATATAATTTTATGCTTAAAACAAAGCGAGTCCAAGGTAAGCCGTAAGTGCTTCGGAGCGGTAAGCGGAAGTGCCAAGGTAAGCGCCGCCTTCGGTAGCGCCAATTGCTGGCTTCGGTCGAGTATCAGAAAAGCGACCAGCGGTAATAGATTACGAATAGACAAAAGAAAGTGCTTAGGCAAACACAACATTTCGGGATAGGAGCTGCTAACTTTTTGGATTTTTAAATAAATTTTATTACAACTATTTAAAAATAAAATATGTCATATTTATTTTCTACGATTAATTAAATAAAAAATTGTTATAGAAAATTTCTGGTCAGAATTCTCCAGGAAAAAATCATAAAGTGGGAAATTATGGGTTAGGGAAACTATAAAATCCAAACCTTCATGTGAAGACTTTCTCAAGAAAATTACAAATAGTGTAACGCCTTTTTGAAAAATATTTTCGGTATAAAACAAATATTGCTATATAGCGTTGCCGTCTCAGATGTCGGACAATCGTGCAGCCATATTTTCCCATAGGCGTTACACTCCTTGCTTTGTATATTCTTTGGATTGAAATCTTGTTCACTTTTTACTGAATATGCTTTTTACAAAGCATTTCTTGTTATTTTATATCGAAAGAAAATGCATTTTATTTATTTATTTATTTATTTATTTATTAATCATATATATATATATATATATATATATATATATATATATATATACAAACACACATGAGATAATACTTTAAATTTAATTTAGACGCGTTAATTATAATTTAATGAAGAGAATAGTTCATGCACTTAGTATTTTAGTCAGCTATTGTAGGTTTTTGCATGCATGTCAATAATTATCTTAGTAAATGAAAATTCTATTATAACCTTACAGTTTAATTAAAAACATGCTTTTTAATAAGTACTTGAAGACTCGTGCATATTAAGATCGGCTGTAGTTCATACATTATAAACATTTACTTCTGTTTTATATATTAAGTAGACAGTTTTATAAAAGTATATAAATAAATATAGTGAATAAATTATTCAATTTTAAAGCAAATTTTATTAATTATAAATTATATTAGTCATTCATTATATAATATTTTTCTAATTAACCTTCTAAACACATTCAGAAACATAAGGGAGTAAAACATTGCAGATAGTATAAAAATTGTTAAACTTTTGTGTTATAAGAATGTAAGTAGTACGAATGACTAATTAGGAACAAGAATGTATGAAATAATTTGGAAATGAACAATACTGAAATGGGGTATAATTATTTAATACCTAAAATAAAGGAAAATATTTAGAAGTTGCAGGCTAATTAAGTCTCTTAAAAGGGAAGTCAAACGGCAAAATCAATTTTCTTTTTAAGCATGTACCACATTTCTATTTCAAACAACTTCATCGGCTAATTAGTTTCATACATAACTCTCTAGATGTAATGAAAACATTCTTAACACTTGAAAAGATTCAGAGCTTGGTAATGATTTTTTTTTTTTTTTTTTTACTATTTATACCATTACGTGTGTAATTTGCTAATAGTTAATACCTAATTAAAATAAAGAGTCCGCAAAATTTTTGCAATGTAATTTTGGTATAGTTATAAATACTTCACTGACTTTAAGAAAAAGTTAATTATATTTTTTTCTCGACTTTTTAAATATTTTTACTTTCATATTTCAATACAAATGTATGCGCTAAGTGCTCCCAAATTTAGGGAATTTTTTATTCAATTAAACACCAATAATTTTGAGGTGTGATATTGGATACACATAATAGACGATTAATATTTGAAGTTATTAGGTAACTGTTACATTCAAAATTTAGTGGTGGAATTGAATGAAAAAGACCCTAAATTTGACAATGCTGTATACATTTTAAATTTTTGAATATCTTTTGATGTTTGCATATTCGTATTTTGTCGTTCACGAAAAAAAAGGAAAAAAAAAAACATTTATCACGTTTAGTGAAATTATTTAAATTCGGAACCAATGGATTTCCAGAAGTTTTAAACGAAAAACTAATTTCACGTGGAACTAAAGTTATCTTAATTACTTTGTTCTGTATTCAAGAGGAAAATGTGTTCAAATACTAAAAATATTTCGACCTGGTATTTGAAATTTTATATGTTTTAAGAACTCCTAAAAGCGTTTAGACAAGTTTTAGAATGATGTGTGTTTGTGTATGTGCGACAAAAAATTGTGCCAGTTCTAAATAAAAAACCAATGCAATGGAAAAGGCCATTAGGGGACGAGCAACAAATTCAATAAAAAAGAAAATATTTCTGATTACCCTGTATCTAGAAGTGCATGGATTCACCTGCAAATTTTAGATATGGTTATAAATGTTGTATTTTATACGTGTGTAGCGTTTTGTAAAAATATCTCGAATATTTAACGAGCCATAAATATTTTATTAAAAAAATGCAAAAAAATATTTCGTAAGTTTTTACTTTTTAACTCTAAAGGTTTTTCTCCAAATTTCATGAAACTTTCAGAAAACATGACAACGTATGCCTAAATCTTTATAGTATAATTTAAAACAAATACATTTAATATTGAATTAAATGTGAACAGTTGTAATGAATAATTTATTACTGCGCACGCGCGGACTGCAGTAAAAACCTTTGACATAGTTTAATGCACAACTGTATAGAGCACCTTTTAACAAAAATCCAGTTGAATATCATGAAAATTCGTAGAGATATCGGTAATTAAATGAACTCTTTTTCAGCTGTTCTCTAAAAAGGTCTTTACGATAAGGGGTCATTCACAAAAGAAAATTTGTATCAGAAAAAACTTTGTTACAGTATAATTCTTAATACAATATTTGTGATTTTTTTTTAATAGTTATGTACTACATATATATATAAGAAAAAAAGAACGAGATGTTTTTTCTTACACAAATTTCCATTTGTGTACAACCCCTTATCGTAAAGACTTTTTAAGAAAACTGCTGAAAAAAAGCTTATTTAATCTCCGATATCTCTATGAATTTTCTTGATATTTAACCTTTTTTTTTTTAAATAAGGTGCTCTATACAATTGCGTATTAAACTATATAAAAGTTCTTTCGCTGCAATCTGCTCATGCGCAGTAATAAAGTATTTAATACAATTGTCCATATCTCTTTGAATATTAAACGTATTTATTTTAGACTATAGTATAATAATTTAGGCATATGTTGTCATGTTTTCTGAAAGTTTCATGAAATTTGGAGAAAAACCTTCAGAGTTATGAAGTAAAAACTTACGAAATATTTTTGCATTTTTAAACAAAATATTTAAAACTCTTTGGATAATCAAGCTACCCTCACAAAATTCTGCATGCGTGTAAAGTATAACATTTACTACCATATCTAAAATTTGCAGATGAATGGATGCACTTCCAGATACAGGGTAATCAAAAATGTTTTCTTTATTTATTGGATTTGTTTCTTGTCCCGTAAAAGCTTTTGTGACAAAATCTTTGTTAAAAAATACGAAGAAAGACATGTTTTCCTTATTCCCAAATTTCAAGAAAAACACATTGAGTATTTTTCAAGATATTCAACAAAACATAAAAAAGTGAAACTGTTTTCATTATTTTGTCCAACACCTGTAAGTCTATCCGTATTTACAATATATATATATATATGAAAAGCATTTACTTATAATAAAAAAAAATCATAAAGAAGAAAACCTTAAAGTAGTTTTCATTAAGAAAAAAAAAATCAATATATTATTAATTCGCAAAGGAGATATATTAAATTAAAGAAAAAAAAATCTCAATATTTCAAAAAGTGCAAAAGAAAGATTAAAAAGCTATTAAAGTTGTATGCAAAACAAACATACATGCTTTATATTTGTAAAAAAAAAAAAAAAAATTCATTAAACACAGACAAAAGAATAAAAGTACAACACAAAAAGAGCTATTTTAAGAAGAAAAAAAAAATATATATATATATATTAAAATCAATATGAGGAAAATACGCCAGTGGCGTATGTTGGAGGCTGTAGCATTAGTAGATATTTTGAAATTTAAACTTAAAAAATGAGCTTTCTATGTTTTACGTAGATTCGACTCGTATTCAAAGTTAGTGTTATTATTATTCTCCTCTAATAATATCCTAAGGTGTAAAGATTCAAAACTACCAGTTCTAAAAAGAGATTAATTTAATTGAAACAGTGCAAACTGTTTGCCATGCAATCATTATTTGAATAGTTTTGAATAAGGTATGCGAAATTTTGTTTGCCTTGCATCTGACTGTTTCAAGCTACATCTTCTTTTATATGACTGTAGGCAAAATCCAATTATGTGCTAGATTATTATTGTTTTTTTTATTATTTAAATATAGCACTTTTTTTTTTATGTCCACGACTGTTATCAAATTATGGCGAAGTTGAGGTAGTCTAGTTGGTACAGCTACTAGCTTATAAATGGGAGATTGTAGGTTCGATATTCTAGTTGGCCGTAGACCATCGTGTACATTAACGGCGTCTTGCACATGAAAATTCGCCGTGGTTGCAATGTGCTTTATGTTCCCAATTTTATACCTTTAATAGTTACCTAGGAAGAGAAGCTATCCTTTCCGAAGTGCATCAAAATTGTGATGGCATACCTGCAGATCATCCCTATGGTTGAATCCCAGAGTACAGTGCCTAGAATACATAGTGTGGAAAGCGTCCAGCAAATCAGTGCCTTAAAAATTAAACCTCTCACCAGAAGTCAGTGTGATCGATTATATTGCTTGAATAGCTACCTATTGGTTAATTACGTGCTCAGATCACGCGATTGAGCCGGCGAAACTGGGAAAAGCCAGTTAGCTCTTCGATTTGAGTAAAAAATTCGATCGCAGCGCCATCTGGGAAGCTTATTTTTTTTAGCAGTATTTTAAGCATACGATCATAAGCACTTGCTACACTGTATATTCTAGGCGCTGTACCCAGACCGCTGCCAACTGCCCAGTGCGCTAAATAGTGGGAGTTAAACTCACTTTATTCCACTCCAAAATATGTCAGCATTATAATGAGTGGATGTGTCTGTCTATAACTGAGTCGTTTGATTTTGAGGGAGAGAACCAGAAGTAGACACAGGACCCTGTTCTTCGAGAAAACTCACATCAGGATTTCAAAATTTCATGTTTGCAGTTGAGAAAATTGTCCCACTAGAACAGAGTCATCAAAATTACAGACGGTGGTCTGCAAAGAATTCTAGCATATCCACAATGGTAGAACCTTATCAACAACATCAATCCACCATCTTCTGTGACGTATTTTTGCTTCGGGTAAAACTTTCGTGGTTTTCATCGAACAAAGACTCGTATAAAAAAATAAATAAATACCAATGGGATAGTTCGCAAACTGTGATACTTCCGTATTTTTAGAAGAATTACAGATGTCAAACATGGTCACCTCAACCAGACTCTGCTCCTTCCAATAGAGTAAAATCAACGTGGGACTGATGTACAGTGAATCTTTTGGATTCCATCCAAGCAGAAGTTGACTCCGTAATCTCCTGATATTAATCCAGTGGATTATAGTGAATGTTTCATTTTTAAGCCTAGCGCTTCCATTAAATCACACCGAAGCTTAAAATTACTTAATGCTTTCATTGGGTCAGAAAGGACTAAGATAAAATTTTCACAAGTGCGGGAAATTGCTGAACATTTTATTCAGATTTTCGAGTTATATATCCGTTAAAAAAGTAGACACTTTAGAAATTCTTAAATATGTCACAGTGATACTAGTAGTGATACCAGTGATGAAGTAGGATTATTTTTTCATTTCATTGATTGATTATGTTTTATATCTAAAACCTCGTAAATAAGTTAAAGTTTTCCTCCAATAAATAACTTTTTATTTTCTTATTTTGTAATTTATGGGGGTTTTTTTCATGTAGGTTTTTAAAAACTATGGTATTTGAATATAAAGTTTTAATTTAACGTATTTTAAAATTTATGGGGCTATCTAAAAAAATTTTTGAGTTCAGCATGTTTTAGTAATTCATGGTTTTTTGCTTAACAAAGTTTACAAACGTGGTCTTGTAATTTATTTTATTTGATTATGTAAATGTATATTAAATAGAAAAAATAATATTAAATGTTAGAAAACCAAATATTAATAAAGTAAACAATATTAAAATTAAATTTAGATACTCAATGCCCAAGAAAATGCACCAAAAGTATATATGTAAACTTAAATATAAAGTAAGATAAAAAAAAAAAAAATAAAAAAAAAAAATAAAAAAAAAATTACGAACTGAATACACCGATGAAACTAGAGAGAAAATATTAATTAACCTTAAAAACATTGAAGGGATCATCAGGGAGGCCCCTCAAATCAGTGTGAAAAAACAATAATATGCACTACTAGCAAAAGCAAAATGTAGCTTGCCCTCCCTACATTTTTTACTGTTTTTCAATTCTGCATTGAGATGGTTTATTGTTGTTTTTAGTTTGCATTTATTTTAAAAATATTTTACATTTTAATATATATATATATATATATTATTTAGATAATAATTAAAAAATATTTGTATAAAATAGGCACCAAAGGCAACACTAAGAATGATACAAAAAATACATAAAATTTCCAGAAAAGACAGTGCCAGATAGAGGCCGCTTGCTGTGCTTACATCTCAACTGCTTTGAAAACCTCAGTTGAATTCTGACGTTAGCTTATATATATGTATATATATATATATATATATATATATATATTATATATATATATATATATATATTATATATATATGAGTGTGTTTGTGTGCGTGTGTATGTATTTCAACAACGTGCTTTTACGATTTATAATGTTTGCTTTGGAAAATTATTAAACAAAACATATTTTAACATTAAGAAACCTTTTTATAATGTAAGTATTATTTGAGATGTTATAAATTAAAATAATCACAAGTATTAATATTTAAGCATTTTTATTTTTGAATAAAATTAAGAAGAAGAAATTAAAAAAGTAGGGATTTTTCTAATCATTTTCTAGTGAGCCAAAGGTGGCCAGTGTTCCTAAGGTCACCCACCCCTCATAAAAGAGGTTTAATAATCACAAAACGGTACTAATGCATTGTGAATCATGTATCTCTAGAGTATTTGACTGAATTTGAAGATATTATCTTGATCGACCGCCATTGTATGCAATGATTTCCCTTTAGAAAAATAGTCATTCTAATTTCCAAGTAAGAAGATATTTTAATTTACATGTGCTTAAGTTATTAGAACTTTCAACTGTGATACACTTCCTGAAAATTTATTTCTTTCTCTTTAACCATATTTACTTAACTTCATTTTTAATAAATATATAAGTTTAATTTCCGGCAAAAGGCGACCATATGCATGTTCTCGTGGTAGACCAGATGTCGGGCAACCTTGGAACACGTGGGCCAACTTAGCAAATAAATACGCAAATTAATGTAATAAGAGTAACTTTCAAAATGTCTGCTTAAATATCAGAAAAAAAAAAATCTTATTATTTGTTCTCCAACAATTTCCACACTGTTGAGAATACCAGAGTTCTTCCGAAATAAGTTCAGAATAAACATTCTAAAAATTTTGTACAAAGAAGTAGCTGAAAGTCTTTGTGTGTCAAAAGATAAGATAAATAAGAAGAAAAACCCGAAAAATAACAAAAGAGCGTCTTAAACCCGTTTTAAAAGTGTTTTCAGTATATAGGGCACCTTTGGAACACTATGCGACAAAAGTGGCCCACAAGCTACAATTTTGAAATTGTATTACATTAATATCTAAATTGTATCTCACAAGGAAAATTATACTTTATATGGCATTTTACGAAAAAAGTCCAATCACATACACCCAACTAGAAAATTATACAAAATTCTCAAAGCTTAACTTTGGCTACCTTTGCCTAACCTACCTTATTTAAATATTTGTTTAATTTACCACTATGTTTTTTCTAAAAAAAATTTCAAATTAATATTAAATATATGTACTAAATCAGTGTTTCCAAAGTACAAATAAAATTTATATAAATGTATTGTCTTATTTATTTATATTTTTGGTATTTAGTCTGTAAAAATATCGTTATTCTCTCATAAATGATCATAAATCATATTTTTAAAAACATAAATAAAGTAATATATATATATTTTATTTATTTATTTTCTTTCCAAAACTTAATTTTCTCTTCTGTTTTATTTTTTAAATTTGAAATCTCTCCTAAAAATTTTTATGACTGTTGTAAATCAGCGAAAGCTCTTATATGCAATTTGATCGAAGCTTAAAATAAATTTGAAACCTCATAAAAGTAGTAGTCGACCATGTTATTTTGATGGTAGGAGGAAAGAAAAAAAAAATCCAGTTATTAGATTCATGTAAATTTTCCTTGACAGATCTTGGCTCAATCCATTTTCTCTAATGTGCAATCGATATTCTGAAATAGCATTTTAACGATGTTTCGTAACATTAAATATGTTTTTTAAATCTTGTAAGAGTTTATCTAATGCGCATTAATTTTGTCGCAATAAAAATTTCTTTGACATATACGTATACATATATTAAAAACAAAATATTTCTATAATCACCTTTTGTACGTTTAATCTGAAAAAAAAAAAAAAAAAAAAAAAATATTGGAAAAATTCTTAAAACATATTTTTATAATAAAAAGAATAAATCGCAATAAAATATATTTTTCATCAAAATAAGCCCAAAAGATAAATTACCTATAAACCAAAGTTCGTGATAAGAGACTATTTTATGTAATTGTTACTTTTATAATTATTAATTGTATTCCATTATCAAAAGTATCCTATTCATAAACAAAAATTATGTATCCGCTTCATTAAAAAAAATTTTTTTTTCTTTACACAGTTTTAGAAAATTCACGAAAGCATATGACTATTATGATAAAAATTTATACTGTTATTGAATGCTTTTAAAACTAACGAAGAGAGTTTTTATATATATATTTTTTAAATGGAAGCATTGTAACATTGTGAATAGGAAATCCAATAATATTTTTCAAAACGTTATTTTTCATAAAACCCAGTGAAAGTAGTTGCTACGATTTAAAAATAAAAGAAAAGGGATTTGGATCTTAAAAGATCACTGAGAAAAATTTCTGTAACTGACATCTAGAATCTGAATTGTAGCTCTATAAAAAATAGTTCCATGTCATCCTTATAAATTCTAGTCTCCTTTGAAAGCGAGTTCTAGAAACCCCTATTAGAATTCTAGAGCATTTGCCTATATTCTCGAGGGCAAAGTTATTTAAAAATCTCTGCAAATAAATGCGAATACAAGAGGCGGGTTTCAGCAACTATAATCTCGGTTTATTACCCAATTCTAGAAAATCAAGCAGTACAAATATTCAGAATATTCAGAATATTGTTTCACCATCTAGGAGTGTGTAGGCTAGAAATTCTGGATCATTTCGTCTATTCAGTTTATTGGCGTGCCTTATGCGCATAGCTCAGAAATTTATATTTCTAGTTAAGGTATTTAGAAAATGACCACTTATTCATTCTAGATGAAGGCGGTATACTTTTTTACTCACAAGGAAACATTCAAAAGGTGTCATCTTCAAAAAGTATTGAAAAAAATATATGCGATTCTACTCTTCATAAAACACCAGAAAATGAAAAAATTATCGGCTGAAATTAATTACAGCGACCACAAAAAATTATCAAAATTAAGCATATTTGGCGATTTCACACTGCTAGGCGATTGATTTTGAGTACTTGACGGAAAAGCAAAACACGGTTCTTTTCGTACACTGCAATCTCGGTGCTAGCAAACGTATCGCCTAAGAGCGCTAAATCGCCAAATATGCTTAATTTTGATAATTTTTTGTGGTCGTTGTAATTGATTTCAGCCGATATTTTTTTCCTTTTCTGGTGTTTTATGAAAAGTAAAATCACATATATTTTTTTCAATACTTTTTGAAGATGACACCTTTTGAATGTTTCCTTGTCAGTCTTTTCAAATAACCCGAAATAAAGTAAAACATTGTTACACTTCAATTTAAAATTTCTCTTTCCCTATTCTCTTCTAACTACTAAATGTTTTGGAGAAGTTGTAAAACAAAAAATTAAAAGAAAAGGAAAACATAAATATATAGAATAATCTAATATAAAAGTACGAAAAATGTGCTGAAAATGTGATCGTTGAATATTTGACCCCGATGCCATATTTAAAAGAAGTAAATGAAGAAATTATAAATTATCTCTTTAAAAAAAAAAAAAAAAAAAAAAAAAAAAAAGAGTTAAATTAAGCACGTGTCATTTATCATTCATATTAAAAACACTTTAAAAACACGTAAAATTAAATTTTATTTAAAAGATTTTAAAAATATTATCCGAAGCTTTACACTTTGAAGTACCAAAGCATCATCAGAGATTTTTATTCCATCAGGGATTTTAAAAATCCCTGATGATGCTTTTGTATTTCAAGGCGAAAAGCTTCTGATAATATTTTATTAAATATTGCAAATAAAATTTAATTTTACGTGTTTTTTAAGTGTTTTTAATATAAATGAAGAAATGTTGAATGTTTTCCAAATTCATTGCTAAGGAATACCAATTCAACAGTATATTAAAAGAATCGTCTAAATATTTTAAGAATCATTCAAACATATTAATCTGCCAAATGCAGAAAAAAATGTTTAAAAAATGAGAATCCAAAACATGGTTATTAACAAATTAACTACAGAGCTAATTTTGAGTTTTACGGGAACACATTAAGTTGAAATTCTGTAACTGACATCAAGAAACTGAATAGTGCCTGTAGTAAAAATAGTTCTATGTCATTCGTCATTCTTATAAATTTTAGTCCCTTTTAAAAGTGAGTTCTAGAAACCCCTATTAGAATTCTAGAGAGTTTGCCTATATTATCGATGGGTCAAATTTATTTAAAGATCTCTGCAAATAAATACGAACACAAAAGCCGGGTTTTAGTGGGTATAATCATTGTAATCTTTAAGATAGCCTTAAGGCTGGCTACTGACGTAATCGCAGACAGGCGATCAAAATAATTATCGTCATCGGCTGTAAGCGTTTCGTTTGTGTCAGCTGCGATTTTTCCCCTTTCCTCTCCATAAAAGTAGAAAATGAATACACGGAGTTACAGGAGGAAATTTTTATAGCTACAAAATTGTTTTATTTAAAATCTTTTAAATAATTCAGGGATGGTTGGATAAAGCAAAACTTTTTGAATTTAAAACCAATTAGAAACATACAGCTAGAATACTATCATGACAAATCATTCCATTTACAAACGAAAATACTAAATTTTGTAAAAGAGATAAGTAAAGATGCTTCCAAACCATTTCTCTTTCTAAGTTAAAAAAAAAAAAAAAAAAAGAAAAGAAAAGAAAAAGGAGTTTGAATTATCAAAATCGATACTTATTTAAATATTTTTCTTTTAAACAGAATTCTTTAAAATTTCTGAAATTTCCGATGAGATTTCTTGACATATTTAATTTTACTGGACAATGGAAAAATAATAAATAACTGTAACTACATTATTAAGAGACATATTTTACACTGCTAAAAAATTGTGCGGAAACTATCTAGATAACAAGAAACAAATAAATTAATTTTTAAATAATTTTTATTTTCCTCTATATGCACAAGAAGGAAGAATTGAATTCGTAAAAATTTTCCAGCACTGGTTTTCTATAGATTTACACATTTTAAGATGTCTTGAATAACATTTGATTAGTTTTATATTTTATTGTTGTAAAAGTAACATTGAAGTTCAATTAAATCTCGTTTTTAAAATACAGAAAAAATTGAAAAATCTTAATTAAAAAAAATTAGCTTAAAGAAACAACAGAAATGTTTTATGTAATTTAAAATTACAAGATTTGAAAAATTTATCTTGCTTACTTATCTTTATAAATAAATAGTAGAATTAATAGGCAAAAAAAAAAAGGAGGTAAGTTCATAATGCCACAAAATATTTCAGCATCTCTTTTCCCTTTACCAATGCAACGCATGCCATACACTAGTCATTTATTGACATTGTATGCTTTTGACTTACTGGATGACACTGCACTTGTGGAATTATTGCATTTTGAACATAAAAATTCTAAACTTACTGCCAGACCTTTACGTCGTCCAGTATTTTCAAACACTTGAAAACAGTCTGTGCTACCACAGTTTCTGCACTTAGCAACTGTGTACTTAGCATGTTATATATATTTGTAATCTGCAGAATCTATACTATTTTTTAAGCCACTAATTGAAAAATCAAAATTTTGAAGGTATTTCACGTCCTAGCCCGCTTAATGAAACTGCATTGTTTCAATTGTCTTTACCAGAGACTCTGGTAAAGACAATTGATACCAGCAGTTTTCTCTGATTTTTTCGTACAATGAGAAAAATAGACAACTAGAAATCTTGTTCTTATTTAGGACAACTGCACGTACACCCAACGGATTTAGTGCTTCAAAACATAAAGTTAATGTTTCTTCCACCCAATATACCTCAATATCCTTCAACTACTTAATCAGAGATCTGATCATCTAAATTATATTATCGAAAAGAATTCATCGTCTTCTATAAAAACTGTAGCAAAAACTGCCACTTTCATAGAAGCAATGCGTTACATAAAAATGTCTTCTTACAACGTGACGTCAAAGACAATCACAAAACGAATTTTAGCACGCAGATTTAAGTCAGAGCAACAATATCAAGAAAGGTGTTCCACCTTTGAAGATAATGTAATTTTATAAGGATTTCTTTAATCATGATGAGATGGGTAAAAATCTCCTAATATCGGAAGAACTATCTGACGATGTTATCCTGCAGCAATTCTCATCTTCATAAGTTTCAGGTGAACCGGAAGGAGTAAAAATGAAGATTCTGATTCAGACGAGGTACTAGATTCTTCACCAACAGCATTTGATAAACAGAAAATTCTTTCTATATTCAATATATTCAGAAAGATACTAGAGAATCGAAACGTAAACGGGAAATGTATGCATAGTTTTACAATTTTGCTGAAAATATCAAACGCCTAATTGATCCGTCCAAACAAAGCACATCAGTATGCATCAGTTTTTCAACAAGCCCAATATTTAACTACTGTAGAAATATAAAATAATTTTATATGCAGTATGTGTGTATTAATTTTATATGGAATATGTGTTTAATTTATTAATTCTAAATGAACAATTAATAATTTATCCATCAAAATTTAATCAATGTTCTTTATTAATGCAATTAATCATTACATTTTAAATTTCTTTCCATATTTAATACTTTTTTCTTGAGTTCAGGCCTGTTTACCGAATACAAAAATCATTCGCCTTATAAAATCATATTGGTGAGAACAAACGTAATTTTGTAAAGCGACGGCTATTTTATGTATATATATAATAGTATTAAACCCTCGACAATAGCTTCAGGTCCCCGAGCCCAATCCCTTCCCGAGATTTTATGAATTTTTAGTCAATTCTGAACTTTTATTTCTTTCGATGTTAGCTATTATTATTATTATTATTTACACACTTGACATTGTGAACTTTTTTCGTTTTCATGCCATGCATTTTTTTCTATGGATTTTTTACTCTTTTTTCCCATGTTTCTATGAATTTTCAGCCGTTTTCTCTCGTTTTCTACATTCTAAAGTGCGGTGGTATATGAATATGACGATTTTATTTTCGATTTTTTGAGGGAGAATAGAATAAAATATATTGAAATTATTAAATAATTTTGTTAACTATTTTTTATTTATTATTTTAACAATAGTTATTTAATGTATACATATATAATATATATATTGTAAGCGTGGAAACTGTTATAAAGCATACTGTCTTAAAACAGAAAAGGAAAATTTGATCAATTTGAGGTATATTTTATTCACTCATCGTAACGGAAGGCAACTTCTCACGTTGAGAAGTATTTATTCTAAATATTTGAAGTATTTATTCTAATAATAGAGATTTTTTAGCAATTAGTTTTAGTTTTTTTTTTTTTTTTTTTTTTTTTTTTCCTCCACATAATATTTAATGTTTCTTTGTTAAATAATAATCATAATTATGAGTTCATAACATTAACTGAATATTGCATTTATTTCAGTTTCAATATTTCACTTAAATATTTATGTGCCCCGGTGCTAAAAGACACCATGTCCCTTTTTTTTTGGGGGGGTGGGGGGGAAGAGTTAGACTCATATTCTTGATATGCATTTTTTACTTTATTGCATTAATACATTAAATCATTCATAATGTGTTAAAATATCATTAAGTGATCACTGCTAGTTACAAAGAAGTACATTTAAACATGCATTCAAAGATTAAAAAATTAAGACAGTTGTTCTGCTGAAAAATGACATTTTTGTGATACGATGTCCTTTACCTCTGGGGTACAGGTATGTAACATTTGGTAGAAATTACAATTTCGTAAATATGTATGTTATCTAGCAGGTACTGCAGCTTTGGCGCACTATCCAAATGACGCATAGGCTCACTTTCCACTCTTGAGGGAATAAGTCGTAATTATAAATTCAAAACTAGGTTTTGAGTATTTTAAATTTTGCAGTTTTATTGCAGTAGCTGAGATTTATTAATATCATTAGAAAATAAAAATGTAATTTAAGCTTACCACAACAGACACAGGAAATTTTCTATTTCAAAAATTTTACAAAGAGGAGTTTTCTTTGTTTTTTAATAATTAAGCTATGTTGATTTATTTAAATGTTATGCAATATATTACAATTTTGAGAAATTTCCAGAATGAGTAATAAATTGGTTTCCAGCTAGAAACCAATAATTTACAAATTACGAACGTGATACCATTCAATTTTTTATCGCAGAAATTTGAACTATTGAAAGGGAATATTACCAACATAAATTATCATTGCACTGATGAAAAAAAAAAAAAAAAAAAAAAACTTTAAAAAAGAAAACTACTATTAACATGTTATTAATTTAAAATGAAAAAATATTTGTGCGTATTACATTATTTTACATGAATGTAATCAAAAGTATTTTTCCTTGTCCCTCTGTTTAAATCGTTTAAAGTAATTAGAATCTGCCATCTCTATAAGAATAAAATGGCATATCATTAAAGAAAATATTCATTTATATATCTTTAAATTAATCACAGGACTTTTCTAAATCCATTTAAAATTCTTCAGTGACAGTTTAACATAATATTTGTATTTTAACAACCTTAAAACAAAATAATAATAGTAATTATAATAATAATAATAATAATGATAATAATAAAATTTTTCAATTATCCATAAACATAAAACAAAATTGTTATATTTATACTGCAAGCAAATATTAATAATAAAAATAACTTTAAATAAAAAATATATAATGTTGAAAGGTCAAACATATATGAATCATAATACTGTAATGTTGTAGAAAATTACATTCGAGAATACTCTCAAAAAACTTTTAAGTAAAATTCGCAGAAAAAAAAAAAATCATTTCTTATAAAAATAACCAGACATTACGATGTCAATTTAACTCCTAGAGTCAGAGCAACGTCATCAGAAGTAGCATAAATCAATTTTTTTCTCTCAAGGAGATGGTCATAAATTTTGTGCGCTGCCAACGAAAAGGATAAAATACCTGAATAAAAGAGGAACAGGACTCCATTTTGCTGAGTTGTGTTAGAACTTGACATATTTTGTTGGACATTCAGATGAAAAATTGATTTAATGTAGATGGTCATCATGTCTGCGATTTCTATACAGCCAGATGCAAAAATATGTGTGCTTGATAAACAATGTTTTAACATCTGGATGATAGATTGAACTAATAGTAGTTTAAGATTTATGGGGAAAAAAAACATTTTTCTACTTTGTTTATTTATTGTAAAAGGTCAAAACTTTCTGTGCGTCTAATTTCAAGGAAAAAGGATTTTTTTTTCGGATTGGTGAATATTTTAAATTTTAAAATAGGAAAATATTGAAGAAATCCAATAGATTAAAAAATATGTAAAAGTTTTCAGTGTATAATTTTATTCAAAGAATTCGTAAAAATGAAATTCATACTACTATTTTATTTATTTATTTTTTTTTTTTTTTTTTTATCGAGACTAGTATTTTGAATGGGTCTGCTAAAAAATGCAGTATTTCCGATAACTGCTACCTACTATGAGTTTTAAATGAAATACTTCTTTATAAAATAATAGTTGTATTTAAATACTTTTTGTAGTTTTATTATGATGTAGTCTTTTAAAAACTTATCTCTTGAATCTCATAAATAAATATATATATATTAGAGAAAACAGTTTTTGAATTATTAAATATATTTTAGAAAAGCAATTGATAAAATTTCACATGAAGAAAGCTTAATATTACTGTAATTTTTTTTACATGGCTGCTTCAAGAAACAGAATACACTGGTATATGCACACTTGACGAATTATAATATTGTTCTAGAATTTTATTTTCATGCATTAAACATTTAGGAATCAAATTTTAAGATTGTATTTTTGAATTATTTTGTAAAGCGTAAAGCGTTGTGTCAAATAATATGCTAAATGTCGAACTAATAAAACAAAGGGAACAATTTTGAATAAAATATATAATAGATGGCAAATATAGAAAGTACAATATTGATTAAAATGGTGAATAAATCAAAGAGGGCAGGTCAAAAATCTCTGACAGATTTTAAACTTTAATGTAAAATCAAGTAATTGACTTATGTTAGTGCGGTTTGTACAACAACTTTACGACGAAAAGTTTTGTTTAATCAAATGTAAAAGTTAGTTCCAAACTTTTCTAATAGATGGCTCTGAACATTTAAAAACAGCAAGAAATAATAGCAAAACAAGTAATTAAAGATAGTTTATTTTACGAAATTCACTACAATATTTCAATATGTGCGTCCTTTATAGCGCGAACATATCCAAACGGTAATCCAATTTAATCCATGCGTTTACTAACATTGATTATTCATATCTTCAAGGAGGAAGTATACAATTACACTTTATCCTTCATATAGGCCCACGAAAAGAAGTTAAGATAGATTAATTCTGGGAATTGAAATGGTTAAGGAAAAACCATAAGAAATGCTATTTAACTAAACGTAGTGACAAGTAGCACCATCCGAGGAAAAAATGCAAAACTATTATTTATTTATTATCCTAGAGAAAAATTTTCATTATAAAAAGCATTGTAGTATAAACCACTTCCTTGTACGTCACTTACTTGACTTTATATGAAAGTTTAAAATGTGCTACGGACTAATAACCCACCCTCTATAATTAAAATTTTAAAATCTTCGGTGTAATATTAGGACTTGGACAATGTAATTCAAAATCAAGAGCGAGACAAATATATCAGGATTAAAACATCTAGTTGGACAGAAGGATCGTCATCAAAGTCCCCATGAAAATATTCTGCATCGTCAAGTTTTTAATGCATTGCGAGCAGTTCATCGGTCAAAGAGCCCAAGGAAAATTTAAATTTGCATAGTCTCTTAAACATCAGAAGCCTCGTTTCGCCCATCTAGCTAGACGGTCCTTTTTAATGGATGTTTTAAATACAGTAGTAAGCTCAGTTGATAGCGGTTTTCAAAGTGCGTCTGTGAAATTTTTAAATTAAATGCAGTAATTTTTATAGTGATTTAAGAGATGTGTGTGCGTCTGTAACTCTGATTTCAAGGGAAAAAATAAAAAATATATATTGAAATATTTGAAGCCTAATTCGTGAAAAGATTATTTCCCATTAAATTTATTTTGAATTTAAATCAAGAATATCTAGCTTAAATCTTCAATTTCCTGACTGCACCATTTCTCTGTTGCAGGTTATCGCCGATTGACCATATGGCGTACTCTCGTGTGACGTTCAACCCGCTCAATTTCAACCCAAGTTCCAGGAAAATCTTTTGTTCTCACCTTATCAGTTCTTAAGTTAAAATAGATGTTAAAAATAGAACAAATAGTTCTTGTACATACAAGAAAATTCAAATATATTATGTACATGATCGAAATTTTTGGTAGGTACAGTTTATAATACACTAGACAAAATGAAATAAACACATATTTTTTTAACATGCTTTTATTAGCTTCATCTGTATGTATGTATGTTTGTTTGTATGTTTGTAACCACTCTGGGAACAAACAAAAAATCTATATTGTAAAAAAAAAAAAAATGCTTTTCGTGCGTGAATGCCGTGGCTGCGAGGTAAAGAGCCGTGCTACCAACCTAAAGGTCTAACGTTCGAGCCCAGTCAGGAGAGATTTTTTAAAAATGGTTTATGTTTAATTCTAAATTATTTTAATTAAAGATTTAAATGTATGTAAATATTATGGTGTGTCACTCACACGATTTTCTCTTACCCTGCATTTTAATACTAAGATATATAGTTTGTGCCTTTTAGTTCACATTTCTATAAAAGCGTGTTCTTTAATTTTTTTAAACTATAATATTATTATTACTTTTTCTTACCCGTATATACATTATCTACCGATAAGTATTTGGACACTTTTGAATTTAGACGTTTTGTGAAATATCTAGAAAAATTCTTTAGGAATCACACCTTGAAACTCTGGGAGTATAAAGATCATTTTATGCCTCATATATTTTAGCAAAAGATTTTTCCTGAAGAGGAAAAGGGGACCAGTAAAAAATAAAAATAAATTAATATGTTTTGCATCACTATCAAAAACGTAATGCTTGAAATGAGTTTTGACTGTAGCAGGAGATGATGAGGATTCTTCTAATTATCTGTATAATTTTTTACGAGGCTACCACATATATGCATGCAGATATAGCAGATTGTTTAAAAAAAATGAAAATATATACAAATAAATAAATAAATAAATAAAACAATTTTTATAGATGCCACATAAACTTTAAGTTTTATATCTACATTTTAAGATAGCACGCGATCATGTTTTACATAAAAATTAAATCATTGAATTCATTTTTTTACGTATTTTTATTTCATTTTGTACGCGCACTTTTTATTTCCTAATTCAAAATTATTTAAAAAAAAAACTTTTTAGATAGTGTTTGCTTCGATACTGATTATTATTAATTTTCTTTTCTTTTCTTTTTCTCAAAAAAAAAAAAAAAAAAAAAAAAAAAAAAAAAAATCTGCAGTGACTCCACTCGACTTTCCGAACATTGAGTAATTAACAGTTTTGTAGATAAAGTAAAGAAAGAGGAGTTGTTAAACAAACAAAAAAGAGAAAACCATAATAGAGTGTTTGAGTATTTTTCTCCATATATTACACGATGATTTATTTAACGCGTCTGAACTTTGAGCCCATAGATCCACCCCTTTGAGCCCAATGACAAAGAATTTTTCGCTGGGTCCCTGTAAAAACCTATAAATGATAGATTCACCAAAATGCTTATAGTTAGTGCAACAGTGATTTATAATACTCATATAAATTTTCAGCTCAATTGAATAAGGCGTTTAGATGCTATCGTACTTTTAAAAATTTGGTCCCATAGGCCATAATGATAAAAAAATTTTCTTTGTGTCCCTGTAAAAAAACTGTAAGTGCTAGATTCACCAAAATCTATACAGTTGGTGCAACTGTGACCTATAATATGTGTACAAATTTTTAACTCAGATTAATAAGGCGTTTAGATGCTATCACACTTTTAAAAATTTGGCCCCATAGGCATAATGATAAAGAATTATTCTTTGTGTCCCTGTAAAAAAACTGTAAGTGCTAGATTCACCAAAATCTATACAGTTGGTGCAACTGTGACCTATAATATGTGTACAAATTTTTTACTCAGATTAATAAGGCGTTTAGATGCTATCACACTTTTAAAAATTTGGCCCCATAGGCATAATGATAAAGAATTTTTCTTTGTGTCCCTGTAAAAAACCTATAAGTGATAGATTCTCCAAAATCTATACAGATTGAGTATTTGTGACCTATAATATGTGTATAAATTTTTTGCTCAATTGAATAAGGCGTTTAGATGCTATCGCACTTTTAAGATTTTGCTCCCATAGGCCATAATGATAAAGAATTTTTCTTTGTGTCCCTGTAAAAAAACTATAAGTGCTAGATTCACCAAAATCTATAGGGTTCGTACTATGATGACTTACAATATACGTACCAAATTTCAGGTTATTCGAACAAAGCGTTTAGACGCTAGCGTGTTCACTCACAGACATACACACATACATACACACATACATACACACATACACACACACATACATACATCATCGCAAAAATAGTTAAAACGGACTCATTGGACCTCGAAACGTATAGAAACATCAAAATCTCCAATTCGGATTTTTGACATGATTACAATACTTTCCTCACTATAGTGTTTGGAAAGTAAAAAAAAAAAAATCTGGAGTGACTCCACTCGACTTTCCGAACATTGAGTAACTAACAGTTTTGTAGATAAAATAAAGAAAGAGGAGTTGCTAAACAAACAAAAAAGAGAAAACCATAACAGAGTGTTTGAGTATTTTTCTCCATATATCACACGAGGTTTTATTTAACGCTACTGAACTTTGAGCCCTTAGATCATAAGGATAAAGAATTTTTCGTTGTGTCCCTGTAAAAATCTATAAATGCTAGATTCACCAAAATGCTTATAGTTAGTGTAACAGTGATTTATAATATTCATACAAATTTTCAGCTCAATTGAATAAGGCGTTTAGATGCTATCGCTGGTCTCATAGGCCATAAAGATAAAGAATTTTTCTTTGTGTCCCTGTAAAAACACTGTAAGTGCTAGATTCACCAAAATCTATACAGTTGGTTCAAATGTGACCTATAACATGTGTACAAATTCTTTGCTGAGATTAATAAGGCGTTTAGACGCTATCACACTTTTAAAAATTTGGCAAATAATTTTTCTTTGTGTCCCTGTAAAAAAACTATAAGTGCTAGATTCTCCAAAATCTATACAGATTGAGCATCTGTGTATAAAGTTATTGCTCAATTGAATAAGGTGTTTAGATGCTATCGCACTTTTAAGATTTTGGTCCCTTGGCAATAATGATAAAGAATTTTTCTTTGTGTCCCTGTAAAAAAACTGTAAGTGCTAGATTCACCAAAATCTATAGGGTTCGTACTATGGTGACTTACAATATGTGTACCAACTTTCAGCTTATTCGAACAAAGCGTTTAGACGCTAGCGTGTTCACTCACAGACATACACACATACATACACACATACATACACATATACATACACACACACATACATAGATCATCGTAAAAATAATCAAAACGGACTCGTTGGACCTCGAAACGTATAGAAACATCAAAATCTCGAATTCGGATTTTTGACATGATTACAATACTTTCCTCAATATAGTGTTCGGAAAGTAAAAAGATTTTGATGAAATTTTGACAAAAGCAGAATTTAGTTTAGGATGGAGGACTATTAGTTTTTTTTTTTTCTTCCCAATTATAACATCGCTTTCAAATTATTCAATTATATTTTCGATAACATTTATATTTCGATAAATGTCCAACTATCAAAAATTGATTTCGATAAATGTCAAACTATCGAAAAACGACACAGCAAAAATCCCAGATTGAGACTAATAGTCCTCAGTCCTACAAAATAAATAAATAAATAAATAAAAATAAATAAATAACAGTAATAACAATAACAAATAATTAATAATAAAAAAAAAACACTTTTTTAATTATAACACGTAGGATTAGAACCAATGCAAAGCCATTTTCAGTTAAATTGTCACACTACATTAGACCCAATATACTGCAATCAGAATGCAAAAATGTTAAATATCTTACGAAATATGAGCACTTTTACTAAATAAATTTTAACTACGTATACACAAGTTTTATAAAAATTCCATTTGCATAATTTAATAGACAAAATTGTGCGGGGAAAAAACTATACAAATATTTTCATAAAATTTATTTAAAATAAAAGATAATGTGGGCAGGAGAAAATTATGCAAATAAATGTGAACAAACTAATTTATAATAATGATACATTTTAATACAATAATAAAACATATGTATAAAAAATAATTTAAAAGGCTATTAAAGAAAGAAAATGTGTACAAAGGTAAATTTTAATACTTCAGATTTACTGCTGTTTCTGTCATAGAAAAATGTCGAGCTACTTATATGAAAACCTCAAACAAATATCGTATAAATTCAAACAGTTATGAGTTATAGAATGAACAGAATTTCAATTCCTCTCAAAATAAAAGGAAGATGATAGGGGGTGTTATCAATATTTATTTACAATTAGCGAACACTGTATTGCCATTGGGAATTGTTTGAATCAAAATAAAAATGTGAGTAAAACCCCTTATAGTTTAGCTTTTATTTTGAGAGGAACGTAAATTCTGTTCATTCTATAACTCATAACTGTTTGAATTTACACGACATTTCTTTGAGATTTTCATAAATGTAGCTCAATAATTCTGGCTATTAAATTATGCAAATGAAATTTTTATAAACCTTGCGCATGCATAGTTAAAAATTATTTAGTAAAAATGCTGAAATTTCGTAATATATTTAGCATTTTTGCATTATGATTGCAGTGTGCTATGTCTAATGTAGTATGCCAAGTTTCCCAAAAATAGCATTGCACTGGACCTAATACCTTACACGTTATTATTAAGAAAGAGGCATTTTATTCACCAAATTTTTAAAGAAACCGTTATATATCCATGATTATATGTGGTAGCGTCATAAAAGTTAATTAGTTAATTAGAAAAATCCTGATAATCCCTTGCTATAGCCAAAACACATTTCAAGCATTACTTTTTACAGAGGGATGCAAAACATTTCGATTTTTCTTTAATGTTTTCCTACTCCTCTTTTTCTCTCTAGGAAAAAAATTTTGCTGAAATATATGAGACATAAAAGGATCTTTATACTCCCAAAGTTTCAAGATGATTCCTAAAGAATTTTTCTAGTATTTTGAAAAACGTCTAAATTCAAAAGTGTCCAAATACTTATTGGTAGATAGTGTATATGGTAAAATAATTATTGTTTTGGGTAAAATTTTCGAAATTGAATTTTTGTTATATTTACACGTTTTCAGGTCCTCTGAATCCAAAAAATAGGATTTTAGCGGTTGGTCTCTCTCTCTCTCTCTCTCTCTCTCTCTGTCTGTGTGTGTGTGTGTGTGTGTGTGTGTGTTAGTTATCAGTAGGGATAGACCGAATATCGATTTTACCGGATAACCGGATACGGATATCCAGCGTTCCGGATATTATTTACTTTGCCGGATCCGGATATCCGGCATTTCCCTTTCCCAGTACACATGGAAATTTCAGTTTTTTAAGAGCACACAATAATTAAACTAGTATGTTGAGGCCACCACAAGACTTACTTCTATATTTTTCTAGACAAATTTATTAAGGGTACATAATTTATTAAAACTATTATTCATTAAATTTATCTAACATGAAGAATGGAAATGATTTTTATCTTAGAGAAAACTAAAACCAAATATCCAAATACAGTTTTATTGCCTCTAAATAACATCTTAAAAGATGTGTATTTATAATGGTTATCTAATCTATCAAATTTCGTACAGTTCTATGCCATACTAGTTTAGATATAGCCTTTCCGTGATATCGTGGAAATTTCTGGTATAGCAGCGCCATTTATTGGCCTATAATTAACAACTTGAATCAGCATAATGTCTCATGATGGCCTTCTCACATATCAAGTTTTGTTTGACTATACGGAATAAAACCTGAGACATAGCTTTTTCTTAAATAGCAGAAATCGCTGTGTAGCAGCACCACCTGATGAGAGGGTGACACCAAAATTTGATAGAAACTAACACCCTCTGTGAAGCGATACTCCCACATGCACATTTTTCTTTCATTTTTTCTATAACTATTATAAATAATTCATATTAATTTTACAATCACACGTTTAAAATAACTTTCATTATGTACATTTATACAAAGTTTTTTCCCATATTGCCATGTTAAAAATTTAGAAAAAATGTGATCATAGCACCACCTGTTGAACAATTGTCAGCGTTCAAGTAAATACCAAGTCTGGTTAAATTTCGTTTATTGGTTCGGGAGTTACAGCGTCCACAAAATTTGTGATACACACACACAAACTGACGGACAGACATTTTCTAAAAACAGTCAAATCGTGTTCAGGACATCCCAAAACGTGTAATTCCATTGAAAACTGGAGTTTGAAAATTTTCACGTGTCCAATACTTTCTCTATATATACATATAGAATAAAGTAAAAGTATAAATACCATTGGGAATAAGCCATAATAGTTTTATTTTATTACGTTCTTCTGTATTCAATAGAAGAAAGTATTGGATTCATAAAAATTTTCGACTTCAGTTTTCGACGGATTTACACGTTATGAGAGGTATAGAATACGATTTGACCATTTTTAGAAAATGCCTGTCTGTCCATCTTTGTGTGTGTGAGACAAAAATTTTGTGGCGATTGTATCTCCGGAACTGCTGCTCAAAATTACATATAAATTTATATGCAGATAATACTTGACCTAATTTAGTACCAATCAACATTTGGTGTCAACTGCTCAACAGGTGGCACTCCTATACAACGATTTCCGCAATTTAAGGGGAGGCTATATCACAGGATCTATTTCGTATAGGCAAACAAAACTAATATGTAAGAAGACCATCATAAAACATTATGCTGGTGCAATTTGAATGCTTGTCGGCCAACAGGTGGCGCTGCTATACAGCGATATCTGCAATTTAATAGAAGGCTCTATCTCAGGAACTACCGCACAGAAAAGCATATAATTTTATATGCAGATGCAACTCGACCTAAATTAGTGCCAACCAACTTTTGGTGTCAATTACGCAAATGGTGGCGCTGCTATACAGTGATTTTCGCAATTTAAGGTGAAGGCTATATATCAGGTTCTATTGCGTACAATCAAAGAAAATTGAATATGTAAGAAGGCCATTATGAGACCTTACACCAGTTCAATTTGGATGCTTATCGACCATCAGGTGGTGCTGCTATACAGCGATTTCCGCAATTTAAGGGAAGGCAGTAGCTAAGGACCTACTGCACATAATTGCATATAAATTTACATGTAGATGCACCTTCACCTAAATTAGCGCCTATAAACTTTTAATGTCAACTTATCAACAGGTGGTGCTGCTACACAGCGATTTCTGCAGTTTAGGGAAAGGCTATATCTCAAGTTCTATTGCGTATCCTCAAACAAAACTTGATATATGTGAGGGCCATTATGAGACATTTTGTTGATTCAAGTTGGATGCTTATAGGGCAATTGATGGCGCTGCTTTACTGGAAATTTCCTCGATAACGGAAAGGTTATATCTCAACTTGTGTGGCATATAACTGTGCAAAACTTGATGTGTGAGACAACCATTATAAAAACGCATTTTTAAAAATGTTATTTATAGACAGTAAAACGGTCTTTCTTTGGATATTTAGTGATAGTTTTCTTTAAGATGAAAATCATTTCCATTCATCATGTTAGATAATTTTAATAAATTTTTTGCCCTTAGTGAATTTGTGTAGGAAAATATAGAAGAAAGTCTTGTGGTGGCCACAACATACTAGTTTTTAAATATCAGTTCTTATGCTTATGTGTCGCTTTTAATAGTTAGTTTAACGGAATATATTGTGCAATGTTGTCTGAACTACGTGCTTTGTCTGCCTTGCTATGCATATAATTGACAAAACTTACTTAAATAATTTGGTGTGCCACTCACATGACTTTCTCTTTTCCTGGAATTTAAATCTATAAATACAAATTGGAAATTAAGGGGTAAAAAACGAGTACTGTTATGTAAACCTATGTTAAAACAATTCAATATAGACTTCTGAACAGATTTAATTGACAAATAATGTGTGTGTGTGTGGGGGGGGGGGGGGGGGGGAACTACCGCTCCCTTCAACATCCCGTATTATTATTATATATACATTTATATAGAATTCAAGTCTGTTATTAAATACAAAAGTTCATTTAAAATTATTCAGACAGCTTTCACACGCAACATTTCTTAAAATTTATCAATTTTGATCACATTTTTCTACTAACAAGCATATTAATTGAAAATACAACATTTGGATAGTTTAAAATTACTTGTTTTTAATTTACTCTAAGTGTTTCAGGCAAAGATCAAGCATTAAAACTTGACTTCGGTATTCAGGAAGTCTCAAAACGTGTAAATATATATAAAAAAAAAAAACTAGCAGTGAATATTTAGCTTAAAAAAAAAAATACGTTACTAACCATATGGCCATGAAGAATTAATTTCAATTCCTAAGCAGCTTTTAGTCTAAGATCCCGCTGCAAAATTGCTACATTCATCGAGTATGTAATCAAAATCAGATTTTTATATTCAATTATAAAAGGGACAATATGTTTTGGCCGGGTTGCCTAATAAAATGTGGCCGCTAGTATTTTTAATTAAATTAATATTCATTGACTTTTTGGAGAGAAATTTCATTCATTTGTTATTGAAATAAACTATACTCCACATCACAGACATATACATAGTGAACTTGAAAAGTAATGGTTGCCGTTGCGCGTTTGGCCGCTACCTCTTCGCAGCCAGGTGAAAACAGGTTGTTTTTTGGAGCGTTTTTACGTTCATGGCGTATATTCATCATTTATATATCAAATTAAAGCTAATTTTTTTCTGCACATGGTAAACTTCGTCTGCCAATGTAAAAGTGGCCGCAAGTAGGGGTTGCCAGCTGTTAAAGATTGCTTAGAATGAAAATTAGCGCGCTACATCGTTCGTCAGATAAGGATGGCGATAGCCAATTGTACGCGTTTTTGAAGCTTTTGCGCATGCATCGATTGATAGTGTTCTCAACCAATGGCACAAACAGTTGTAGAAAAGAATTTCAGAACTCCAAAAGAAATATAATTAATAAATATTTGTGTGGTTACATTTAAAATTCCCTATAAATGTAAAGCATTTATTTCTCAATAAATAATCAAATTGTCTTTTCTCTATATAATTAGAACATATAATAAATATTTGTGAAAAATAATAACCCTGGTTATTCACGTAGACGAAGTTTATATTATACCTGTAATGTTTTAGGAAATATTTGATTTTATTTATTTTTTTTATTATAGATTACATATTAATTACATATTCAGTAAATAGGACAGATTACTTGAGGTATACAAATTAAACGGAACATTGAAAAAATGATTAAATATTTATTGAAACCTATATTACATTTTTATATAATTTATTCAAAATCTGAATCATCGCTACTCTCACTTTCATTGCAGCCATCATGTTCATCGTCACAAATATCAAAATCCTCTTCATTATCAGTACGAATGATAATAGAATTATATAACACACTTTCAACTTGCACTGGCGCTGAATCTCCTAAGAACCATGTTGGTTTGAGAAAACCATCTAGGATCCACCCATTATTTTCTGCGTTAAACTTAATACAATTCGGCTCAGTAGCATTTAGCCACATCGAATTAACAAAGATCGTCCGCAACAATTTTTGCTTTAAAGATTTCCAGCAACGTAGAATATTAGTTGAGTTGAAGCCCTTAAGTTTTTTCAAAAACTTTTCATTGTTTTTTTTTCGTAGCATTACGTCTTATTGAACAAAATGAATCTTACAGTATTAACATTTTGGCAATCAACGATACCATACATAAGGCACGTAAACTCTTGAACTACAGCAGTTTTACTTTCGTCAAAAATGTCATTAGGGTCAGTCAAAGATGCGAAAACTTGTTGAATTTACGGGTGTTTAACAAAAATGTTATAGGGCCTTACTTTCCCTTTATTGAAGAATGCAGTCGTATAGTCACAACCTGTGAAAGCGTGAAACGCTGGCAACGCAATACATAAAGTTGGGCTCAATTTTTTTGACAATTCCGTACAATTTATACATATTTCGTCTTTACTATTCTTTTTTTTTTTTTTTTTTTTTTTTTTTGGATGTACTGTTTGCCAACCAAATTTGTAAATGAGGAAATTTGTGCAGATTACCTAGTAGAATTATTAAAATATCAGTGTCACTTGCTTTCACCAATATTTTAGACTCTTTACCTACTTTGCTTATATGAAATACTATTCTCGTATCTGCTTCCTCATGTTGGCATTCTAATTCAGTTTCCCCTTGTTTCACAACGCAATTTCCAGAAGAGTAATATGAAAAACATTGTTCTCCAACAGTAATAAAATTTTTTTTGTTTCCTAATACTGAAACAAAAGAGTTGTTATCCAAGTGAGAAGCTAAAAATTTAACTAGAGCTTCTTTAAAACGAAAATTCTTTAAGCTTTTTGTAAAATCACTGGGTCTCGTTTGTAACGGACCATTAATTGTATATGGAATATCAATTTCCTGTCGATCTTGTCTTTCACAATCTTTGATTGAAGGCGTTAAATATCTATCAAATATGATATGTACTTCGCGAGCGCTTTTTGAACAAAGCTTCACCAATATCGATTCAGCTAGCATTCCAAATGTTTGCGGCAAAGTAGAGCCAATCTGATACAAATAGTAGAAACCATCAATAATTTCTATATCAATTTGTCCGGGATTGGCTGATGCAATCTGTGATGTTAATTGTTTACTTAAAGCAGATTTGTCCGTTTTGAGCATGTAGCCTGAACAATGGAATAGTGCAGGCGGTATTGGTTCAAGAGGATATGACAAACAGTACTCAATGTCAATCTTGTTATCTATAGCTATTGCCAACACCCGTCCAAAAATGTCTCGTTCCATTTTAATTAAAGCTTTGTTGTCTCCGGTGTTACTCTTGATCCTTTTTTTTTACACAATCAGATGCAAAATTTATGTATTTTATTCCGTCTAATTGATTTCACAAATCTTGTAGGATCTTCAAAACATTCTGAAAAAAATTTCAACTTTTGTTCTTGACCCAATGACTTGCTGTTCAGTAAACAATTTGTAACATCTAAAGATGCTGCCTGACCAGTTGACAGATTGAACAAAATATTTTTGTCCAGGTTTTCAGAAAAAGGATTCATTGTTTTCTTTATGGTTTCAATAATGCTGTCCAAAGTTTTGTTATCGTTTTAAAGTTTCCCGAAAAATCAAGTTTTTTTTTTTTTTTTTTTTTTTTTTTCTCCCAAAAAATCCCCAACTCAGTTTATGCTAAAAATGTAAAGAAAAAAAAAAAAAAAAAAAGAAATTAAAGAAAATTTAATAAATTTAAGCTCACATTTTTCCCCAAATAAAGCTATTTTTCGTAAAAAAAAAAAAAAAAAAAAAAAAAATCTTTCAACACATTACTTTCCTATTTCAGAAATAGAATCCAGAATCAATGCATTATCATCTAATACACATTTTTTTTTTCGGTGCGGATTTTAAGTAAAAGTAATTGCCAATTTTAAAGAAAACCCCATATCCCCCCCCCCCAAAAAAAAAAAAAAAAAAAAAAAAAAAAAAAAAACATTTCCCCAAACTACGCCCCACGAAATCTTTGCCTCCAAACATTTTCTCCGAAAATTCAGAAATCCCCGAAATCGAGAAAAATCCCCAAGTCTGGCAACACTGATGAAATAGCAGCTGAATAGTTGCGAACACTATCAATTGACGCATGCGCAAAAGCTTCAAAAACGCGTACAATTGGCTATCGCCATCCTTGTCTGACGAACGATGTAGCGCGCTAATTTTCATTCTAAGCAATCTTTAACAGCTGGCAACCCCTACTTGCGGCCACTTTTACATTGGCAGACGAAGTTTACCATGTGCAGAAAAAAATCAGCTTTAATTTGATATATATATGATGAATATACGCCATGAACGTATAAACGCCCCAAAAAACTACCTGTTTGCACCTGGCTGCGAAGAGGTTGCGGCCAAACGCGCAATGGCAACCATTACTTTTCAAGTTCACTACGTATATGTCTGTGATGTGGAGTATAGTTTATTTCAATAACAAATGAATGAAATTTCTCTCCAAAAAGTCAATGAATATTAATTTAATTAAAAATACTAGCGGCCACATTTTATTAGGCAACCCGGCCAAAACATATTGTCCCTTTTATAATTGAATATAAAAATCTGATTTTGATTACATACTCGATGAATGTAGCAATTTTGCAGCCGGATCTCAGACTATTTCCTGGATATGGTAAAATATTATAGAAAAGCACTTCCACTAACAATAAAAAAGAATATTATGGCTTAAATATTGGCCAGTGTATATCTTTTGAAATTTATGTAAACACCACATGATGCACTTAAATATAATCCGATATCAATAACAGACGGCACAACCTGAAATACACTTCCATCAGTTTTCAAGTATAATTGTCGTACTAAAATCTAGTTGTTTTGTGTACTTCTTTAAACGAACAGTGAATGATTTCCACATCATATTCTACAGGAAACATGTTTTTACGCACATAAAAGATATAAATTCATTTTATTTGGTTTAGTGCAGTTTATAGTTGTTAAACTCTACTTACCAACAATTTTTCCATAGACGCAATGTATTTAAATTCTCTTGGGTGTCCCTGTACACGAATCATTTGTTTGATCTGCACGAAAGACTTAGTGTAGTATCCTTATATCATATACAGTTAAAATACTAAGTTTGAACTTTCTGCTTTTATTTGTTCTTGAGATATGCTGATGATAGACACACGCACAGTCAAACAGACCAGATGCTAAAAATATGATTTTTGGATTCAGGGGACCTTAAATCTTGTAAATATAACAAAAACCCGACATCAAAAATTTGACCAAAAATCAGTACTTCTCCATCATTTACATGCGTAAGAGAAAGTAAAACTAGCATCTTGTGGCCACCACAAAACTGTCTTCTATATTTTTCCTATATAAATTCACTCAGTTCAACTACAAAGACTATTATTTATTAAAATTATCTGTCATGATGAATGCAGGCGATTTTCATATTGGAGAAAACTAATACTAAATATAAAAAAAAAAAAAAAAAAAAAAAAAAACACAATTTAACTAACATCTTAAAAAATGCGTTTTCATACTGTTTATGTCATGTATGATATTTCGTACAGCTAAATGCCATAGAAGTTGAAACATGCATTCCCTTTCTCGGGAAAAACTCTACTGTAGCAGCGCTAAATATTGGTAGATATACATCCAGATTGAATCGGCGTAATATCTCATAAAGCCTTTATCACATATCAAGTGTTTGATTATACTCATTAGAACCTGAAATATAATCTTCCCTTAAGCTGAGGAAGTCGCTGTACAGAAGCGCCACCTATTGAGCAAATAGTACCAAAAGTTGCTTCGCTGTAACTTATGTCAAGGTGCATCCACATGTAATTTTTTATGCAATTTTGCGCAGTAGTTCCTGAGATATAGCCATTTTTCAAATTGTGGAAATCGCTGCATAGCAGCGCCACCTGTTGATTGGTTACACTGATTATTGATAGACACTACTTTATGTCAACCCGGGAGCGGGAGCCCAAGACGAGCTTTTGAGCGATTTCAGTATTCTTTTTTTTTTTTTTTTAACAAAGCGATATAGAAAAGAGTTTCCTTAAATATATAATGACCAGCGAAGGGTTAAAATCCTGTTAGTACATAATAAAACTGTCTTTCTTTGGATATTTTGTGTTAGTTTTTTCTACGATGATAATTATTATTATTCATCATGTTAGATAATTTTAATAAATAACAGTTTTAATAATTTTTTTTCCCCTTAGTGAATTTATATAGGAAAATATAGAAGAAAATCTCGTGATGGCCACAACATTCTTGTTTTTAATTAAAAGAATTAAATTGCTGGAATCTATATCTATAAAAGCAGATCTCCTAACTGACTTGCTTGCTTACTCAGCAATGCCGAGTCAAACTAATGGAGACATAAATGTGGAATTTTATGAGATTATTTATTTAGTGACGTGATTACAGAAGTTATTTTTTGAAGTTTACCCCGCAAACGGAGGGATAAAAGTTGTTTTTCGCATTTCTCACCATATCTTGATGAAAGAAAACAAGAAAAAAAAATTAAAAACTGGATATCAGTCATATTAACCGGATATCCGGTGGTTTTGATCCGGATATCTGATGATATTTCGGATATTGAAAAATCAGCCGGATATGCCGGATACCAGAAATTTTCCGGATATCCGGTCCATCCCTAGTTATCAGCATACATCGAGAACAAATAGTAACAGAAAATTCTGTTAGAACATTATAGACTCCGAAATTCATATTTAATATTAACCTAGAAACTTTTTCATTTAAAGAACTCTCATTTTCAGTACGTGATATGTAGATGTATTAAACTCAATTGTTTCCGCGTTCTCGCCACACCCTGCGGGTTAAATGTAGATGAATCTGATGTATCTTTTTTCGCCTCTGTGAAACTGTTTAGTTTTACGAATGTAAGTGCTTCTTCGAGTAAGAGCGAGCTTCGAGCTCGCTCCATAAAAAATAATACTACAATAAATATTCAAGAAATCAATTATTGATTAATTTTTACATGAATACAATTCACCAAAGATTAATATAAAATGTTATAGATTTCATTACAGAATGAGTACTGAGTCCCAGAATAAAAAAACTGGAGAATGCAGACAATCACCAGTCAAGTAAGATAATATAAAAACAGATTTTCCAGTAAGAAGATTTACAGGTAAGCGAAATTTTACTTACCTAATGTCTATTTGACAAGTGATATAATATTGAAAAATAAATATCTCAAGGTAAAGTTTGAATAAGAGGTAAAAACTTACTCACGCATACTTAATAGGTGAATATTTTATTCAAAATAAACTAATAGATTATGAGACTGATTCGATAAACTGTTTTTTCAAAGAAACTATTCTTGCTGAAACAAACAAAAAAAAAAAACAGTTGACATTTATATACTTTACATTGAGAAATATCACAAAAAAAAAAAAAAACTGTTTATATTTGTTTATATTTCAAATAAACTATTCTTGGTGAAAAATAAATTACGAACACTGATAACTATCTTTAAAATAAAAAAAAAAAAAAAAAAAAAAAAAATAACTGTCTACTTATATACCTATATATTAACGAATTGAAACAAACTGTTGTTTTTTCAAACAGACTATTTTGGAGAAATAAATTAAATAAACAAAATGAACTTATTTAAAGATACCAACATTGAAGCACTAAATGCAAATAATTACGACATATGGAAATTTAGAGTTGAAAGTTTGTTACAAAAAGATGATTTATTCATAGTTATAAGTGATGAGCCTCCAACGCCAATAACCGATACATGGAGGTCTAAGGATCGTAGAGCGCGTGCAATTATAAATTTATTAGTTGATGACTCTCAAATAGTAAACGTTAAGAACCTATCCACAGCTCGTGAATGCTGGGAAGCTCTTAAAAAAATACATGAGAGGTCATCGCTCTCAAGTAAACTATTTCTCCTTCGCAAGTTATATTCCATTAAATTAAGTGAAGGAGGTAATATGACAGAGCATATCACTAAAATATACCAAACGCGCGACAAGCTGATAGCAATTGGTGAACAAATAAGCGATCAGCATCTATCAGCATTAATGCTTTGTTCTCTGCCGCAATCTTATGATGTATTAATTACTTCTTTGGAAAGTAGAGATGAAGCAGACCTTTCTCCCGAGTTTATCCGATCCAAACTGATCGACGAATATTTAAAGAGAGAAGAAAATAAACACGAAAACAATATTTCAGCTTTGAAAATAACTAAAACAAAAAATGAAAACGTGAAATTCTGTAAGTTCTGTAAAAGAAATAATCACGATATCGACGAATGCTGGATTCTAAAGAGAAAAAATAACTCGAGATCCAAACAAAATAATAGATATAACAAAAACAGACAGCCCTTTAGAACTGCAATGTGCTCTCATGATAGAGATAACGCAGACAAAACACAGACTTCGGCAACTGATAAAAATAAATCAAATAAGGTATTTACATTATATATGGGTATGAAATCAGATAAGTGGTATATTGATTCAGGGTGTTCGACACATGTAAGTAACGATAAAAGTAAATTTTATGAATTCTATCCTAGCTCCTCCTGCGTGACGATCGCGAATGGGCAGGAAATAAAATCGTTTGGACATGGATCTGTAAAATTACATACCATAAATTCAAATAATACACAAAACACCATACTGTTAAAAAATGTCTTGTATGTACCGGATATTGAGACAAATCTCATATCTGTGAAAGGGGCAACAGAAAATGGGTGTATAGCAGTATTTAAAGATAGATCATGCAAAATAATGCATGAAGGCGAAACATGTATTGAAGGGTATATCAATAATAATTTATATGAATGTAAAATAAATTCAGATACAACACACACCATAAACATTGTGAAAACGTGCGAAAACAAAAACTGCATAGACAAATGGCATGTTAAATTGGGTCATAGAAATGTTAATCATATAAAACAGTTAGTAAACAAAAACATGGCAACAGGGATTAAACTAGATGATTGCAAACATGATAGTGTATGCGAAACTTGCATATTATCTAAGTTAACTGACAATCCTTATCCCAAAAAGGCTCAATTTAGGGCAACAAAAGTTTTAGAGTTGGTTCACAGCGATTTATGCGGGCCGATGAAAACCCCCACGGTCGGTGGAAAGTATTATTTTTTGACATTTATAGATGACTTGAGTCGATTTACCGTTATATACTTATTAAGAAGTAAGGACGAAGTTTTATCAAAATTAAAACAATACATAGCAATGACTACAAATAAATTCGGGAGAACTTTGCAGGCAATCCGCTCAGACAATGGAGGGGAATACACCGGAAAAGAATTTGATGAATATTTAGGAAAATTAGGAATAGACCATCAATTCACAGTCCCCTATTCGGCTCCTCAGAATGGCGTTTCTGAGCGTAAAAATCGAACTTTGGTTGAGATGGCACGTTGCTTATTAAAAGATGGAAATTTACCGAATTCTTTCTGGGGTGAGGCAATTAATACGGCTGTTTACTTACAGAATAGACTCCCGACTTCCGCGTGTGAATCAACACCCTACGAATTATGGACGGGTCGAAAACCTGACCTGTCAAAATTAAAACCTTTCGGTTGTCGTGCCTATGCTTATGTACAAAAGGTACACAGGGGAAAATTAGATGATACCGCCCAGCAAGGTATATTTGTAGGGTATGATAATAGGAGTAAAGGGTATAGAATTTGTACGAATGGTAAAAACATAATTATAAGTCGTACTGTAAAATTTGTAGAACATGAAAATAAAGAAATAATAAATAATGAAACATTAAAAAATAATGATGAAAGGCCTGATAACATAAAATTATCACCAAAACTGCAGATAATAGACTCGGAAGCAGAAAACACAGATGATAGCAGTTTGTCAGATAATTCACAAGACTTACCGCGAAGATCGCAAAGATCTAATAGGGGGGTACCACCTGATAGATTTACGTTCACAGTAAACAATAAAAGAATTGAAGAACCGAAATGTTGGGACGATATAATGAAAATGAAAAATCCCATAGAGAAAGAAAATTGGATTAAAGCCACGTTAGAGGAAATAAACTCACTTAATGAAAACGAAACATGGGAATTAGTAGAAGCCTCACCAGGAACTAAAGTAATTGGTAGTAAATGGGCATTTAAGGCAAAATTCAATAATCAGGGACTAGTGGAAAAATATAAAGCGAGGTTGGTAGCCAAGGGATTTTCCCAAAAATATGGCGTTGATTATGATGAAACCTTTGCACCTGTTGCATCACACACAACCATAAGAAGTTTTCTAGCAATGTCCCTGTACAAAAATTTAAGTTTAAGACATGTTGACATTAAGACGGCTTTCTTACATGGGGAATTACAGGAGGATGTATATATGCAGCAACCAGAGGGTTATGCTGCACCAGGCGAAGAGCATAAGGTTTGTAAGTTGAAAAAGGCCATCTATGGGTTAAAGCAGGCCGCGAGGGCTTGGAATCAGAAATTAAATGATACATTATGCAAATTAGGTTTCAATCAAAGCCAGTACGATAAATGTCTTTATAAAAGAAAACAAAATAATTCAACAACGTATGTTCTAGTCTATGTTGACGATTTATTAATTGCGGGTGAAAATAAAATTATAAACATGTTAATAGACAAATTGAAAGAAGAATATCCGTTGACAGACTTAGGCGAAGCTAAGTATTATTTAGGTATAAATTTAGAAAGACCCAGTAAAGATACGATAACGCTCGACCAAACAAACAAAATAATGGAACTAATAACCAAATTTGGGCTTGAAAATGCGAAACCGACAGATACTCCCATGGAGCCAGGCTACATAAAGTTAGTCGATAACGAAAACCTTCTACCGCACAACACCCAATACCGACAAGCTATCGGAGCGCTACTCTACATAGCCACGGTATCGCGACCGGACATTAGCGCTGCAGTGGGGATTCTAAGCAGAAGGAATGAGTGTCCCAGATCAAAGGATTGGGAGGCGGTTAAGAGAGTCATACGCTATCTAAAAACAACAATAAACTTAAAATTAACATTTAGCAATAAAGAAGAACCTATCCTGAGGGCATATGCAGATTCAGATTGGGCAAATGATGCATCCGATAGAAGATCAATCGCAGGAAACCTGTTCATGGTCGGAAGAAATCCCATTCAATGGAGCTCAAAGAAACAAAATTGCATCGCTATGTCCTCCGCTGAAGCTGAATATGTGTCCGCAGCGAACGCTGCACAAGAAATAATATACATTAAGAATTTATTGCACGAACTAGATTTAAATCAAGAGGAACCAATAACTTTGTATGAGGATAATATGTCCTGCATTAAATTAGCAGAAAGTGACAAGTACCATCATAAAACGAAGCATATAGATATACGATATCATTTGCTTCGTGAAAACATTAAAGAGAAAAAAATCCAGATGGTTTATAAATCTACAGAAACTATGATTGCAGACATCCTCACAAAGGCTTTACCCAGAACTATCTTTGTTAAACATAGAAACAAACTATTGAACTAAATAAAAAAAAAGACTTTCAGAGTCTAAGTGGGGATGTTAGAACATTATAGACTCCGAAATTCATATTTAATATTAACCTAGAAACTTTTTCATTTAAAGAACTCTCATTTTCAGTACGTGATATGTAGATGTATTAAACTCAATTGTTTCCGCGTTCTCGCCACACCCTGCGGGTTAAATGTAGATGAATCTGATGTATCTTTTTTCGCCTCTGTGAAACTGTTTAGTTTTACGAATGTAAGTGCTTCTTCGAGTAAGAGCGAGCTTCGAGCTCGCTCCATAAAAAATAATACTACAATAAATATTCAAGAAATCAATTATTGATTAATTTTTACATGAATACAATTCACCAAAGATTAATATAAAATGTTATAGATTTCATTACAGAATGAGTACTGAGTCCCAGAATAAAAAAACTGGAGAATGCAGACAATCACCAGTCAAGTAAGATAATATAAAAACAGATTTTCCAGTAAGAAGATTTACAGGTAAGCGAAATTTTACTTACCTAATGTCTATTTGACAAGTGATATAATATTGAAAAATAAATATCTCAAGGTAAAGTTTGAATAAGAGGTAAAAACTTACTCACGCATACTTAATAGGTGAATATTTTATTCAAAATAAACTAATAAATTCAACTAAGAATTCTAAATCTGTATCATATAATGATGCTACACTAAACTTCGTTGAGATCAAGCAAATGGTTTATGTACAGGGACAATCAACAGAATTCAAATACAATACATTTATAGGAATGAATTTTGTTAGGTGTGGTTTAACAGCTATTGGCTAAATTTGATAAAACGAAATGAACAGGTATTTTTGTATAAAAAAAAATAAATAAATAAATAAAAAATAAAAGCATATTTCGTGAAGAATATGATATGATAATCATTTACCATTCATTTGCAGGAATGCCCAAATGAACTTGAATATAAATAGATTATACATGGGAATTGCTGGAAAAGCATTTCAGGTTGTGATGTGCATTATTAATGTAAGCCTATATCTAAGTACACAATCTGTTATGTTTATAATTTATAGAAGACATTCAGGGCTACAAATATCTAATCAAAAATCTTCTTTTTTGTTGAATGTAATTCGTGGAAGGGTATTAGTATATTTTACCATACCCAGTAAAACTGTTCGTGAAAGAAAATTAAATTCCTCATATCTATAAATTCTCCAAATTTTCCATACGTTAATAAAATTATTTAACGTTTCTTTTTTGTGTAATTTTGCGTTTTGCTATTCCCTGAACGCTAAAGTCAAGATTTTAACGGATTATCAATGTGCAAGTCTGTTGTTAGAGTAATTTAAAAACAAATAATGACCAGAAATTCAAATGGGATATTTTGAAGTTCATACCATAAGAACACATCGTCTCCAAATAGCATCCTCGAGATATTCTATTGATGAAAAGGCATCTTATGGGCATCTTCACAATGTGTTATGGACAAGCGTGTTGGTAGGTTATGAAATTGCTACTTGAAAGTTTGATCTAGATTTATAAACATCAAGGTGTGATGCGGGAAAAAAAACTGTCTTAATAATTTGTAATAAACTTTTAATGCTAATAACAGCTTATTGTATATAAATGTCGAAAATATATTTGCAGAGCTGCCAACCTAATCCGGCAAATTGTTTTTACCGCCCCTTTTTCTACACCACTTAATTTTTAAAGTAATTTTCTTCAAATATATTTGCGATGAATTAAGAAGAAAAAAACTCTAAGAAATGACTGGTGTAGAAAAAGGGCGGTACTAACAATTTGCCGGATTAGGTTGGCAGCTCTGTATTTGAATAGGGAATTAAGGCCCCGCCTCAAATGGAACTGTTTGTCAAATAAAAATGTCCTTAAACCTAGTTTGAAGACTTTTTAACTCAATAGTATACAGTATAAAGTATTCTTTATCTTACCCATTAACCTGCAATCTGTCTTAGTAACAAACGTATTAACTTCAAAATACATCATCTGGATCGCCTGAAATTATTTGTTTTTAGTTTACTCTAACAGACACAGTCAAAGATCAAACTATAAAACTTGACGACTATCTCTATTATAAATAATTCTGGTAAATTTCATAACGATTATTAAAAAATAATTCTCTTTATGCACATTTATACAAAATTTTGTACTATACCACCATGATAGCATTTAAATGCTGGGTAAGAGAAAGTCGCATAAGTGCCACATGAGATTATTTGTATTCATAAAATCATGTTTTTTATAAAATGTAGTAGGGAAATTACTTCCCATTCGTTTACAGGGCGACATGAAAAAAATTGGATGCATTAAGACTGGCTCTTGGATATCGCTGGAAGCATTTGGTATGTCTATATAATTTATTGAAAATGTGCTGGACTGTTCAAAACTAAGCGAAAAAAAAATCTATTTAATATAATTGATGAACTAAAAAAAAAAAAAAAAATTGTCAAGTCCAGGAAAATATCTTTGAAATGTTATTTACTTTCTCATACCCATATGGTAGACAGAGTAAAGTAAGATAAAATCGTATATAATACGCCAGATTACTTAAAATGCACTAAAAATAATGTGATTTCTCATAACTTCTTATTGGTTATGGCATTTAAATGATGCCATTACGAAAATAATGTTCGTTGTAACTGACAACTTTCTATCCAAGATGAGGTCTAAGAGTTTTAAACATTAAGTCACTAGTTTAAAAAGCAGAATATTTCTGTAATTTTAAATGAAATTATAGAAACACAATTTTTAAATATTAAATCAACTTGTAAAATTTTTTCGTTTGAAAATATCATTCACATTTCATTTTAGTATTTAGAAAACATAATTACACTGAAGACATTATTAACACAAAAAATATTTCATCAATAAATATCTTCGTACATACACATTCCCTTATACATATATGGTAAAAAGAACCCTGTTCTTCGGTCAAATTTTCGAAATTGAGATTTTGATATACTTACACGTCCATAATCTGATCATTAACCCTTTATCTACTGACGGTACTTTAAAGTACCATTACTTTAAAAAGAGTATAAAATCGAATTTATAGAAGAAATGTCAAAGATATTTATAAGAAGGGAACAGATGTACCTCCCTTTAATCTCACTACAAAGCATTACACGATACATATAGCCATTTTTGTTCCATAAGGATTTTATGGAGTGCACTTGCTGATTTTGCTTGATATTTTTCACGATCTTCATGTGTGTTATAATTAATTCCTATATTATTTCAAGAATATCCCACTAATCTTAGAAAAAATATGAGGAACATAAAGAGTAAATATTTCTCTACACTTTTTTCATGTCGAAATAATTTTTTCGTCCTCTATGTACCAGTGGTACACTAAAGTACGACCCCACAAAATTCTCATTAATTATTATGATGAGGTGATATGCATAATTTTTAACGTATATATCTTTAAATAATGCATTTTAGCAACTAAAAATATATATTTCAAACACAATTTTTGTCTGCATCATAATGCAGTAGATAAAGGGTTAAAGAAGCTAAATAAAGAAGGCTCTACATACAGTAAGAAAAAAATCGATTACATTAAAAACAGTGGATTTTTTTTAACTATTTAGAAAATTTTACGCGCTTATAAAACACCAATCCTCATAAATTGAATTTTAAAAACGTAATGAAGAAACAATAGCACAACAAATAAAAATTTAAAACAATTTCTAATTAATATATAGATTTGAATAATACGCTTTCTATAATATGGCTTTATTCCATGGTTCACAAAAAGCACTGAGCAATGGAAATTTGTTTTCGTCTCGTATGGTTGCAGCATATTCCACAAAAAGATTTTGTTTATTCGTGCATCAAATATTAAAATTTCTGTAAAAGGAAAATAAATGAAGTATTTAATTTAATTTTTTTAATTTTGAATCAAAATTTAAAAAAGAAAATCAATATTTCATTTTTATGATTGGCATTTTACTTATATTATTACTAGTGCATCTGCAGATCAGGAGCCACAACCCAAGCAGCACCGAAACGTTCTCTGAACGTTCAAAAATTGTTCTACAAACACGTTCTAAGAACGTTCACTTTGAACGTGTTATAGACGTCTATTTGTCCATCTTGAATCAGTACAATAGTACGGTTCAGAGAACGTTCAATGAACGTGTAACTATCACCATCGGTGTTATAGAAACGTTCTGAGAACGTTCTACGTATACGGTCTCAGAACGTTCTAAACGTTTTTAGAACGTTTTCAAAACGTTATACACATTTTCAGAACGTTCTAGAAAACGTACTGTAAACGTTCTAAAATAGTGTAGAAAAAAAAAAAAAACTGTGACGTCATTATAAAAAAAAAAAAAAAAAAAAAAACACCACAGTACGGGCGTTTAAAAGTTAAAAGTACATATTATTACTTACAAACTTTGAATAAACACCATAAAATGCAATAAACTCGCAACAATTGTTTCGGGTAAAAAAAAACACGACCCTTTATCAGGCGAATAAAGTAAGCACGAGTGCTGCAGTCAAAGCGGCAACGCACCAATTGTGTTGCCGCTTTGATTGCAACACTCGTGCTTACTTTATTCGCCTGATGAAGGGTCGTGTGTTTTTTCGACCCGAAACAATTGTTGCGAGTTTATTGCATTTTATGGTGTTTATTCAAAGTTTGTAAGTAATAATTTTTACAACGCTAGTTTTGTGGTGTTTTTTTAATTAAAAAGTACATAGCTGATGACGAATAATGATGCAACACATGGACAGGAATATAAACTACTTTTTTTTTTTATTATTCAAATAATGTTTGAGAAATTTTAACATACTTACTATTCTTTTATTTTAACGTATATGAATCAAAAATTCTATATTCTATGACAGTTTTCCGAAAAAAGTGCCATTACGTCTCTTTATCCCTTAAAAAATTTCTTAAATTTTTTCATTATTTTTTTTTTTTTAATTTCTTTTTTTACCCTGATCTGAAGATAATGAAGTTATAGTATTAATTACAAAACTTTGAATAAACACCATAAAATGTAAGAACTCGAAACAATTGTTTCGGGTTAAAAGAAGACACAACCCTTCATCAGGCAAACAATGTAAGCGCGAGAGCTGCAAACAAGCACGTTGAGTGTGTTGAATGCGTTGTCGTTTTTTTTTTTTGTAGCAGCTGCGAGTTCTTGCCTTTTATGGTGTTTATTAAAGTTTCGTAATTAATACTATAACGCCATTATCTTCAGATTAGGCGAAAAAAAGAAATTTTTTTTAAATGCAAAAATTTAAGGAACTTTTTAAGGGATATAGAGACGTTATGACAATTTTTAGGAATTAATGTCGTAGAATATGGAGTTTCTCATGCATATACGTTGAAATTAAGTATGTTAAAATTTCACAAACATTATTTGAATTTTAAAAAAAGTAATTCATATCCCTGTTGCTGTGTTGTATCATTCTTTATCTGCTATGTACAACTAAACTCTTGAATTATTTTGCTTGTTTTAATCCTTGGGATTCCGAATGCATCATCCTGTGAGTAATGTTTGTTTTTTATAGTTGTTTTCTGTTTGATTTTCTGATTTCTTGAATTAATAGTTTATTGGTTTATTCCACTTTATTCTTCATTTTTAACTTCAATTAATTTCTTGTACGATTTGGTGTCCGCTGGCGATTTGCTATTATAGATGCTAACGAACGAAATCGTACATTGGTGCTCAATGGTGAAAAAGGTCACCACTGACGAGTTTTTTTTTTTCTTCTTTTTTTTCACCGTTCTGAGCTTTTCCTTAAAAAAAAAAAAAATGCTGTTTTTTTTTTTTTTTTTTTTTTTTTTTTTTTTTTTTTTGTTGCTTGTTTGTATCTTTTGATTTGAGTTTCATGTCGTTTTTACGCACCGGCAAAATTATTAAAATTGCAACGAATAATCTAGGAATAAATGTATGATTAGATTGAAGTTAAATAAAATAAAAATCACTAAACAAAAAATAAATGTTTCAATAAATCACAATCAGTCTCCACAGGTTATTTAAATTTGTTGTAATTTCCTTCTCATTGTTCTATGTGGTTTCAGAGATCTTATATCGGTTGCCTGGTTTTAACTACGATTAAAAATTCATTTATACATATATATATATATTAATTTTTTTTAAATACAGGGTGCAAAGATAGTCACGAGAATGTCTTTATCTCCGCAACTATTGGTTGCAAACATATAGTTTCAGTTACAAAATGTTTTAAAAAATATTAGCATTTGCGGTGTGACATGTTTAAATTTAAAATATCTATTTTTTCAAAATTACAAAAACTAAATTTTTGTACAGTCCCAGATCCCTATAGTGATATTTAGAAAAATTGACTCATCCTAACAAGATGTTTCATTTATATTCTCCCAAAATGGAACAAGATATTTAAAGTTTAGATTTTCTAACATATTTCGGCCTTCAATAAGGGATCGGTTTAAAAATCCTATTTGGAATTTGTTTGCTTTTTCCCGGGCTTTATTAAAGAATTTTTCATTGACTTTTTAATAAAGACCGAGAAAATGCGAAACAATCCTAAATTTTGAAACTAACGATCTCAGACAATTTTGGGCGCACAAAAGTGAAACTTTTCGTGTTATGTTTTTTAAGTTGAAAGTCAACTTTTACTATTAGCGTCCTGAAAACTGGATAAAAATTATCAATTTTTGTGATTTTTTAATAAATTGATTTTTTAAATTTAAACATGTCATATAATGAATGCTTACATTTCTTTTTAAATACATTTTTTAATTGGAGGACGTCTGAGACTAATTGTTGCGCAAATAAAGGCCTGCTCTCGACTTTGCACCCTGTATATTCTAAACATTTCTGGGTACTACTTTGTAAGTCCATGGATAGTTTAAAAATATATTTGAATGCTGAAGTTCATAGAAAGTTTTAATATTCCAACATTAAAAATATTTTCGAAAATTAATGCACCAATACACCGCTAAAATTATATGCAATTGAGTTTAGAATATATTGTTAATTTATTATAATAAGAATTTGAAACGAAAATTTAAAAATTAGTTAGAAGGAAGAAATTTAAAAAAAATCCAAATGCTTAAATATAATCTTTTTTAATCAAAATATTTAACATACTTCATATTTTTAAATTTCAGTGCATGTGTGTATTCATATTTTCAGTTTACAGCAGCAGTTTACAAAAATAATGTTTACAGAGATTTAAACTTATTCCACATGGCAATGTAATTGGTAATCATTAAATGTTTGAATTTCTTTAAATTGAGTCAACGCAATTTTTACTCATTTGATGTAATTATGCTATCGTGGCATATTAAATAATAAAAAAATGTAATTATTATTATTTTTTTTAATACAAAATATAGTAAGTATATTATTTATAATTAATATATTATTTCTTAGTATATTATTTATTTAATTATTAAATATATTATTTATTGTTTATTAATAATAATTATAATAAATAGTATAATAATAACAAATACTTATAAAAAAAAAATTACGTAATAATTTATTTGCTTTCATTTTTCCCCAGTTGTTTTCATGTTTCATTTATTTTACTAAATCTGGATAAAAATAACCCACCAGAGTTGTGCTTTAAAATTGATAACGTTTTCCCTTTTCCGTTTTTATATTATGTTAGACATAAGTAAAAGCAAAGAAAGTCGTCCTCACCCAATCTCTGTCTATGATTATGCTAAAAACATAATTTTTACTTATTGGACGCCATTATTTTCTGGTTCAGAAGGTTAGTATAAAAAAAAGAAAAAAAGAAATAGAAAAATTAAAGAAAGAAAACATATAGAAATAGCTTTTGTATAAATACTTTGTAAATAAAACTATTTCTCTTTTGTATATATATATATGTGTGTGTGTACTGATAAATATAAAGGATTTAAGTCCAAAAATGTCGATTTTGAGTTAAGTACATAGTCAGACTCAGAATTTTTTTTTCTATCGATTGGTATAAAGGATTTAAATCCATGTCATTTAATCTTTGAGAAAATCCATTGGTAAAAAAAGATTCAAGTTAGAAATTCAGCATTAATCTTTAGTATAAAATATTTAATTCAATTTTTTCCCTTTATTAAATGAAGATTGACAATCACTGAATGGTATAAAGGGTATAAAGCAACGAAATACCTTTTTCCTAATCGATTCTTCTGATTTGTTTTTAGTTAGTTTAACTTTATTTTTCGTCTCCTGAAAAATCAAGAATATGGACTTAAATCCTTTATACTTATCAGTACAGATATATATATATATATAATTATATTTCACAAGAATTTTATCGTGTTGTATCCATTAATATAAATAGTTTTTATTCCAGAGAATGCTTGAATTCCAAACTTCAAAAGTCAATTTTTAGCCATTTTCATGATATACAGATATATTTTTTTCATGTTATACAGATTATATATATATATATATATATATATATGTAGTCGAATCTAATTAACGTAAACCGCTTAACGTGAAATACTTTTAACGTGAATAGTTTCCACAATCCCCGCTAAAACAAAGGTCAGTTTCTGAGTTACTGACAATATAAACTACTGATAACATGAACAATTTTTTTTTTATTCCCCATGAGATTCCCGTAAACGAGGTTCGACTGATATATATATATATATATATTATATATAATGTATGTTGATTGGTAAAAAATCAGTAAGTAAGCTGAAAAAAAAAAAAAAAAAAAAAAATATGCATCTAAATATCTCATGATAAAATGAATATTTATCAACAACAGGTGGGTCTGTTATTATTTAAGAACTACAATGTTAAAGATGACTGTACCTCTTTAGATTTTGAAGCATGTATTTTATAGCTCCTGCTCTTTTCATTATATTACCATTTGATTTCGATGAATATAATAAAACGAAAAAGTACATTTTCCTTTAAAAAGAACTGAATGAATAAAAAAAAAACAAATTAATTTTAATTAAATTTTAATTTTAATATGTTTAATCTTTTCAGCTATATGCTACCATTGTTTCCAATAAATACTACAAATAAATAAATAAATAATAATAATAATAATAAAGATTTCTCTTTTAAAGAAATTATTTAAAATAAATAAAAGTGAAAAGCTGTTATACTATGAAATTTATACATTATGCATAAACATAACGGTTATAAATAAGATTTTATTTAAAATTTAATGCACTTTTTTTTTTTCGTTTACTTCATTACCATTTGATTTGAAGGTGACAAATAGGTTATAAATTGAAAATAAAAGAAACGCAATAGCTGTTTCAGGTCAAATTATCAGTCCGACTCTTCTTCAAGTGAAAAAAGAAAGCACCGAAATATTATTAAAGCAACTACGCATTCGTAAATTTTAAGTGAATTTCGGAGTAGTGCTGCTATCTATTAGTATTTTACAAGAAAGATATCGTACGAACTGTTATATAGTAAAACGCAACTCACAAATTATCTTAATTTCAAACTATATATATATATATATATATATATATATATATATATATATATATATATATATATATATATGTGTATGTATATTTTGACAAAAATATAAAAACATGAAACTTCATACAATATTTTAAATAGCTAAATGTGAAATAAACTTTTTTACTTTAAAAAATATACGAATTTAAAATAAATGTTGGATAAGAAATTAATAATCTCAAGAAATTCTGCCATAAAACGGAAATTTTAGAAACTGTTGTTTTAAAAATTTCTTGTAAAATTTCTGTTTTTATTTCTTATTAAATTTCTGTTTTTAAACATGTTCTCTTAATATTTACCGTAACTGACTGTAAACATTTACAACATTAAATTAAATTAGCATTTTTATAAGCAGGATTTTACTCACATCTCTTGACAAAATCAATGCTATTAAATTTAAGAAAACTAATTCTTTTTTTCCATTAGCATTTATTACATGGATATTGAAACTGAAATATAATTTTCTGTCTGACTAGTAGAATCACACGTACATGGGCATAAACGGTTATAAAAATTAAAAGAATAAAATTCATAATATTTAAAAAAAAAAACAAAAAAAAAAATCTACGATTTTTAATTTTTGAAAATTCTCCTTGATTTTGCACTAATGTTGTTTATTAGTATAATCTGAATACATTTGTGCTTTACTTTGTGGATCGATTGATGAGTTAATTTTTATTTTTGTAATATTTTTAACTGTGGAATTTTCATGAAATTATTTTTTTTCTAATTCAAACATTATATATATATATATATATATATATATTTATTTATTTATAAATAAATTTATTTATTTATAAATAAATAAATCCACAAAATAAATGTACAGATGCATTTAGAGTATATTTATAAACTATAATAATATAAGATCGAAGTAAAAACTTAAGACTAAAGCATTTTAAACAATTTAAAAAAAGATTAAAATTTGTAATTTTAATTTTTTAAACTTTGGTAGTATTCAGGAAATTTTAATATATTTAATATTCATACATTTCAATGCATATACAGACACTGTGAAACATACGCTGTGAAACAGGTGTAAACTCCACATTTTTTAAATATGAATATTTTTGCTTAATTTTACCACATTTAGTTACATCTTTCATTATAAAAGTGAAAAACCTCTAATTATTGCATTAAAATCCCATAAATGGCCTTACATTGTTTTTTCAGAAAACTAAAACTTCTAAATAATTATAAAAATGAAATTTATCAGTTATTTTTCTCATAATTTATAAATTCTTACTACTCTGATTTGTTTTAAACGCTAAAAATAGATAATGCTTACAAAATCTTAAATTGTTTTCCTACATATAAATTTGCAAAAAGTTCGTTATTTCGAAATCTATTTAGAAGGAAATAATTCACTTTACATTGAACGACCCATTATATGCAATGAAAACAATTCTAAGACAATAATTTCAAAGAAAGATTTTCAACGTCCAACATACCCTTATTAAGACTGACAAAATGACACAAGCACACATACCTTAAAATTAGATTCATGAGAAATTAATATATATTTTTTTTTCTCTTGATGAGAAATTTAAATTATGTTTATTTTTTACACAAAAATCCCGCTTATTTATGACAGAAAAAATATTTGATGTTATAATACTATTATGTGACAAGTTTTGCTTGTAAAATTTATTCATTGGTAATACTAATATTCAAATGCTGTTAGAAAACAAATTAGTAGTTAGATTTACATTAACAGCATTTTTCAATTTCTTGAGATAAAAAAAATAATAATAATAATAAACTTAAAAATAATAATTCAAACTTTTTAGCATCTGATTAATAATTATATACAAACTTTTATTATAAGAATGAATAAAGTATTAATAATGTATCAAAATATATGTATGCAAGATATATAAAGTAAATTCACTCTTACGTCTCTCTTTGATAATCAGAAAGTCATCAACATGAGAAAATTGATATGAAATCATTTGGTTTTCGCGCCTGAAAATTATGGAACTGGCAACCCTTGTTGGTAATTTGGCGGTCAAGTCAAATTTGGCAGCTTTCTATTTTGAGATAAAACAACACAAGTAGTCCTTTTTATTTTGTGGCATAGTCATTATTTAATTATTAGGGGGGGGGACTATTTTTGTTTTATGTAGTTACTTTAATGAAAAATACAGAACTCAACAATTGTATTAAAAAAATGTTATTTAAATATTATGTTACAGAGTTTGTATTTAACAATATTTTGATAAATAGTTTATTTTTATGATGAGGCAAGATATAAAAATTCGTCGTGTATTTAAAATGTTGCATGCTTGTTTTATTGAATTACATAAAATGCTACTTCAAGGAAAGCTTATCTAACTAAACAGGATGATAATTACAAAATCAAGCTAGTACGTCATGGCCATTACAAAACTGTATTTTATATTTTCTTAAACAAATCCACGTTGTTCAATTAAAAGCAGTTATTTCTGCATTTTACATTTATGAAAAAAATGAGAGAAAGAAAAAAGCCAATAATGGAAAAAAATATTGTTTATTTATTTGTTTATATATATATATATATATATATATATATATATATATATATATATATATATATATAAATTCAATTATTTCAAATTATTACAGAAGCTTGTTTCAACTATTCATTTTAAAAATGGTGAGCTATTTCAAAAAATATTTAAAAAATTTTGCCGGAACGAAAGAGCGGGTGTGAATGATGCTACTCCATATACTGTCGGCAGAAATATTATTGAAGCTCTAGTAAATCAAAATATTTGCACCTAAACTGTTTTTTTGAGTAAATATTTATTGAGTCATAATCTTAGTCTTAAGCTGTTTATAAAAAAGTAGATTGGTGATAAAAATTAGTGATCAAACTAATATCTATATAATATTTCTCTAACGTGGACCAATTTCAATTATTATTATTATTATTATTATTATTATTATTATTATTATTTTTTTGAAACGATACGATAGTGGTAAAATTAATAAAATACGTGAGGATAAAAAATAATATTTAAAAATGAACAATATTTAAGCACGCGGATTCAGTTCAATGATCTAATAAAGAAAACATGACGATATTTGTTTGAGGACATTATTTTATGAGAAATGTATTTTTGAAAGTTATTTCTGCAAAATCTTTGCAAGAGTCAGTATAAACCTAGCAATATTTCAAAGATATAAACAGAATATGATATATTATCATAAATTGGCTACAAAACGGAATCATAAAAAAATATAATCAAAATAGGATTTTTTTTTTTTTTTTTTTTTTTACAAAAAATTACGCCAAAATAAATAAAATACCATTGCATACTTGGCGATTAAAATTTAAAAGGCGTCACAGGGGTCCTTTACTAAAACCGTACTGCCTGCGGAAGTATGAGTCATAAACCATGAATTTTATTTTGAAGCTTTTCTTTGAATAATTCTGGTTTCACTATTGCACAATATTTATTTGGATCAAATAATAATTTGGCTTCTGGTAAATTAAAATTTTAATTAAGGGGTGAAATTGATATAATATTTATAAGTTTCAAATTTTAAAGGTAAATAAGAAAAGAAATAAAGTGCGAAAATGCCGCACGGGTTTGTTAGTATATATAAAACGTGGATGCGTGCTTCAGTAATTTTTCTGCCGAATGTACAAAAAGTTTTTTTGAATAATTATCAGTATTGTATATATATATATATATATATATATATTCATTTCACAACCATTAGTTAAAAATAATCTGTGTATTTTTATACTAAACGTTATTCTAGATGACTGCACGGGTCGATATTATATCCTTTAATCCTTTAATTTAATCCTTTGCCGGTCCTATTGAATTTCCCTCTCCTTTTTTAAATGTTGTCAAATTTAAGGATTTTTTTGTTCAATATCCACCAATAAATTTCTACTGCATCGGTTGTCTAATCACTTCGAAGTTTATTCGTCCATTATGTATATCAAATATCACTCCTCAAAATTATTGGTGTTCGTTAAATAAAAGATTCCCTCAATTTGGCAATACTATGTATAGCGGTTTAGACATTAGGGCCGGCAAAGGGTTAATATAGGAGAAAATTAATAAATAAATAAATAAAACATTTTTTTAGCTGTTTTTAATTATTTCAACCTCAAGATTTGATCAAGCGTATGATTACCGCTTATTATTATTATTATTATTTTACTTACATCTGTCAAGAAGAAAGTATTGGATTCGTGAAAATTTCCGACTTTCGATTTTCGATGAATTCACACAGTTTGTGATTTTTGGAATATGATTCGACTATTGTTAGAAAATGATTTTGTATGTGTGCCAGAAAGAAAATTTTGGACTCTGTTTCTCACGAGCCAGTGGACGGCATTTAACCAAACTTAATATTTGGCTAGACTTAAATTACTGCTAATTAGATTTTAATATGTGGCTTTCATAAGATGTTGCTTCTATATTGCAGTCCTACTGGACAGGCTCTATCTAATCATCTATAGTTATAAATACACTAAGCTTGTACATGTGATGGAAATCATGTAAATCTGTATACTGATTTTATTTGGGTACAAAAAGCCAACAGATGACAATTTAATTTCGTTTCTGATAAGGTAAAACCTTGCTTCTAAGGTATACATATTTCGTATGTTATTTATTGTTATTTAAATCCACCAAAATTGGTGTATGATATTTATATTATTAAAATTTATGCTGATTCAATTCGGATGTAAACTATCCACAATGTGGCGTTGCTGTTAGTGTCTGGGATTTCCAGTTGCCTGGAATAGCAGCACCTATTGGTGAAAATTGTACGAAATTATGTGTATAGAAAGTTAATTGTGAGAAGCTAAGTTTCTTGAAATTTTGTGCGTATTAATCGTTGGTGACGCTATTATATAGAATGGAATAAAAGGAACTTTTATAGCCGTCACAGTATAACGAGTTTTGTTTTGTTTCTGTTTTACTAATGCGCAAGATATTTATATTTTTATTGAAATATTACAGAAATTGCTACATTTTTACTAAATTTTGTAATAAACAAAAGAGAAAAATCATGCGGACCACTTAGTTTATAAAACACCTACACCCTACACCTAAACATACACTTTTGTACGTCTAAAATTTAAGTGAGTTCCCATATCAAACCGCTTATGGTATACACATACTTCCAATAAAAAATGCGCACGGTTACGATGTAACTGAGGAATTATAAAATATATTTTTGAAATTAGAGAACGGATAGATAGACAATGGTGTTGACAAACTTAAATTTTAAGCATACTTTTAACTTGTTGGAAAGTTAAAAACGTTTAACAAAATTTAAAACACACTTCGATCAATTTTCGCTTATTATCCTCTAATGTATCTAAATATTTCTATATGGCGTTATGAATCATAAGTTAACAATAAAATATTTTATAGAAAACATGTTTTATGTGCATACGAACAGTATTTGATAATTTTATTACCTTTCGTGTAGCATATTTAAGTATGCTTTAAATAAACATTAGCAGGCTTTACCCACTTTGCTGCATAGTATATTTAAATAAATTCTCAAAATTCCATGTCATTATTAACAAAATCTCAAATAAATAAATAAATAAATAAATAAATAAAAAATCGCTGAAATCAATCGAAACTTAAGTTAATATTCCTGCTGCGTTTGGTAATGGTTCTCCCGCTCGCAACATGATTAGTCTGGGTTTCCATTGCTTTCCGCAGCGTCTTACCCACTTTTTACTCTCCCTCTTCGGCGGGTAAGTTAGATTTTTCGCGAAATACCTCCGAAGTGCCTATTGCGTACACTTAATCAATACCCACCAACCAAAATTCGCCATTCTAAGATAATTTGAAGCAAAATTTTGCATTTCATAATGAGTGAAATTTGAAGGTATCGCAAAATTTTTTTAATAACGACCGTAATCAAGAATGTAGACCATCATCAATTACATCTCTTCTTTCATTTGACAGACACCTCACTTCTCAACCCAAATAAATAGATAAAAATAAAATAAAAATTACTATTTAATTATGCATTATCAGTATTTAAAAAGACTGATTTTATTTAAATATTAATAATAATTTGGTGGGACACTCACACGGCTTTCTCTTACTCTTACCTAGCATTTGAATACTATAAATGCAGATTGCAGATTAAAGTGTAAGATAACAAATACTATATATAAATCTACGTTTCAAAAATTTCAAACTAGTTTTAGGAACAGATATTATTTGACGAATAACTCTCTCAGTGAGGAGGGGGGGGGGGCGTTTAAATATTAGGTTGAGTCAAAAGTTTTGTCCGGTTTCTAATCATTTATTAAAAGTCAAAAAATTATAACAATTATAACATATTTTAATTAACATATTCACCATTACTTTCAACAACCATTTCCCAACGTGGATGCAACATTAAAATTCCACGGTTGTAAAAAGCCGCTGGTTTTTGAGCGAAGAAGTCGACAATGCCTTGTCGGAGATCGTATTCGTTGCTGAAGCACTGTCCACGCCTAAAGTGCTCTAGCGACCTGAACAAATAGTAATGTATAGGGGCAATGTCAGGGTTATATTGTGGGTGAGCGAGAAATTCCCAGCCCAACTCATTCAGCTTCTCACGCGTCTGGTTTGAAACGTGTGGTCTTGCGTTGTCATGTTGGATGAAAACTCGAGATGGATTAAAGCCCTTTTTCACGAGCTGCTGCTGAACGTGGTTCCCTTGAGTGCAATAGACATCTGAGTTCATTGTTTGTCCTTGAGGAAGAAGATCCCAATGCACAACTCCTGTCGACATCCAAAAAACGCTAAAAAGTGCGGGTTTTGAATGCATCCCAGGTGTTGCCGTCTTAACTCCAAGCTGATGTGGGTTTAGCCATCAACATCCGGTTTTTTTGTTGTCGTATAGTACCCACTTCTCTTTACAGGTAAGAATTCCACGCCATCCATCTCGGCTAAACTCTCGCAGCAGCAATTGGCAGACTGATTTTCAACGATTCTTTTGCATTTTGTTGAGCTCATGCAGTACCATTTGACGACACCTAATCTTCATGCCAATTTTATAAAGGTGTTGATTGACAGTGGACTGAGAAGTGCCAAAACCTTGCCCTAATTTTCGGGTGGTTTGAGTCGGATCGGCTTCAATCGCACAAAGTAAAGCTCTTTCATCGGTTCTCGATGGTTGCCCAGAGTGTTTCTTATCGCCGCGGTGCATATCCCTGGAACAGAACTTTGTATATCAACGTATGCCTGTTCTTTCGTTTACAGACTTCATACCAAATGTTGCACTTATGTTACGACTTGCTTCAATTACATTGTGGCCTTGTTTGAACTCGTGGAAAATTAGGCTGCGGATTTGTTCACGATTTTTTGACATACTTGATCTTTTTTAAAGAGTAAGAAGTCTGTGAAAATTAAAATAACATAACAAGTAAATACATCATTTCGATCAGCAGAAAATGAGCTTTCAAAATATATATGACATTCACATTACAACTTTAATGCAACATATTTATTGATAAGCAAATAAAAAACGGACAAAACTTTTGACTCAACCTAATATATTGCATAATGCCTACTATAAAAAATTCTTGGCTGTTATTAAATTTAAAAGTTCATTCCAAATTTTTCAGTCAACTTTCTTTCTCACCACTCTTTCACGCTTATTAATCTGGAACAAACATTTTTAGCAACCTCAAAATAAACTTCAAAATACAAAATTTGAATTATCTGCAAATTTTGTTTTAAAATTAGCTGATAACAGGCATACATAAAGATTAACCATTAAAATTTTTATTTTAGTATTCAGGGAACCTCAAAACGTGTAATTATAGGAAAAAAAAAGCCTTAAAATTTCCACTTAAAAAATTTCTTTGTTTACTCTGCAGGTTTGAAAAATTAATTATCATTCCTAGGTAGCCCTGTAGATGAATGGGGAATGATTTTCATGTCATATTTTACACTAAACATACTTTTATGCATATAAAAAAATATATGTTCACTTCTTTTTGTTTAGTACAGGCTACAGATATTAAACTGTAAATAGCAAAAAAATTTCGCCCACATAAATAATGTATTTGAATTATTTTGGATGTCCCTGTACACGAATCATTTGCTTGATCTCAAAGAAAAGCTAAGTGCTGTATCCCCCTGCATGATTCAAATTTAGAATATTATGTTTTAAAACTCTGGAATTATTTGTTTTTGAAATATGCTCATAACTGGCATACATGCATAGACATATACAAAAACAGGCACACACATTCAGAGATCAAATACAAAAACTTGACTTTTGGAGTCAGAGGTTCTCAAAACGTGTAAATATTACAAAAACCCAGTTTCCAAAATTTGACCTAAAAGCAATACTTTCGGGTCAAATTTTGGAATTTTCTTATCCATAACTATGGACGAGAGAAAGAAAAAAAAAAAAAAATAGCCAAATTAGCGAGAAAGCTGCCAAATCGTTTGACTTCCTATATTAGCAGCTGCTTATCGTTAAAGCGCGATTTTTTTTTTTTTTTTTTTTTTTTTTTGACATTCTGCTTATCTCTGTCTTTTAACTCTGCTAATGCTGACCAAACATTACATTACTCATTCAATAACATCCGTGATTGACTTTTTTGTATCTAAACTCTGGGGAATGCATACGAATTTCATGATAGAAGATAATCAGTTTTATGCTATGTAGAAAATCTTAGAAAATGTATTTTTCAAATTTTCACATTTTTTGAGAAAATGTATTTTTCAAAGAGTTTATTATTATTATTATTACTATTATTATGACAAATTGAAAAAAAAAAAAAAAAAAAAAAAACGATAAATTTGTTTTAAATCATCAGTAATCAATGGTTCAATTATTCGTTTCAAAGGTAATGTCAAATTCTTTTGAAACATAATCACATTAAAAACCTTTCATGCACCCCTCCCCAACTCCCAGGGAGGATGGATATTTATTACTTGGGAAGAAAACAATGCCCTATGAATTAAAATGTATATATATATATATATATATATATATATATATATATATATATATATATATATATAACTATTACTGGTTATAGAGCCAAATGGAATCAATAATATATCAAATGTACGCCACACATAAGGTTTGGTGAGTATATATATTACAGAAGCTGAGATATGCCTTTCTGCAAATAGGCAATATTGGAATATGACAGCGCCACCTGTCGTCTGATATGCACCCAAAATCAAACAGCAGAGTTTTACATAATATCAATTTCCCATACCAAATTTACAGCATTTATAAATTACAGAATTTGAGGTATTTCATTCCCGTTATGAGATTAAATTGCAACATAGCCACGCCACCTGTTGGCCGATGTGCATCCAAAAGGAATCAGCAAAGCTTTACATAAAATCGATTTCACATATAACTTCAGTGTATCACAAAACTAAAAAAATTAAGCGTTAAATCACAGTTGAAATATTGCTTTTCCGCTAAAATGATTAAATTGCAATTAGCAACACCTATTGGACAATGTATACATCCAAATTATATTAGCAGCGATTATGATGATGTATACCTCATATATCAAGTTTAATGCATTTATACACTATAGAGGCTGAGATATAGCCCGTCACATAAATGGAGGGTTTCACTGCATAGCAGCGAAATCTATCGGGCGATATATCCCAAATGAAATTCAAATAAACACCAACTTAGGGCAAGGTTAGGGTAACAAGTTTGGTTAAATTCCTTCTAATTTTTTTTTTCTTTTCACCTCACCGCTACTGATTCTAGAGGAGCGTTCTTTATTGACGTGCTAACAAAAAGTTAAACTCAAAATATAAAAAATGTTCTATTCTCTATCATGTTAAAAATTATAAATTTCGAATAACTTACAAAGTTTTTAAATTAGAATGTTGCAAATCTCTCAATAGGATTCTTACCAATATCATAAGTGATATTTTAAAACTATCCCGATCTCTCTGTAATCATTTGTGTTGAGATAGCGTGTACACGGACTAACAGACTAAACATACAGGCGCCGATACACATTAACAGATACCATACCAATCTTTTAATTTTCTCATTCCTCACACCACAAAACATGTACAAAAATCAAAAACTGAAGTCAAAATTTTTCATGTTAACCTAGTTTCCCTACCAATAGTACTAAAATGTCATTTTGTCATGTTCGTTATAATTACACTGTTACAGAACGTGTTATGACGGTGATACACTTGAACGTTCTATATAGAACTAGAATTGTACGTTTTATAGATGGTACAACTCTGACATTTTCAGAACGTTCTAAGTAATACTATTTCTGAACGTGTTTTAGAACGTTCTTTTGACACGAAACACGGTGTTTGAATTATTGTAACCGTTATTAGACGTTCACAGAACGTTCCTGTGCTACTTGGGAATGTCTCATTTGTATTGCTTATTGATATGCAAATAATTTCATGTTTATTCCATATTATTGAAAATAATGATAAATATATATATGCATAAACAGACATACATTTATATGATTAACTCGCTAAATAACCAGACACATTTCTGAGTGGGGCTGCTGCGCTCCTGAACTGGCATTGTATCTATATGTCTATATCTATGTGTCTATGTGTATATATCTGTCTTTCAAACTCACAATCTTGTGTTAATTCCATATAACTTAAAAATACTTGTATTAAATGGATGCCAAATTATTTGAAGACTTATCGGAATTCTTTTGTACAGCTCGGGAATTAAATACTAATTCTTTGTTCATCTATTTCTACAGAAGTCATGCTTTTAAACATTCTAATAACTATGTTAATTTTATTATGAGTATAACCATGATAAGATGAACTTAAATGAAATTCATTCTATAAACCATGATGTGACGAAATTCTTTTGTGTGTGTCCCTTTACACGAGCCCAAATACAATGTACGCACATAAAAACTGTACACATAACTCCATGTGACCATAAATATTTGAATCAAATTTGACGTCATTTTGATGATTGTGTAATATTATTGGAATTCTTTTATGTGCACTGAGAAAAAAAAATATACCGCATTCATCTAGAATAAATAAATGGTCATTTTCGAAATCCTTAAACTAGAAATATAGATTTCCGAGCTATGCGCATAAGACACGCCAATAAACTGAATAGACGAAATGCTCGAGAATTTGTAATCTACACATTTCTAGATGGTGAAACAATATTCTGAATATTCTGAATTTTGTATTACGAGAAATTCTTGCTTGATTTTCTAGAATTGGGTCATAAACCAAGATTATATCTGTTGAAATCCGCCTCTTGTATTCACATTTATTTTGTGATATTTCAAATAGGTTTGTCCTCGATAGTATAGGCACGCTCAAAAATTCTAATAGAGGTGTCTAGAATTCGCTTTCGAAGGGGACTAGAAATTTTTTTATTAGAAATTTATAAGGATGACATGGAACTATTTTTTCTAGAGCTTCAATTTAGATTCTAGATGTCAGTTATAGAATTTTTTCTCAGTGTATTGACGTGCATTGTACTCATAGCACGGAAAATCTATATTTCTAGTTTAGGGATTTAGAAAAGGACCACCTATTCGTTCTAGATGAAAGCGATATATTTTTTTTCTCAGTGGGGTTCCGTAGATAATTCTTAAGTTATGCATAGCTTTTTCTAGAGAAAACATAAATTTATATATCTAAAATGAATGATTTTTTAATTATGTTGAATACAGTGTATCTACTTTAAAATGCGTTTAAACGAAATATTGTCCATAGGCCATAATATTAAGAAATACTTTGGTGTGTCGCTGTACATGAACATACACATACATACACACATACACATACATCATACATACACACCAGAAAACGTACAGCTAATTCTGTAAAGCTCATGAAAATGCATATGAATTTGCATGCAAATCGGGGAATTTTTGCGGCCGCTTTTGCTGATATTCATTAATTCAGTCCAGAGGAAGTAATAAGAAATAATATGATGTGCTCCTGTACAGAAGCCATAAACAATATAGACACCACAAAACATACATCTATTTTTGAATGACGCATGAACATGTGTACAAATTTGCAAGTCAGTCGAGTGATTTTTGCGGCTCCTATCACGAAACATACAAATTCTATCCTTAGGCCCTAATGATAAGGGAAACTTTGGTGCGTCCCTGTATACGAGTGCAAAGTAGAATACTCAAAACTAATACAGTTAATTCTGCTCAGCTCATAAACACGTGTTCCAATTTGCAAGTCAATTAGGTGATTTTTGCGGCCGCTATCGCGGTACAAACAGACACGTGGACACGTAGATACAGAGAACCCAAAAAACTTTTGAATCTCAACCAAAGCCTTATAGATATTTAAGAAGGCCCTGTCTCAACAGAGAAGCCTTTACTGACATTCCGGCAACAAGTCAATAGGATGATTTTTGCGGCCGCTCTTGCGGTACACACAGACAGGTATACACGTATAAAAACAGTTTCAGCCGATGCCTTCTAGATATTTAAGAAATCCCTGTCTCAACAGGGAGGCCTCCTCTGACGTTTCAGCAATAAGTCAATAGAAAGATTTTTGCGGATGGTATTGTGGTACACACAGGCACGTAGACACGTAAACAAAGAGAGTCCCAAAACTTTTTTGAGTATAAACTGGGAGGCCTCCACTGACATTTCGGCAATTAATATGAGTAATACTATAAGTTAAACATTTCTTGGATATTTTGGTATGGTTTTAAACGTGTCTTCAGATAAAAATTACATAGAGTAAGCACTGCATTCAAAAAGATTCATCGGTATACTATAATAACAATAAGGCTTTGCTTTATTGATTATTTGCCATTCTCCATTAAACACAATGCAGAAAATTAAACAAATATTTTTTATGAAGTAAATAAGACTGTTTTATATATGACCTATAGAATTTCTAATTCACCAACAGAAAATTAGACAAGTGATTTATGGGAATGTAAACTTGACTCTTCTATTAATTACCTTGGATTCATAATTAAACACTGCACTAAAATTCAAACAAGCATCCTTCAGAAATAATAATATAGCATTTGAAGTTTACACGCTCCCATACATAATTTTTTTTTATTGCAAATTCCTGCTTTAGTTTACTTAAAATATATCTAATTTTGTGTTCTAGAGAAAAAATAGTCTCCACCCCCATTTCCCTCAATTTTCTATTTTTATTATTTTTTTTTTCTATAATTCAATTTCATTTTCATTTTTTTTTTTTTTTTCAATTTAAGTTATGGCTGATTTTCTAAGTTAGTGACAGATTTGTTTTGCTGTATAATGTTTTCATAGAAATCTTCCTAATGATTTTCACTCAGCATTCACGAGAGTTTCAGAGAAAATCACAGTAATCTCCATACATTAGTTCGACGAGCGCAACATGGGTTTGAATACGGCATTTCCCGTTTGATAGCTTTTAGAGCAAAACATCTATACTACATTTTCTTTAGAGGGAAAAGTTGTAGAAATTTATGTGATTTTTGACGGAAAATTATTGTATGAATAGGAATATATATATACATATATATATATTTTAATTTTGTGGAAACTGCAAATTATTCCAGAAATTTAAAGATATAATTAAAAGTATATTAAAAAGCATAATTCAAGCAAATTTTTCAAGTAAAAATAATTATATATTTTAAATGTCTTGAAAATGTATTTTAGGGCATCAAATAAATTAATTTTCCTAATTAACAAAGATAGATATATTTATTATAAAATAGAGGCATCAAATAGACAATTATTCAACAATATACGCAATATATTGTTATATTAAAAGACCCCAAGATATACCTCATAAGAAGCTTTATGGAATTTAATCCCTTGCGATATATCGCCCCTGTTATAATGAATATGTGGCATCATCCCTTTTCTTATTGGATCATTTAGTTAGAATCCGGTATTTATAACCCAATGATCATTCAGTGAGATTCCTCGTCACTGCCTGTCTCACACATCCCGTCATATTTCCGATATTAATATCCGATTATGAATGAAGCGTTCTGTCGCTGCTCTACGTCATTAATCTTTGTTAAGCTCGAGAATGTGGTGTTTTCTTGTTTCCGCTTAGAAAGATAAAACTGCTTGCGTATGTATCGAATAAAAGTTCGGTTTTTTTTTTTTTTTTTTTTTTTTTTTTCTCTCCGTAGATAGTTGTTATTTTAACATGAAAGTAAAAAATTTCCTAATGTTAAGAGGGGAAAAAAGCACTAATTGGTTGAGATTAAATTTACTTTCAAATATCAGTTCTAAAGATTTTAATTGTATTTAAAGTTTTGAAATGTTTTATTTTTAATTATTTACAATTATGTAATCTATACCAGGAAAATCATTACTTGTGAACAAGAAAAGTCATTCTAGAATATATCCCACTTCTTTGAAACATTTAAATTTAAATGAATAAAAAATGGCACTCTATTTTTGATCTATATAGATGCATATTTACACCCTACCACTGCATATAGAAGGAACATTTACTCGTGAACACCTGTTAGTGAATAAAAGTTTACAAGATAATTTACTTTTCTTCTTACCTTATGAACTCACAAATCTTAGTAAATAAATAAAAATATGTTAAAGTTACAAGCCTATAAAAGGTTTTTCACAAAAAAGAACTTTTGCAATGTGGTTGAAATAATTGGATCTTCAAATTAAATACGCAGCATGTGAAAAATCCCTTATGAAATTTCAACTGTGGAAAATTCCTAAAATCTAGCTCATTCTCTTGCCGACAATTCGCTTAATTTTTACTCTATTCAAATAAGCTTTCGACAAAAGTTGCTCAATATATGTTGTTTTCAACCTATGCAATAAAACATTTTTTATCTTTCGAGCATGCGCAGTAAAATAGTTTTTACTAAAAAGGCTCATATATCTTAACGAATATTACACGTGTGAATTTTATGTTTCAAAATAATGTTTCTCTAATGTTTTGTCAATTTTTCAGCAAGCTTTGTAAAATTTTATGGAAATCCGTTCTAGTTCTAAGAAAAAAACTTGTGAGAAAAATCAGTAATTTTTGAAAAAAAAATAATATATATATATATATATACTAGCTGACCCGACAAACGTTGTTTTGTCATATAAATTATTTCTAGAGAATATTTTGCTAGAAAAAAATAACTAACTTATTGTAAGTGTGTAAGGACGTGGTATATAAGTGAAACAGGTATGGAGTTCTGCGAACGGTGACTGTGAATTCCGATTATAACGTAAAAGACATAATTAACAATTAAATAAACAATTTAAATTGGACTGAATTGTAAATCTAAACCATTCTCGAATCCACCTGAAGACACTCAAAAAATTTTATTAAAATCGGTCCAGCCGTTTAGGAGGAGTTCAGTGACATACACACGCACAAAAGTATGAGACCCCTTTGGTGACTTTAAATATTTTAAGCCATTTTTGCGATGAATTGAAATGGCTATCTCAATTGTTGAACTAAAGATCTTGGCGAGAAGCGTTCGAGCTACTTCGGTGTTAAATTTCAAATTTTGCCACAGGGATCCGATATTAAAGGTGTTCCATACAAAAAATAAATAAATAAAATATCAGTGACATACACACGCACAAAAGTATGGGACCCCATTGGTGACTTTAAATATTTTAAACCATTTTTGAGATGAATTGAAATGGCTATCTCAATTGTGGAACTAAAGATCTTGGCGAGAAGCTTTCGAGCTACCTCGGTCCCAAATTTTCCATACAAAAAATAAATAAATAAAATATCAGTGACATACACACGCACAAAAGTATGGGACCCCTTTGGTGACTTTAAATATTTTAAGCCATTTTTGCGATGAATTGAAATGGCTATCTCAATTGTGGAAGTAAAGATCTTGGCGAGAAGCGTCTGAGCTATTTCGGTGTCAAATTTCAAATTTTGCCAAAGGGAGCCGATACTAAAGGTGCTCCATACAATAAATAAATAAATAAAATATCAGTGACATACACACGCACAAAAGTATGGGACCCCTTTGGTGACTTTAAATATTTTAAGCCATTTTTGCGATGAATTGAAATGGCTATCTCAATTGTGGAACTAAAGATCTTGGCGAGAAGCGTTCGAGCTACCTCGGTGCCAAATTTTCCATTTAAAAAAAAAATATATATATATCAGTGGCATACACACGCACAAAAGTATGGGACCCCTTTGGTGACTTTAAATATTTTAAGCCATTTTTGCGATGAATTGAAATGACTATCTCAATTGTGGAACTAAAGACCTTGACGAGAAGCGTCCGAGCTACTTCGGTGCCAAATTTCAAATTTTGCCAAAGAGATCCGATACTAGAGGTGTTCCATTCAAAAAATAAATAAATAAAATATAATAAAATAGCTACATAAATAAATTTGTAGGTTAGGGTGGTTGTTAATCAACGTGCGTGTAAATTTGATAGAAAATTATATAAAATACTCACTCTAATTCCGCATTAAATTTGCAAAATGTATAGTTTTTTATTCACACTTCAAAACTCTTCACACACTAATTACATCTTGATGTAATATTTCAATTAGGACACAATTTTTTGTATAACAATAATAACACGAAGTTACAAAATATTTTCCTGAATTTGATCGCAGCATCAATTGTCGGGACAAACTGGAATTACAATAGAATACACGCAAGCGAAGTGTGACGTCACTGACCGTCAGTGGATGCAAGAAAAAGATTTCCTATGTTAATCTCCCATTGAATTTTTTATAAAAAATTATTAAAAATCGAGGAAGATTATTTCTCGATTTTAATCTCCGTATTTGGGTATAGATATGTATTAGTTATCGTATGCATGTGTTAGATTGAGTTATTTTGCTCTCAAATTGACAAAATTTTAATTTTAAATTTCAAAACTCTGTCTTCCTTGGCGTTTTTTGTATTTGGCGATCAAAAACGTTATACGAAAATATACATGCCAGATGTATATTTTCGTAATATGTATTGTACGAAATTGTTTCATATTATTCATTACTCTCTTAATATAAGTTGTTGAAATAACCATTATTTTTCAAAGAAATTAAATATGTTCGCCAGATGATATGGCGATATTTTTTTTTTCCGCCAAGGATGACAGAGGTTTTTTTAGATTAAAATTTCAAATTTTATCAATTTTACAGCAAAAACAACTCAATCTAACGCATGCACATGATAACTAATACATATCTATATCCAAATATCGGTATTAAAATCGGGAAATAATTTTCCTCGATTTTTAGTAATTTTTTACAAAAAATCCAATAGGCGATTAACATAGGAAATATTTTTCTTACATCCACGGACGGCCAGTGACGTCATCACTTCGCTTGCGTATTATTGAATATACGATATTGCGATCGTAGCGCAGTCTGCCGGATACAATGGGAAACATTCCAAAATCAACAACAATTTATAAGTGATAAATTAATTAAATAAACAATTTAAATTGCACTGAATTGTAAATCTAAACCTTTCTCGAATCCACCTGAAGACACACAAAAAATTTGATTAAACTCGGTCCAGCCGTTTAGGAGGAGTTCAGTGACATACACACGCACAAAAGAAATATGTATATACAGATAATAAATTCAATATGTAAAATTCAACTACGTCACGAGAAGTTAATAATATAAATAATTATAAGGAAAAAAACTTTATATAAACCATGTTTTTAAATTTTCTGTTGAATCATAGAACTAACTACATTAGCACTTTATCAATTCGTATGAAATCTTTAAACCGATAGTGACGTCAATTTTTGTGAGATACATAATTTAATTTTTTACAATTTTTTAAAGCTCACGTTTAATTAAATTATTTATTTAATCACGTTTATTTATTTTTATGTCGAAAGAAAATGAAGTCGTAATTTTTTTTTTGGCAACAATTAAATTATAGCTAATATCATAGAATAATAATAAAGGAAGAAGGAGCATGCCAATACTCTAATGCTTACAAACTCCTTCTAGTGAAATGCCAGCGAAAGCTACTTTTGCTCCTCTCGACCTTGAAGTAGGGCACCCATCCTCAGCGCATTTATCGCTGTTTGTTGTGGGTGCTGCCTAGCAAAAATCTCGCCAACAAGTCGCCAACCAATCAGATGGAAGCACTGTACCCGGCATTCCTGGATTTTACAAACCGAAACCAAAACACGTACGCTCCTTCTTCCTTATTATTATTCTATGGCTAATATTTTAATGGCTATTTATAAGGTATTAGGAGGTTATTATTTTCATATTTTAATTAATAATATGAAAACTATTCGAAAATTTGGACTGAATTGTCAATCTAAACCATTCTCGAATCCACCTGAAGACACACAAAAAATTTCATTAAACTCGGTCCAGCCGTTTAGGAGGAGTTCAGTGACATACACACGCAAAACAGAAATATATATATAAAGATATATCCGCCTAACTAACTGCGCACTTCCCGCACCAAAACAGACAAATATTGTACATATTATGTGCAACAAAGTATTGAAGTTACAAGTCATTTATAGCTTTTTGTAATACAGGGTGATCCAAAGTACTTTCGCTCTTCTTTAATATGCGGTTAGTCCCCCTAATTCCACTCTAGACTAAATCGATAGTGCAAACAATGAGTTTTAAATATTCTTTATAAATATATATTAAGGTTATTAGCAATAGTTTGTGGTTTAATTTCTTTAATGCCAAAAAATTTTTAGAAAAACTATATATTTTTCTTTTTTCTTTTCTTTCTTTCTTTCCTTCTTTTTTTTTTTTTTTTTTTTTTTTTAAATCCATTTATTATTCTGGTAAAAAACAGACTAATTTTGTTCTATACTACACTTCCGAAAAATTCCAAAAAATTGTTTGCTTTCATTAACAGTTGAATTTATAAAAGACGATGTAGATAATTGCAATATTTTAGGTGAATATATATATATATATATTAATTTATAAAAGATGTGAAGATAATCAAGTAACTTTTATTCATTGGCATTTAAACTAACAATTTAATTTTAATTATCTACTGCACATGTTGAACCAATAGTTTCTCAGGAGCAATTAACTCACCATTAATCTACAATTACGAAATTTATGGAGCAGATAATAAATTATGTTCAGATGAGCAAGTTTTAATTATTTTGGAAATTCACACACACACAAAAAAGAAAAGAAAAGTTTTTTTTTTTTTTTTTTTTTTTTAATAACTATTATTTAAGAATAATTGAAATATTAATAATGAAACAAATTTAATTCTTTTTTGCACGTATACTCAAGAAAATTTAATGAGATAATTAGCTAACATAGTAAAAGTTATTTTGACTGAACTAACTGTTACAAGCTTTTGCAATTTTTTACAAATTTTATTATTTTTTTAATTCATCATTATTTGAATTTAATCAAGTTAACATGCAGATACTTCAACCCGAAAATTTCTCAAAAATTATTATTATTATTACTATTACTTGCATATTTATTAACGGCTATTTTTCAAACAGTCAATTTTTGAAATTGGTTTAGTAATCATCAAAAGAATATGTTTCATGAACGTTAAATGGTTAAAGAAAAGATATGTTGTAGCGTGTTATTTCCATTGCCTCAATCATATTAACCGGTCGGTCACAGGCGACTTTTTTTTTTAATTTTCTTTATATCACTATTTCCAGAAAATAAAATTTATATTATATTTTCGCAGGTACATCTGCATTTTGTCTTCAGAAATTCATTATACTTTTTTGCTATGGAAATAGGGGTACGAAAATAATAAAAATGATGATAATAAGACGCCTGTGGCAGTCCTGTATTTAAGTATAAATTTTTACCGTGAATATATATATATGTATATATATATATATATATATATATATATATATATATATATATATATATATATATATATATATATATTTATACACTGATGGAAAAAAAATCCCAACACCAAGAAAAAATTATTGTACAGTAATGAAATTTCCGCAATACATTTGTCTAGGTAACATATTTAATTGATTAAAGTTTCAAGATCACAGGTAGAGCCATTGGCGAGAAGAGCCATTTCAAATGTGAAATGTTGGTACATTAGTAACCGGTGTAACCGCCAGAATTTTGAATGCAAGCATGCAAACGTGCATGCATTGTGTCGTACAGGTGTCGGATATCAGTTTGTGGGATGGAGTTCCATGCCTGTTGCACTTGGGCGGTCAATGCAGGGGCGGTTAATACTGGTTGTGGATGACGCTGGAGTTGTCGTCCAATGATGTCCCATACGTGCTCGATTGGAGAAAGATCTGGTGATCTAGCAGGCCAAGACAACATGTCGACACTCTGTAGAGCATTTTGGGTTACAACAGCGGTATGAGGGCGAGCGTTACCTTGTTGTAAAACACCACCTTGAATGCTGTTCATGAATGGCAGCACAACAGGTTGTATCACTAGACTGACGTATAAATTTGCAGTCAGGGTGCGTGGGATAACCACGAGAGTGCTCCTGTTGTCATACGAAATTACTCCCTAAACCATAACTCCAGGAGTAGGCTCTGTGTGTCTAGGCCGCAAACAGGTCGCTAGCAGGCGTTCACCTGGCCTCCTTCTAACCAACACACGGCTATCACTGCGACCAAGGCAGAACCGGCTTTCATCAGAAAACACAACAGATCTCCACTCAGACCTCCAATGAGCTCTAGCTTGACACCACTGACGTCGCAAACGGCAGTGGTTTGGAGTCAGTGGAATGCACGCTACAGGACGTCTGGCTCGGAGCTGTCGTTGAAGTAACCGATTTGTAACAGTTCGTTGTGCACTTATGCGCGTAGCTCGAAATTTGAATCGACGTCATTTTTCAGATGTATAAACACGCCTACCAAATTTCGTTTATCTAGCACAGCTCCTTCCTGGTGTTGGGATTTTTTTTTTTTTTTTTTTTTTTTTTCCATCAGTGTATATATATATTCATTCGTTCGTAAGCAATCATTTTTTTTTTTTTTTTTTGCTAATTAGTTTTAAAACTTGAATCTAAAATAAATATTTTTATTAAAAGAAAAAAAAATCTTACGATTATTGATTTAGTTATTATTATTGTTATTATATTGAAATGCCGCTTTTGAAGAGAAATAATTTTTATCAAGGTATCCTGCCTGTGAATTTATGAAGTTAAATTTTATTAAAAATTATATTTTTCACGCTACAGCAAAACGCCGAATATAAAATCGAAATCAAAATATAAGTACAACATATTATTTAAGTTTTTGCATTTGAAATAAAATTAGTAATAACGTTAAGACAAATTCATAAAAATAACTTATCCACCAGAAAAGGAAAGGGTCTGATTTTCTTCGACACACATTACCTCCAAAAACACCCTGCGGTTAGATAAATAGTCGAAAAATATAAGTTTATGAATGTAAACTTCATAAGAAATGTTATTTTTAATATAATAAAACTCAGAATATAAAATCAAAATATAACTAGACCCGTGTTAATAAAAATTATAACGCCTGAAATAAATTTAATAATTATTTTTAGAGGTAATTCATAAAATAGCAATTTCATGTATTTTCATCCTTTGAACTTTTATCATTTAAAAATAAGTTGCTCTTACACACACACACACATATACACACTATATATATATATATATATATATATATATATATATATATATATATATATATATGTTTTTTTTTTTTTTTTTTTTTGATAGATGGATAGATAATCAGACAGTTAAAATTTAAGGATTATTAAATATTATTAGTATTCAAACAATTAATATGATCAAAAACAAAGACCACCAAATCAAACAAAAAATGGAATAAGATAACTTGCTAATTATATAATTAAAGTAGTCCGAAATGATCATGAAATTACAAAGCACTGCATTTCATCTATAATAATAATAATAATAATAATAGTAACAATATAATAAATGCGCTAATTGCAGCAATAAAATGATGTATTTCAAAATTTTAGAAATTTAATAATCTGCTTAAGTAATAGAAAAAATTTTGTATGCACATTATGAGTTTAAAAAAAATAATAATAATATAAAGAACGTAACGCTTCATTTCCTACTAAAGCGCTATATGCAACATTTACTATATATATTGTTTCAACAATCAAAAAGTAAAATTAATTGTTTAAATATTTAACAAAATGTGTCCACAGATAATTTTAATATGATGAAATTTTATTCATATTGGTCCATGTAGTTTCAGAGGTCTTAAATCTTCTGTTGCTAGGTTTTTATTACGTTTTTAAAAAATATTAATATATATATATATTAATAATTTTTAAAATATATATTAATTTTTCTCTAAACTTGTTGAATTACTAGACCATCAGAATTAAGTTTTATTTAATGATCTTCGAACTATATCAAACTGGAAAGCAAAAGCAAGGTTTTCTTTGTCAAATCAGGCATCCGGAGGTTCCCTGTGGTTAGTTAAGTATTGCGAATTTTAAATTTATAAACATGAATTTCATTTTATTTTATTTTTTTACATTGTAACAAGACCCAGATTATAAAATAGAAATAAAACTAGACCCGTTTTCGTTCAAATTATGATATATAAAATAAAATTAATAATAAATTTAAGACCGAATTCGTAAAATAATTTCATGTATTATCATAATCCGAATTTTTATCATAAAAAAAACTAGTTATTATATATACAAATTTAATTGTATTTTCTCTAAGCTTAATGAATTACTGCAACATTGGCATAAGATTTATTTTACGATCTGCGAACTATCAACCTGGAAAGAAAAAGTAAGATTTCATTTGGCATGTTTTGCACTCAAAGATCACCTGTGAGTAGTTAAATGTCGTGAATTTTAAATTAATGAATATAAATTTTATTTAAAATTATTCTTTCTATTTTATAATAAAATACAGAATATAAAATTGAAATAAAAATATACTTGAAATAAAATTAATAATAAATTTATTACAGAAACTAATAATAAATTTAATATAAATTCATAAAAATAGTTTCATGTAATTCAATGCTCTAGATTTTTTCAATTTCAAAATAAATTACTATTACATATTTTTTCTTAGTTTTATTTATTTATTTATTTAATTTTTTTTTTTCTGAGCTTACTGAATTTCATAACCGTTTGAATAAGTTATATTTAATGATATTTGAACTATCAACCTGGAAGGGAAAAACAAGATTTCCTTCGACAAATCTTGCCCCCAACGATTCCCTGCGGTTATTAAACTGTCGCGAAATTTCCGTCGCCAGAGCTTGGAAGATGTGTTCTGTCGTTTTTGTCGTTAATCTTCCAGTGCCATCAAAATGTAATTAAGTTATCTTTTCTTCCGAAAGTGGCCTCTGCTCCTCCATCTTTTAGGTCATCAATCAGGATTCGAGCTGAGTATGTGCTATATTGGGAGTGGTGTAGCAAGGTTACAAAGCGTATTCGATTTAATGATCTTAATGTTGGAGATGCAAGATGTTCTTAATAACTTTAGAAGTGTCGATAAAGAAATTATTAAGTGGGGGATCTGTTACGATCGTTTTTACTTCGACTATAAATCTTTGTAAGGGAGTATTTAAGTGTTTGTGGGTGATTATTTATACAAAGATTTAATGAAATATTTTGAAATGAATGTTCTGTTAGAAAAAAATAAAATAAAATAAAATAAAATAAATGTATATATATATATATATTTATTTATTTATTTATGGCAATGCTGAAATGAAAATATTAGTGTGCAGTATTATAAGCAGTTGACGTTTAAAAAAAACTTGATTTACTTTATTTAAAAAAAAAAAAAAAAAAAAAGATTTAAAAATAGTTGTTTTCTTTGATAACTCCTTTTTTTTTTTTTTTTTTTTTTTTTGTTGTTGTTGTTGTTTATTTATTCTACTGCTGAAAGTGCCTACCGATCGTGACAACCAAACCTCCTGCTATTCTATGGGAAAATTGGTTTATACAATTACTTATTACTTAAAGTAGCACAACCAGTGGTCGAGAGGTTCTCTCTCGGAGCTGATAAACGTCAAGTTCCGCGTTCGATCCCACATCGAGATCATGTTCAACGCCTTAACCGTTCGGAGTTTTTCGTGGTTTTCCCAGTAACTAGCGTGACTGCGGGCTAAAATTCCTACATTCCATTTTTTTTTTTTTTTTTTTTTTTCGTTTTAACATTTAGAAAATTAACAAACGTAAAAATTGTTATTGCCCTCCCCCCCCCCATCCTTTATTTTAATATTTCATTTTGGGGTTAAAAAATGAAAACAGTGCACACTTTTCGTAATACACTTTTCATAATTTTAATTTAAAATGAACTAGCAAAAATTAAAGAAAAAAACATTTTTTAGAGATAAAGAACTAATTTAACCCGTTAACGCCTGAATTAATTTTGCAAAATATTATTAGCTGATTATTTCACTTCTAAATTAATATAGACAACTTACAGTAAAATATATTAATTTAAACAATTCTTCTGATAGTTTTAAATTTAAATACTATCCTCATTTATGGACGTTTAGTGTTCTAGCGAGAAAACTTCGAGATAGAAAAACTTTGAAATAACAGATTAATTTCCTATTATATTTTAACAAAGATCTCGAAAGTAAAGTATTATAATATGTATTATTATTCAACTTGATTTAAGTTAGTATACCTGCCCAAAAAGCAAATATGCGACGAATGAAAAATAATAAAATGACTATCCAGATTATGAAATAATAATTAACAGTAGGTACTTAAAACTTTCAGGGATCATTTAGAGTGACTCTATAAACTGTTACTAAAAAGCAGAAATCATTCCAAGAAACCACAAAAAATATACGTGCGATTTTATAAGCTGTCCTCAAATGAGGCACACTGGGCGCTAACGGGTTAAAGGTTCTGGATTTAATGAATGTGAAAATGGAATTTTAAAAATGCATTGGGAAATGGATAATTCTACAAACAAATTTCTCCTTGGGGATAATAGGGATATCATACGGTTTGATTGTAGACAAGGATAGCAAACATGGCAATACTTTAATTTATTCTGGAGCATTGTTAGTACCCGCCCTTTTTTCACAACACTATTCTTGAAGGTTTTATTTCTTCTTGTTTAATCATAACTGCAAACTGGAGAGAAAATTTCATTACAAATAAAATGTTGTGTAAAATAGGCGGATACAAACAGTTCTCTGAAATAAATTAAAATGTTGACAGGTCTGATATTTGTTGCGCCGTCTTAAGTGGAAGAAGTTAGAAAAAAAAAAAAAAAAAAAAAAAGAAAGAAAGAAAGAAGAAGAAGAAAAAAAACAAAAAGAAAAAAAAAATATTTTTTGTTATATGATATAATACAGCAGATACATAAAATAAATAAATAAATATAAAAATAAAAATCATGCACGCTGTGACTTCGTCAAGATTCTTCTTTTGTACTGGACTGCCAGTGTGAGATCCGAGGTACCTCTCTGTCTGCAGGATCATGAAAACGGACATTCCGTGCATCCTTTCACACTCTCAGATTCTAAGACACCGAAATTTCACGGTCCACTTTGAAGTTGCCGCTTTGCACTCCCAGGCGGAGGTTTTACCGGGACAAAGTGACGCCAAGCAAGCACCAATGAACTATTAAACTAGGTGTGAACTTATGTATCTCACGTGACCAAAAACTTTCTGATTTGTAGTCATCTTGTAGGAAAATAGTCCCCCCGCCCCCCTTTGCATCTCATCAAAATTTTGGAGGACTGAAAAATCAGAAAAAACTCTATAGACTTGGATTATGCCCAGTGTAGAGACAAGTCATTTCCCTAAACTTCTCTGTAATTTTTACACATGCTAGGAATCACATATGTATGTGATGCACGTTTTTCTGATTGTCCTGTATGAACAGGATGTTAAATAGAGTTCTTTTGTACTATTTCTTCTTATTTTTAAAACTTTGTTATGTTACTTAACAAGAGTATTTTTTTTTAGTTTCACTGAAATAATAAGTTTGAATTTTAACTAAAGTTGTAATTCAAGTGATGCCTTCTATGTTACTGAATCTGTCACAACGCATCATTTGTGCGATGACTATTTCCATCTTTGTTTCTTTAGAATTGCATTATGGTAAGATTTGAATTTCCCTGCATTTAAAGAGAAATTACACTTGTAACTACCACTTATTCAGGAAATTAAGATCCAATAATTTATAATGTTTATTTTCCGTCAGGAGGAAGAAGAAGCAGAGATATTATTAAGGCAGCATTAAATGTTTAAAAAAAAAATAAATAAATAAAAAGAAACAAAGAAAGAAAGCCGTGCTATGCAATTTTAAATCTGCTGAAGGGGGGGATGTCATTTAATCTTATTAGCCCCCCTCCCCCCCCCAAAAAAAAAAACTTCCAAATCTGAAAACAAAATCGTTCGCTGTAAAAAATAGGTCCTATTTGCTGCCAGAAATTCTCTGTAATTTGAGAAAATACCCGTAATTATTTACGAAAAAATTACGTTGTCAGAACGTATTTTCTGAAATTACAGAGAATTTCTGGCAGCAAATAGAACATATTTTTTACAGCGTTTATAGCTGGAAATGGAGATTTGCAGCCAATTCTTTGTCACTAAATGCATATGACTGGTTATCGTGCTGTTGATATCTATACATTTTGTATACTAAATAGACCTATATAAATATATAAATATACATGTGATAAATTACTGCGTTTTTTATCTTAGCTATACAGATCGGTTAAATGTTATAAACTTTTAAAAAATGTCTCTAATAAGAATAAATTCATCATTAGCTATAGTTCATCTAATGAATTTATATACCCCGAATCTTTTTTTCCATCGGAATTAAAAACTTAACACAAAAAATTCATAAAATAAAAAATAAATAAATAAATAAATAATGATGCGTAGCAACAATACGACATCTACTATCCAATACTGCACCTATTATAAACTCTCTTTGAAGATAGTGTGATCAGAAGGCATAAAATTCCCCTAACCAATCAGACGTCTATCAATTTTCCTGTCATAATCAACTAGCATATATGTCGTAAAGATATTGAAAAGAGAAGAGCGCTTATACATGGAATTAAAAGAAAGTCTGTAGATCTGTCTCTTGGGGAACCCATTTCCGAGATTTAGAACTGATCTACCTAATCTGGTAGCTTACAAACTCGCTGTATTAATCAACTAATGTATACAAAAGACATCTCAAATGTGATTTATGTATAGGAAGTTTCAAGAAAATAAGTAAAGCCGTTTATGGAATACCGATTTTCGGTCCCACTTCCGATATTCACCAAAATTTAGCAAACTTATCTGTTCACCAGAATCCAGCAATAACATGCGAAAGGATATTTAAAAGGGAGTTAATATGGCGAGTTCGAAGAAAATCTGCTAAGCATTTTTTATATATTATAAAAAGAGTTTATATAGAAACTTTGAAGAAAATTGTTGGAACCTTCATTTATTTATATATTTATTTTTAGATACGACCTTATGATCCCAATTCTAGTTTTTCATATCTTATCTCGAGTATTCCATTCTTGAACAAAACTTGGTAAACTCATCTGTACTGTACATCAGATCTATCTCTCAATTACAACGTTTCGTTTTTCTATTATATAGTATATAGTTTTAAAAAAGTTAGAAGATGTCCTCCCTATCAATGTTGCCAAATTAAGGACTCCTTTAATCAATTAACACCAAGAATTTTGTAGAACGATATTTTATATATAAAATGGATGAATAACCTTCGAAATGATCAGATATCCGTTACAGTTAAAATTTAGTGAGGAATATTAAATAAAAAATTCCCTAAATTTGGCAATACCTTTCTCACATAAACACATATGCGAGAATGCGCTGGCCAATTAAAAAAAATAATAATAAATAAATAAATTATATCATTAGAATAAAAAAAAAAAAAAATCTATAATGAGGTCAGATTTAACGTGTAAATTTAACATTTCACAAAGCTTTATATGAATTTCAATTTAATTCACGTGCAAATATATTTCTTTTCTTTTCATGTCAAGATATTTAAAAAACAAAATGAACATGTAAAAGTTTGTTTTATGTTGGCAGCAGCTAATTTTTTTAATATTTCATTATTTCCATTTCTATTATGGCTTTTATGGGGATTTTAATTAAAATGTTCAGATTTTAAACTAAAATTTATTTTATCAAAATTAAATGTAGCCTATAACAATCAGGGATAATATAGCTTTTGATCAGTGAAAAAAGTTTTTAAATCGGTTCAGTAGTTTTGGAGATTACCCTCCACAAACATAGAATTTTTACTTGCATTACCCTACTACCGTAGGTAATGGAAGTATTGTATTCGGTCTGAAAATTCGATATCAGGTTTCCACCTGATTTACACGTTTTAAGGTCCCCTGAGTCCAAAAAAGTGGTTTTGGGCAATTAGTCAGTGTGTATGTATGTGTGTGTGTGTATGTATGTATGTGGAGAATCTTCTGGCTATTATAGCTCAAAAACTAATAAAGATAGAGCTACGAAACTTTAGAATTGAAATACGTCTGGTGTACAGATGAAATTTCCAAATTTTGGTGAAAATTGAAAAACCGGAAGTGGGACCGTAAGTCCGTATCTCAAAAACGGCTTTAACGATTTTCTTCAAACTTGCTATATAAACACTCTATTAGATGTCCTTTCAAATGATATAGTTGGTTAGTTCAGGAAAATTGATAAGGCGTCCTGTATAAATAGCTCAATTTCAGGCCTCGCAAAGGCGTTCATTTAAAAACTGTTGTACGGATTTTTTTCAAACTCGCCATTTTAACTCACTTTTAAATATGCTTTTGTATGTAATTATTGTTTTCCTGTCAATAATTTAGTTTGTCCCACCGGAAGTGGGACATCGGAAACCGGAAGTGGGACCCTAAGTCCGTATCTCAAAAACGGCTCTAACGATTTTCTTCAAATTTGCTATATAAACACTCTATTAGATGTCCTTTCGAATGATATAGTTGGTTAGTTCTGGAAAATTGATAGGCTTCCTGTGTAAGTAGTTCAATTTCAGGTCTTCTAAGCGCGTTCCTTTAAAAACGGCTGTACGGATTTTTTTTTTTTTTTTTTTTTTTTTTTTTAACTCGCCCTATTAACTCACTTTTAAATATCTTTTTGTATGTAATTATTGTTTTCTGGTCAATAATTGATTTTTTGTAAAAATTGGCATCTCAAAAACGGCTCTAACGATTTTCTCATTTAGTCACTTTTATGTTTTCTGATCACATTATCTCTCAAAAATACCTATAATACGTGTAATAGTGGGTAATGGAAGTCGTGTGGTTGTTTCACACCAGATTTTTTGCTCTTTATATAATAGTATAGATTACATCTCATAATGATAAAAATAACTGTCATTCTTCAATTAAGAAAAAAAAAAAAAAAAATCCATTTCAATTACAAATCAGCATAAATAGAAGCATGTTGCCATTAGGTTAGAAAAGTACATCTTGAATACGGAAGCCACTCATATTAGTTCAAATACGTCACACATGAAACTATGACTATCGGCTCCGCGATCCGCCAATCAGATACACAATCTGAAAGTATTTGTTTACATCTTGTTGACGTAAATTTCCGATATCTGCCGTCAGATAGCCGCTTAAAATAATAATAATAATTTTATCAGACACCTTTTTGTTTATACATAAGAATCTTTCATATTTTGCTTATATTTTTAATGGTTTTTAGGTTTAAAATAGTGCTTGTTGAAATAAATTTGCTAACTTTAAAACTGCCTTTTTACTTTCTCTTACCCATAAGGTAGAGAAAGTATTGTTTTTGGGTCAAATTTTCGAACGCGAGATTTTGTTATATTTACACGTTTTGAGGTCCCCTGAATACGAAAATCATGTTTTTAGCAAATGGTCTGTGTGTATGTCTGTGTGCCTGTGTGTCTGTGTGTCTGTGTGTCTGTATGTCTGTGTGTCTGTGTGTCTGTGTGTCTGTCTGTTATCAGCATATCTCAAAAACAAATTATGGCAGAAAGTTCAAACTTGGTATTCTAAATGTGTATCATATAGGGACGCTACAGTAAGCTTTTCGTTAAGATCAAGCGAATGGTTCGTGTACAGGGACAATCAAGTGAATTCTAATACATTACGTCTATGGGGGAAATTGCAGGAAAGTAGAGTTTAACGTCTATAGACTGCACTAAACCAAATGAAACGAATATATATTTTTTGTAATAGAGATAGTTAACTGGGAAAAAAAAATTGTGTATGTAGGAACCTCGCTTCCCCCCTGGGGGGGAAGTCCCCCTCGAGGGGAGTAAATTTTCATGATGGGTATCTTTCAAAAGAGCTCGCCAATACCTTTAAAACGAATGGTTGAACCATCGATCTGCGATAATTTAAAGCAAAGTTATCGATTTTTTTTACTTTTAACGAAAAAAAAACTTAGAAAAAAAATCGTACTTTTTTTTTTTTTAAATATTGAGAATAAAATGGACTTTTTTCCGATATTTGGTGTTATACTACTTCTGTAATACGGAAATCGTCTGCCTTATCGTAAAAGATAATTTTTTTAATAATAATTTTAATAAATTATTTTTTAAAAAGAGAATTATTTTTTAATAACCGAATTAAATTCTATATAAATGTAGGTGCATTAATGAAACGGGGGGTTGAGGGGTGCAGTAGCCCCCCTCACACAGAACTAATTATCATATAAAACTCTTCAGAAGCCTAATGTGAATTGTTTAACATAGGTTTACATAACAGTACTCGTTATCTTACCTATTAATCTGCAAGCTGTATATATAGTATTAAATTTCAGGGTAAGAGAAAGTCATGTGAGTGACACACCAGATTATTTCTGTAAACTTTCTATAAAAATAAATCATTTATGTTTCTATAGTTTTGATGCTCTACTTAGATTAAAATGGCTGTTGCTATATTAAACTTCTTCTTCTTGTCGAAAAACGCTCTGTGCACTTCAACACCAAAATTTAAAAATTTGCCCAGCAGGATCAATTAATAAAACTGATAAAAAAAAAAAAAAAAAAAAAAAAAAAAATCAATTGAGGTAGTGAATCAACGAATGCTTTGCCAGCTTCGCTAGTCACTATATTTAAAGGGGACTAATGTGCAAGTTATACCTGACGGCACTAAAGTGAAAGTTGTACCTCAAGGGACTAATGTGAAAGTTGTACCTCACGGGACTAATGTGCAAGTTGCACCGAACGAACAAACTATTTCTTTCAACGAAAATGCCTACTAACCCTGGACGATAGGTCTAATATATCGTACCATATTATATATCGTATTTATCGTAATATAACTCAACACTTATTTCGCTTCCTTCTTCGACTCGTTTTAATACGCATTTTTTATATGCATGAGCAGCCCCCCAAAAACAAAAATAATAAATCATTAAATTCTTTTTTTTTTTACTTATTTTTATTTCATATTATTTCACGCGCACTTTTTATTTCCTAATTCAAAATTATTTAAAAAAAAAAAAAAAAAAAAAAAAAAAAACTTTTCCAATATCGCTTTTAACGATACTGATTATTATTAATTTTCTTTTCTTTTTCTTTCAATAATAATAATAAGAAGAAGAAGATTTTGATGAAATTCTGGCAAAAGCAGAATTTAGTTTTGGACGGAGGACTATTAGTTTTTTTTTTCTTCCCAATTATAACATCTCTTTAAAATTATTCAATTATATTTTCGATAAATTTTAGATTTCGATAAATGTCCAACTATCGAAAAATGATTTCGACAAATGTCCAACTATCGAAAACGACAACGCAAAAATCCCAGATTGAGACTAATAGGCCCTCAGTCCTAAAAAAAAAAAAAAAAAAAAAAAACTTCTTTTGAACTTACGAGATTTTAAGACATGTAAATTAGACGAGAACTTGTTATACTTTTTTTTTTACCGTTATAATAATGCCGAATCCTATGGTAAGCTGATAATGGAAGTACAGTAAACTCTCCATTGTCTGCGATTTCGATTTTCCTTGACTTTTTGCTACTATAAATTACTATTAATTTTAAAAATAATAATTTATACAATTAAATTTTATAGAAAATATAAATAAATGTCACGGATAACACTGTACAACATGAAAAATATCTTTTAGATGAAAATATGTGTTTCTTATATATTTTTGGCTGAAAATAACGAATCTATAATTAATTTTGTTTACCACGCACGATTTTCCCAAAATCCATATTTTAGATTTTTACGTGCTTTCGCGTTATAGATTGAAATACGTCATTAAAACTACTGTTTTCGGACTCGCATCCGGACTTCTTTCTTCAAAACTTTGGCGCAGTTAGTGATGAATATAGGAAAAGTTTTCACCCGGACAGCTCTATGTTTGAAAAGCGTTTTAGTGGAGGATGGAATGAAAGTATACTAGCTGGATATTGATGGTCTCTTATCGCAGGGACACACTAGCAGAAACCTACAAGAGGCCAAATAAATCATTTTAGTGCTTGTGTTTTCCATAATCAAGCCTCTGTTACAATTCTCTGTATACATATGAGAAGTGTGTCTCCTACTAAAATGGAACATGATCGATTATCTATATTTTGATAGATCACTGATAAAAAAAAATGCAATTTTGTTGCCAGAAATGCTCTTTGAAAATTACAGAACTCTTTGTAGTTTTAGAAAAAAGTCGTAAATTACGGTTGGATGGTTGGGTTTTACGTCGCATTAGTGCTGCGCAGATGGGCAATTGACGACGGTCTGGGACACACCACTAGAGATGTTCCGGAGACATGCCATCACAATTTTGATCGTCCACGGAAGGGATGGCTCTCCCGCTTCGGTGACCCCCAGAGGTATAATTTTGATAGGAACATGGAGGACATTGCGCCCACGACAGATTTTACGTGCACCAGCCACCATTAGTGTACACGAGGGTCTTTGGCCGGCTCGAGTACCAAACCCGCAATCTTCCAATTACGAGGTCGGCGCTCTACCGACTGGGTTACCACGGCCCCGTAAATTACGAAAAAATTATGTTGATAAAACGTATTTTTCTGTAACTTTCACAGAATTCTGTAATTTTATCAAAGAATTACTGACAACAAAATTGCATTTTTTAGCAGTGATGAAGCAAGCATCTATTGTTTATACAGAATCACATAGTTTCATATAAAGGACAGAAAAAATGCTCAAATGTATTGCACAGAGCAATATTTCCATGCCGCGGATAATCCGAAGTCTACTGTAATAAGTTTTAAATTAATTCTTATGAACATTTTATTATTATTATTATTTTAGAAAGTTTGTAATTAAGAATATGTAGTGTGAAGTTTGTAAACACCATTTTAACTTTTAATGCAAACTTGACTATTTTGAAAAGTATATATGAAATGTAATCTCAACATTCTAATACGTTTTTCATTGAGGATAACTTGCAGTTTTCTTGTTTAAATGTTTCATAATTTTTTATTAGGCCAATGACAGGGAGAGAGTGAATAAAAGTGATAGGGATAGGGATAAAGAATTAAGAGTTAAGTAAAGCCCTTAAGAGTTAAGTATGAGTCTTCTCACATTCACTTCTTGAGAAATTTCTGAAAGATATTTTGAGATACACTAGTTAGCTTAACTATCTTTTGTCCCTCCAGATTGATGGCTTTGATCAGTTCCGTACTTCTGAAGAAAACGGCATGCAATACAATTCTTTTAAGCTGTCTTTTCACCATTGTTGATTTGGGTTCATCTTCAAAGACTCATACTTTACTTTCTTGAAGTATTAGAAAGGTCATAAAGCGGTTTGTACGTTTAATCATCGGTGATGATTTTAGAAATAAGGCGATGTTCACCATCATTAAGTAATTTTAAAATTTATTTACATATTCTGACATGGTCTCTTTTTTCGATATTCTCTTAAATTAATGGCGACCAAACTGCAATCCAAGTTTTCATATATAGTTCTTTATGAGTAATTTTGTGTACAGCTGCGGATCCAATGCTAAGTTCTTTCTGTATCATTTGGTATTGTAATCTAATAGCATTTTCCGTATGGCCGTATTTTCTTGATCTACAGCTGACAGGTCTTCCTACGTGTTCTTCATTCAGGAGATAACTGCGACCTCTACGGAAATCTCTAAACCGTTTGAATACAGTGGCACAAGACGGAGCTTCTTTTCCATATTCTTATTGTAAACGTTAAAAACATTCATCTTGATTTAACCTCAATTTAAATCACAGAAAATCGTAGAGGGATATTGCTTTCACGTCAAGATCATTTCCCTTATTTTAGAAATTTATTCTATTACACATAAATTGAAATTGTTGCCACAAATTTTCGTCTGCGGTCATAAAAGAATTCAAATTTACATATTATTATTATTATTATAATTTTTATTTATTTATTTTTATTTATTTATTTATTTATTTATTTATTTTTTTTTTTGCGCTTGTCGTCTGCCACGGTCTAAAATTTTTTTTTAATTACCTTCGTATGACATCCATATAGTAAATTTATTCGTATAATGGTCAATTCATTACTTTTGACAGGACAAATTAAAGAACGCAATATGCATAATCACATCCACTTAACATTGGTTATATGAAAATATATATATTGATCTATTTTCTTGAAAGCTTTTCATTTTACACACAAGCTTTACATTATTTGAATAATAATAAGAATTCAAATGGATATTCTAGGGGCATTCAAAAAGTAAGTTACACTCGAATAATGTAGGTCCAAAACACTTTATTGAGAAGCTATTCATTTAGCTTTGACAAAATTGTAACATGAAATAAAAATATTGCAGATTCATTCATTCTCCTGTTTTTTTTTTTTTTCTTTTCTTTTGCAAATTTAAAATTTATCGAATTATGCAAAATGTTACTCTGTTTATTCAAACAAAACAATTTAATTTTTTTCATAACTCGTAAAATTGCATTAGATTTTGTGTTATTTCACGAAATGAATTTTCATTACCCTTCGTTTTCTGTCTGCTCTGCAATGTCATGAAAAGAGAATTAATGAATCTTTTTTCCGGAAGTGGTCTTTCGAAATGACATCTTCTTCCGTCATCAATCAAAAGATTTTTTGATACATTTTAGTTGGAAAATATTTTGTATGACTGAAAAAAGAAAATAACAAAATATCAGCAATCAAAAATGTATCAGTTTTATGAAATGCTTTAAACAAAATTCTTTATTAGATTCGAAAATGGTTTATTGAAATAAAAGTTTTTATGAAGAAAAAAAAAAAGTTTGACACAAATTACAGTTTTCGAATTATGAAATTTATTTTTCTTTTTCAGCATAAATTTTTGAGAAAGAAATATCGATATTATTTAAAAAAAAAAATAATAAAATTATACAAATTTATTTTCTAGAAAATAATGTATCCATTTCTGATTACTAAATCATGCAAATATATTCTATTAATCTTTTCGACATTTATGATAAACTATCATATAAATTTTCAAGTAGGAATAATTTATTCTCTAAAAAAAAAAAAAAAAAAAAAAAAAGAAATATATTCTGAAGCTTAAGCAACAAAAAAAAAAAAAAAAAAAAAAAAAAAAAAAGTAAATAAATAAATAAATAATAAAAATAAAAATAAATAAAATAAATAATAAATAATAAATAATTAAATTTATAAATAAATTTATAAACATTATTTGAATAATAATAAGAATTCAAATGAATATTCTAGGGGCATTCAAAAAGTAAGTTACACTCGAATAATGTAGGTCCAAAACACTTTATTGAGTGCTACAATATGATACACGTATTTCTCTGCACAACCACCAGTCGTTGAACACTATTGTCTGAACGTTGCACGAATCGTTAGATGCTCTGACGATAGCAAGTTACTTCTTAGTTTTCGAGCCAGATTAGAGCAGGAATGGTGACAAAAGAAAGAATGTGAGCCCGGGCAACTCATATTCCCACCTCCTGTATAATGTGTGCGACGCACATTCTGCAACTGCTGAAAATAATTACTTCCACGCACTGTACCATGTCTGATGTGTTCACCGTAGTTGACATTCCTTGCTTTCATGCATTGGTTAAGTCTATGGGACTATCTTCGAACTACTGACATTATTTCACAATGAATAGACGTGACACTGCGTATGGTCATATTACACGATGAATCTCCGTACTGGTTTTCCACACAAGAAATGTACTGTTCCGCGTACTTTAACATTGGAGAACTGAAGTGAGTTTCCAGCTTACGCGCCATTTTTTTCTTGCATTATTCAACTATTCGAATGAAATTGGGGAATTGCTACCATTAGAAGTTGTGGTACTAAATTATCGTTTGCTCAAGCTTTTTTCTTGATATACATTGCTGTCATGAGTAGGAAAACAAGTGTAACTTACTATTTTGATTTCCCTAAATAAATACAAAGAAATATTACGGAAAACTTAATTTTTAATTTATTTTTCCTTAGTACCAATTTTACTCTAATAAAATATATGAGTGTGTATTCTTATTTATGTGTGAATATATATATATATTAGCTGCACACTGAAACGTAAATATAATCACATATTATAATATTTAAAATCAAATGTTTGTGTGTTTGTTATGGCAATGTAAGAAACATTGATGTTATTTATCAACAGCGAACGTTAAAATTTTCATAAAACGCAAATTACGCATAATACAACAATTCAAAAACTTTTTTATGTTAAAATTCAAAGAGCTACTAAATATTTTGTACTAGAAACAGATTTCAAAACTAACAAGTGGTATAAATGTATGTCGAAACCGGCAGAGCATTTTATATCTCTAAAAAATACCAGAATGCAGACCTAATGACGCATATGGTTAAAATCGAAATTGCTTCTGAAGACTTTACAACCATTGTTTCGTTAATGGAAACAGACCGATTGTTTGCACACTACGGACCTAGACTTAGGGAAATGGTCTCCGTGTAGATTTTTCTGTAACGTCCTTGCGCTTAATCAAGTTTTCTTGAAAACAACTTTTTTATTTATTTATTTTTATTTATTTTACTTTTTTCGATATACATAAAAAAATATTGGTTTCGATCAATTTACGTGTTTCGAGATTCAAGTGGACTTATTTATCGTGTGGATTGTAGTATTAAGGCTTGCTTTTTACTTTGTAAAGATAGAGTATTGTGTATTAACTTTATTAGTTTATATCTGGTTTCGGATGCACGGATATCATTGGCAGTGTATGCATCAGATATAAGTATAGTAACTGTTCTACAACAAATGCATAAGGAAATTTTAGAACCTTTATTTTTATCTTTTTTTTTTTTTTTCGAAAATTATTACCTACGAAAAAGAAGTGTGATACTTATGATAGATAATTACTAGCGATCAGTTAAATATTTCAGCATATTATCGGGGGTTGGAACGTAATCATTTTATCGATCATAAACCTATCACGTTTGTTTTAGAAAACATCGTGACACTATTTCCCTTCATCAGCAGGGATTTTTGAATGCATTTCACAATTCCCAAACGATATAAGACACATATCGAATAAAAATAGTGTAGTGCCTGTCACTTTTCCCGCCTTCCGGAAATTCAAATACCTGCTTGTATTAATTAGGAAGAAATTGCGAAGTCTCATTCCGATTATGACAAATTGAGTTTATTACAAATAACATAAGAAGCACTTTTTTTTTTTTTTTTTTTTTTTTTTTTAAGCCTTCTCCTTTAAATTCGACATAAAAGATTCTTGACTTTACATAACATTGCACACGCAGGTGTTAAAAGATCTGGTGGATCTCATAAGTAAGCGATTCACATCGAAGAATTTGCGTAAAGATGTGGCTGAAAACGTAAAGGGTGATGCGAAACTTGCCAGAAAATTAAGATATATCGTGTCATGTTAAATCAAATGTGGGCACATTCCAAATTCTAGATTTAGTCGTATTCATCTCCACGTTGTCGGTCCTATGTTTATGTCACAAGGTTACCTGTATTTTTTAATTTAAATTCATCGGTATATTAGATAGCCTGATATTTTTCCTATTACAATATCTCTTCAATCCATATGCGCATAAAACATTTGTGTGAGTGTATAAATGAATAGTATTTTGCAAGAAAAGAAAAAAACTTGTTCAAAACGAATTTGTATGCCCATTTGTTTAGTTGGTGTAAATTAGACCCATAATGGACAAAGCGCAAGCGCCCACCATCAGCCGTCCCAGCTTTAAAGTTCAACAAACTTCATGCATATCATTTAAAATTACACATTTTCTTTGGTGAATTATCATTTTATACTGGATGTTTATTTATTTTTTTTTTTTTTTTATCAGAAATTTTGAATTATTACAAAAATTTAAACATTGAACGCTGTAATTTATAAAATAACCCTTAATTAAATATATTTTATAAACTATGTCCCATTCAAATATAATTTTTATTATTATTCATATATTGTTATAGTTCCTACATTTTCAAGAATTTTGGGTATGATATTATAATAAATAAAATAAATAAAATCCAAATTTATCCATAACATTCAAGTTTGTCTTTAGATAATACATAGTACATAACTGATAAATTTTTTACTCCCATGAAATTTAATGTATAAATTTTTCTCTAAAATAGAAGCACGTTAAAACAGAGTTAGCCAAAATTATTTCATTTTTAAGCTATCATTAAATGACAGATAACGAAAATAGTCTTTATCAAAGGAACTTAGTGTGATCAGTTTAAAAGTACAATGTACAATGAAGCCTCTCTGAATGTCTACCTGTTTTGAAGGGCGATTTCAAGAAATCCAGTTTTTCCCAGCCCTAAATTTTTTACATCGGATTTAATACACACTTACCTCTACCAATGGTCCCTGTATAATTGTATATCTGTCTTAGAAGTAACATTTCAGAAGAGCAGTTAAATTTTAAATTTATTTTTTCTTGAACTGATTACTTACTGTTCACCATATAACTGAGTTTAATCGCTACGTGTTTAATAATAATCTATGTGTAGGAAAGAATTAAAGGATAAGACTTCAGATTTTTGTATGTGTGTACTTACTTCTGTATATACGTACTTTTGTACGTACTGGGATAAAGTTAATGCTTGCGAAAGGTGTTTTTGTATCGTACTATTATTTAGCCAATAAATTTAAATGCAATGTCTTCTAAATGGATTATGTTGACTTAAAAAATGGCAAACCAAATGTATCAAACCCAGCTGAGATTAAAATTTAAACAACTAAAAATAGTATTAACTATTAGAAAAATTTAGTGGAAATTCATAGATTGATGTTTTTGCAAACAGAAATGTTGCTAAGCTGAACAATTTGTTTCTAAATATAATTTTTTTAAACAAAATTATTGCTATAAAGTTTTAAAAATATAAAAAATAATGACGTTGATGATTATTAGAAATCTATAAATAAAAGTAATGTAATTTGAATATTTAAAACCATTTACTTTATAGAATTTGTCCGAAATTAATGTAAAAAAAAATAATAATAAAATAAAATAAAAGTAAAATAAAACGTCTATTTAAAAGACATCTCTCAAAAGGGTCATTTTTCTATGGCATGGTGGATGGACCATGCTGACCAGATGTCCACATTCTCTGAGGACAGTCGGTTTTTGTAAGATGTTTTTCTAAGTTTTAAAAATTTTTACATGAAAATATTTTATCATAATTATTAGCATTTTCATCCCCATTTACAAAGAATATAAAACTACATTCCTAATTAGGGAATTACAGTAATTATTACCCCTTTTAATTTACAAAGGCACTCTAATCTGGTCACCATACTGTAAGAGAGGTTTCATTATAAAACTAAATATTTTTGAGCGACTAACCATAAGTAACTAATAACAGGAATAAAAAAAAAGAGCCGATAAATCATTTTATATATAGATCAGAAATAGCTGTCTTTTGAGAAATATGAAAATTAATATATCCTGGAATGCTTTTTAGCAGAGTGTTATTATGCGTATACAATAAAGTGTAGAGGGGGGGGGGGGCGTGTTGTGTTTATACAACATCAATCAGGAAGAAAAGAAAACATAAATTATCTTCTTCTATAATATTGTAGTACTTATGTTGCATTTTTCTTTTACGAAAAATGCATTATTACATCCTAATACAAAAGCTAAGCCAGGATTTACATAATTCAGTTACTTTTTTTCGTTCTCTCTTCGTTACTTAATGGAAGGTATAAAAGAATATAATCCGTGTAACAGTATTTCCTTAAATATAAGCTATAAGGTTTTTCTTATTTATAACAATGGATTACAGTGGAAGGATTATTTGTTCACTTAATAAAGTGAGATAAAGTTAATCGAAAAATATGATTAAATAAATTTGTTTCACAAAAAAAAAAACTTTTGGACATGCATAGAAATAATAAGATTATTGTATGCGATACCTTTTTAGATTAAATACTTTATTTGTTTTTATATTAACACTTCTGAAATTGATTTTTAATAGGATATAGAATCATAAATTACGAATTCCGTTTATGTATTGCTATAAAGCCTTGAAACTATCACCAATATACTTAAGAATTCTTGTTTACACTATAAACAATAGAACGAAAAAAAGCTAATCGCAAAGTATGATTAAATAAAGTATAAAGTAATAATACTCAAAGTAAGTAAAGGCCTACCAGAAAGTTCTGTTATTTTAAATTAAAATACTGACATCGGAAATTTATATTGGATAATATTTAAGACGTTTTTGGATAACTTTAAACGATGATAATTCGTAAAATATTGTATAAATTTTGCTAAACAAATTTTTTCGGTTTCATTTTTATTAATTCATAATGACTGAACTTTCCGGTAGACCTAATACATTTCGTAAAAACTTTTGGGGATCTAGAAGTACTAAGTTTATTATATAGAATATCCTTTTTGATTAAAGAATATTTACTTTTATATGTATACTTTTGAAATTTATTAATAATTTGTTATAAAATCAAAGATCAGAAATTACATTTACACAGGGGGAGCAAAACGTACAAGAGTATTAAAATAAATGTTGTAGACAAAATATTAGCATTAGAATGTAAGAAAGCAGATAATTTCAAATTTTAAGAATGTTAGATCTTCATTTATTTATTTATTTATGATTTATTTTACACTCTCTGTAGGAACCAAGTGTGAGTCGACAAATATCAACCCTATAATCAAACTCTTGCCTTAACCTCACGTAACCGCACAGAACTCTTTACAAAACATTGTAACTTCACAACTTTTCATATAACTCCACAGGAAAATGTCGGAAAGTTTGTTACCTATGGAGCTTGGAGGCCATGTTAGCACACATTGGTCATTTGTTCATTTGCTGCACCACAAAGGATTCAACGATTGGGGAACTCTGTGTTTAGAAATTTTCTAAAAGAACTGTTTCCATTTTGAGGCTTTATCTAACTGAAGGACAACAAAATCAGATTTCTTTTTTAAACATTATTAACAGAAAAAAGAGTTTAAGCATTATATACTTTTTTCTTGTACTCTGTGTAAGGATATAGCAAGATTCAAGATATGTACAGGTTACCAAATGCATCATATAGTTATTAATGGACTTATTCTGTTTTGCTCTACTTATGTTCCTTTATTTTTGGCTTAAAATAAAGATTTGTTTTAAATCGTATTATGTTTGTGCATCTAAATCGTACTGGTTATTTTTAGAATACTATTCCACATTCCATATCCACCATGTAAAATATTGTGAGATCTCATAAACGTAGTGGCACATGAATTTGGATGTTGCGAAAGTTTTCAGCATTGGACTACATTTACATAATTAAATTCGTTAGGCTAGAAAGATGAAGGAAGAAAAATATTAATTTAGATAAAATTGTTGAATACTGAATTGGTTTCTGGAAGTCAAGATCTTAGATTGGAACCATTGGCCTAACCATTGCATAACCTACCTATTAGTAGGTAGCCATCTGGCTCTACGTACCACCAATGATTAGCTTTATGCGCTTAAAACTATTTAATGAGTTCAAAATCAAACATCCAACAGGAAGTTCATTTCAAATTTTGCAAACCAGATGTATAAATTATTAGGATATTTGTAAAGTAACTCCGGAACTTTATTGGCATAACTGCCAACTATAGTTTTTTATTTCTACCAAAAAAATTTAATAGAGAAATGTATTTTATTTAATGAAAACTGTTGCTGAACTACATAAAAAAATTTCTATTAATTTTTTTCAAAAAAGGCCAAAAAGGTAGCCAAAAGGGCTTAAATTGGCAGCTATATTTATTGACCAATTAAAGGTAATATTATGAGAAAAGTTATACTTCTACAGGAAGGCCGTTAGACATACTAAAAAAAATCTAGTCGCTTCGGAGTGGGCCATAGAATATGATACAGCTACCAGGACAAACAATGCTATTTTCAAGCCCTTTTAATCCTTTGCGGCGCAAGACAAGTCGGATCATTTAAATTATATTGCCACCGGAATTCATGAACTAAATTAAACTAAAAGAAATTTTAAATTTTACGGTAAAAAATATTGGCCTTTCCTGATATGTTATAAACGTAAATTTTTGCTAAAAAATTTCCGGGATGAATTTTTGCAGCTGGATCTTAAATTTTGCGTCCTTGCAGCGAGGACAGCGCGCGTTAAGGGGTTAAATTGTAATACATTCCAGATGCAGATGGGGAAACATGACTGCGAACTGAATGACGTGACTGCTATCCAACACCAAATTTCTTATTTAGTAATTGTGAAGCTGATAATAAGCCTGCAAAACTGAGAACTCCGGTCAAAGATTTAAACGTATTGCTGTGTGGCTCACTGATTCACCAATCTTCAAAAATAAAACTGACTTAAGGAAAACCCCATTGTTGAAGATAATAAGTTGTAAGAAAGGGAAACTGCTTCAGTAAATTATAACTGACCTAATTTTTCTATGAAGCAGGAAAAGAAAAAATAATGGAAAATATCCAAATAATGAGCAGATGATAAGTAATGATCTGTCTTCTGGCGATTTGAAAGGCCGATCTGTTTTAATGCATAATCCCACGATGAAGATTTCTATCGAATTAACCCTTTGTCGGTAATTCTTAATTTTACTCGATTGGTCAATATTGCCAAATTTAGAAACTTTTTTACTCAATATCCACCACTAAAATTTAACTGTATTTGTTGCCTAATCACTTCGAAGGTCTAATCACCTTCGTCCATTATATACAGGATGTTTATAAAGTCCCGGACCCATTTTGATGTTTAATAACTCATAAAATAATAAAGATAGATTAAAATTAATAACATAAATGGTTAGATAGACTCAAAAAGTTTCATGACCCTTGTCAATGAACTTCCACATGTGCCCCCTTCGTCGCACGGAGAATATCAAGTCGATAGTCAATTTCACGCCAGGTAGCGGAAAGCATGTCGGCATCCACAGAGGCTATTGCGGTTGTAATTCTGACTTTTAGGTCATCAATGTTCGACACTCTCCTCCTGTAAACATTGTCCTTTACAAATCTCCAAAGGAAAAAGTCCAGCGGCGTTATATCAGGTGATCTGGGTGGCCAAGGAATTGGACCTCCTCGCTCAATCCATCTTCCTGGAAAATGGTCATTCAAAGAACTACGAACGATGGTACCCCAATGAGGTGGTGCACCATCTTGTTGCAAAAAGACAGGTGGCTGAAGCTCTTCTAGTTGTGGAAATACGTAGTTTTCAAACATGTCTAAGTATACGACTGATGAGACCGTCTTTTCTGTAAAAAAGAAAGGCCCAATGACTCGGTCGTGCATTAGTCCACACCACACATTCCCCTTTGGGGAATCCCTTTGTGCCTCACGGTATTCATGGGGATTTTCAGATCCCCATATGAGTAAACATAACATTGCAATAGTTGCCAAAAACAAAAGAGAGAAAAATGCATTTAATAAGCAGACGATATTTAGTACAGATATTTAGACTGGAAAATGAAATTATCTGAAATTAACCACACGCGCAGACGATATTTACAAAAGTAAAGATATTCAAACCTGAAAAGAAAATATATGAGTTATTCCATCAATAAATGCCATAAGTTTGTTTATATCTTCATTATTTTATGAGTTATTAAACATCAAAATGGGTCCGGGACTTCATAAACACCCTGTATATCAAATATCACTCTTAAAAATAATTGGTAATAGTTGAATAAAAGAGTACCTAAATTTGTCACCAATACTTTAAAGCGTTTTAGAGAGTTAGGGCTGACAATGTGTTAATTTCGCTAGTTCTGGCACTGAAAAACAAGAAAGCTTTTTCTAGACCCGAAAAAACTGCAGTCTTAACAAGCAATCCTTATAACAATAAACCGTAATAAGCGAATGAAGTTAAATTTGATAGAGAAAAAAGTAAAAGAGCTGCATGGGAAAATTAAATTAAGAAAGCCAAATCCAACACCTCAGTTTCAGTTCAAAAATTAGAATACTTTAAATTAAATTAATAAAACAAAACAGTTGTTTTAATAAGAAATCAAAACCAGTTAGGCCTATAATAAGCTAACATCTATTACTTCAATTCGGAATGCTGTTATCATTAAAGTTGAAACTGACCAGCTCGTTTGCTTTGTGTATGAGGTTAATGATTTTCAGACATAGTGAAACTTTGTGAAACCTGTGTTCATGAAAGTTGTGCAGGTTCAAAGCAATAATAATAATAATAATTATAAAATTCTTATTCAAATCGTTGTACCTAAAATACATACTTGCCAACCATCTCATTAATAACCGTACAATTATTAACGCCCCGTGAAAAAACGCCCCTTTTCCCACACCACTATATTTTTAGAGTAATTCCCTCCAAATGTTGTTACGATTAAATAAGACTAAAATTACTCTAAAAAATTATTGGTGTGAAAAAAAAGGCGGGTACTAAAAATTGTACGGTTCATAATGAGATGGTTGGCAAGTATACCTAAAATATAACTAAGCCATATGTATTTTTCAAATGTTTAAACCTGATGGTATTTTCATCATTTTGTAATGAAATTTAAGTAAGGTCTCATACAAAAAATTACAATTTAACTTTTTAGTACATATCTTCATATTCCAATCCCATCTTAGAGGCTTATAATACTTTTACTTTTAAGAAAAAGTAATACTGTGGTTATCATTACACTATTAAATATTTGTTTTAGGACACTTACAATCTTTTCATTTGGTTATTCATAATTAGTCAATATTTTTCTAGACATTTCAACATTTTAATTTATTCTTCAGCATTGTCAAGTACCCACTCTTATTTTGCATTTGCACCACTTTATTTGTAATGAAATTTCCTCTAACACGTAATTACGATTAAATACGAAGAAAAATACTCTTCAAAAAATGTGTTGTGGAAAAAAGGCGGGTACTAACAATGTTCCATAATAAAGTAAAATGTTGGCATGTCTGCAGGGCCTGATTATCCAAAAGGCTCAGGAAGCACAAGCTTCCCCTTTAAAATTTAAGAGGGGGCCCCATAAGTATTAAAAACATGGTCTTGATTTTTTTGTTTCATATTTTCACACTGAGATTGAATTTTTTACGAGAAAGGTTACCTAAAACAAGACAAAACACTCACTATTTCGGGAAAAATCTATTATTTAACCTCAAAAATCTGAATGTTCTTAATTAAAAAGTTGTATAATTTTAATGTTCTGTGTAGAAACTACCCATATGTATGAAAAAAAAAAAATAATAATAATAAACACACTACTTTTTGGTCTATAGCCTTTTTATATTACAATATGTAACAGGAAAACAAGATTTTCCGAAATGAAAGGGGGCCCCAAAATGATGCTGAGCTTCCCGTAGCTTCAAAGCTTAATCGGGCCTGCATGTCTGTTTTCCAGGATGGTTCGGTTAAGGGTGGTATAAATTAATTCAACATTTTCCTAAATCGTACCACTTGAAGACCTGTCGGAAAATTTAATTTTTATAACATTTTGTAAAAATATAATTATCTAAAAAGTAGTTTGATAGCTAAATAATTATCCTTAAAATATTTTTAAAGTAATTGGCAATAAATTATGACATATAAAAACTGAAATGTGAAGAATTGTACAATTTGGGGCAACTATTTTATATATGATAATTTACTAAAGGTTTTAACGTACTTTTTTACAAACCATATATTAATACAGCTATTATGAATGTATATAGTATTTTTGCTTACAATTTGAAATATAAATGTAAGGAAAAATTAATATTCTTAAAATAGCAATTGTAAAAAAAAAAAAAAAAAAAAAGGTTAAATAAATTAATTAAAATAATTAAAAATTTTGCAGTCAGATACAGTTTTATTTTTAGATGATCCGTGCAAACATGAATTTCGAGATAAATGTAAAGATATTACAATCTGTAATATAACTGTTGATCTGGAAATAATAAATTGAAATTCAAAAGAATAAATGTTAATTATAAAATACAATAATGAAAGTCGGCTAATTTATCTAAAATGGTTTAAAAAAAACAGACAAAGAGTATTTATTATGTATAAGTTGTTGCCAACATTATTTTTTAATAGAAGTATCTGCTCTTACTTTTCTACGATTTAATGAAATGAAAATTGATGTAGAAAATTTCTGCTATGAAGTCTCCGGCCGAAATTGGAGCACATGGCAATTTTGAGTTATTTATATATATTTATTTAAATATGTGGCATTGTGTGTAACCAGAGCCTGATTAAGGGGGAAGCACACATTATTTATACTTAAACCGTTATTTTTTAACAAATACTTTCCTCCTATAATAAACAGAAAATTCTCATTAAAAATTATTTTAAAAGAATTCTGGTGTCTAATAACGATGAGTAAATTGGATTGTTTTACACCGTTCATTTTTTATAAAAAATATTAACTCGTCAAAGCGTGGGATTTCTATGACATGAAGTAAAAAATAATTGTAAAAATATTCAAGTGAGAGCGGAGATAATGTGTGCTTTCAGGCTCTGCGTGTAACAATATGTGCACAGTTGCCAACTTTTAAGCTTTTAAGCTACCTGAAAAATTGTAAAGATTTTTTTTTTTTTTTTTTTTTTTACATCAGTTAAAACTGTTTAAAGAATGTATATAATCTTTATAAAAAATTTCCGGTAGTTAAAAAGCGCCAAAGTTGACAACTATGCGTGTAACATTAAACGTGAATTTTAAATACCTCAGTTGGAATAGGTAAAATTAAATTGTTAATACGAATTTTGCTAATGAACCTAAGGAAAATACAGAGCTTCCAACCCTGTAGATTTTTGCATACCACTTTTTCTTTAAACCTTTATAGAACGTGAAAAGCAAAAAAAAAAAAAAAAAAAAATATCAATTTTTAAATGGGAAAGACATGGTAAGATTATTTACCACGCCTACAGATTTTACTCTATAAATAATTCCATGGTAAATGCTATGCATTGATGCTAATATATTGTTTAATAATTATTAGCAACTGTGTTGCCAGATTTTGCGATTTTTTTAATTCAATATCCACCACTAAATTTTAAATATAACAGTTGCCTAACTCTGAAAACTAATCATCAATTATATGTATCAAATACCACTTTTTAAAGTTATTGTTGACTATTGAGTGAAAAAGTAGCAAAATCTGGCATCACTGCTTAGAAACGCCATTTTTTTTTTTTTTTTTTTTTTTAGTGCTAGAGGCCTATTTCAGTCGATACAGTTGTCGAATTTTTATAATACACTCTTAATAGTGCTAAGGGCCTATTTCAGTCGGTTTATTGAATGGGGATTTATTGAATGAAGTCCCCCCAATGCCCAACTTTGACATAAGTGCCCCCCAGGCCCAACTTTGACATGAGTCCCCCCCAGGCCCAACTTTGACATGAGTCCCCCCCAAGGTACCCCTATTTAAGTCGGTACAGCGTTGTCGAATTTTTATAATACACTCTTAATAGTGCTAAGGGCCTATTTCAGTCGGTTTATTGAATGGGGATTTATTGAATGAAGTCCCCCCAAGGCACAACTTTGACATGAGTCCCCCCCAAGGTACCCCTATTTCAGTCGGTATAGCGTTGTCGAATTTTTATAATACACTCTTAATAGTGCTAAGGGCCTATTTCAGTCGGTTTATTGAATGGGGATTTATTGAATGAAGTCCCCCAAGGCCCAACTTTGACATGAGTCCCCCCCCAGGCCCAACTTTGACATGAGTCCCCCCCAAGGTACAACTTTGACATGAGTTCTCCCAAGGCCCAACTTTGATATGAGTCCCCCCCCGCCCAACTTTGACATGAGTCCCCCCAAGGCCCAACTTTGACATGAGTCACCCCCAAGGTACAACTTTGACATGAGTCCCCCCCCAAGGCACACCTTTGACATGAGTCCCCCCCAAGGCACACCTCCCCCTCATTGGGAAAAAGAGAAAAAACGTTGTTTTGCGGCTATAAGACAGTTTGGACTTCCAACGTTATTTGTTACAATATCTGCAGCTGAAACACATTGGTTTGATTTAATGAAAACTTTATCATGGAATTTATATCGTCACGAATTAACTAAAGAAGAATTTGTCGATATTAACAAGTTTAGCAGTAGGCCTCTGGCACTAAATTAAAATCTGTCAATGTCAGATTTTCATGTTTTAAATAATGAAATAATGTCGTGTCTGTATAATTTTATTTTTCTTTCTTTCTTTCACACCAGTGTTTTTTTAGAGTATTTCTTTTCTTAATGTATTGTTGCGTACTTGAGGGTTCGTGAGTTGTCCGGGAATGAAAGGCCAAACTTACAAAAATTCAGTAATTTATTCACAGAAAGTTCCAGAAAAATACAGGTCAATAAATCAATTATCAGCTTCAATTCAAGCAGTAACCACAGCTTAAACAACAGCTGTCAATAGCAAATCCACAGTACAAACTGTATAGCAATAACACTTGAAGCAAGTCTCTCTCAAAGAGGCTCAAGAGCAATGCAAGCACTAGCGAAGCTGGCTGAAAACTGAACTGAACTAACTGCCTTGGCGAGGAAGCGCTCCTTATATGCTGTTCCATGGAGCCCAGATTTTTCGAGAAAACTCTAGAAAGTGGTCAACCAATCAACTTACAGCTTCCATATTTGGTATATCCCATATAAGGATTTTCTCGCCAAGGTCGCCAAAAAAATCGCCAAGGTGGGAAAAAGTCGCCAAATTTGGCGCCAAATCCATTACTTGCATTACTGGGGCTTTTTAATGCGTTTTTAAGGGAAAATAAGGCTATTTCAACGCTAAAACGACTAGAAATGCACAAAATTAGCACTTTATCAACTTACTAAGCCTCTTTGAAAGAATTTATACAAAAATAAACACAATTATTTACAATTTTGTAACACTGCCCCCCTCCCAAGGACTGCACGTCCCGGGCAGTGCAACCCTTGGTCAAGAGGCGAAACTAAACAAATTTACACAATCTAAAACACAAAAACTAAGTTGCACATAAAGATAACATAGAAATATAAATTAAGTGGGAAATATTTACAAAATTCACAAATATGTACAAATATTTATATACAAATATTTACAGTGCACATGCTCAAATTTTACCAGTATTTACATTTTAAAATTTAATTTTACCGTTACTTGTGGTACTTGGCTAGCCTGTTATAGTGCACCACCTTCGGTTTTGATGAAGGTGTTTTAGTGATCCGCACCACTACATCATTCAGCCTTTTTAAGACTGTGTACGGTCCGTCCCAGTGGCACTGTAACTTGGGAGAGAGTCCTTTGCGTCGAACAGGATTCCACAACCAGACCTTCTCTCCTTCCTGGAACTCATGTTGTGTAGCCTTTAGATCGTACCTTGTCTTCATTTTCTCCGTTGCCATGTTAATCCGCTCCCGAGCAAAGTTGTGTACGTCCTCAAATCGTGCCTGGAGATCTTGGATGTACTCCTCGGGCGATGAGGGCGCATCGGGTGGACAACCAAACAGGAGATCACAAGGGAGACGAAGTTCACGTCCAAACAGCATCTGGGCTGGAGTATAGCCGGTGGTTTCATGGACAGCACTTCGATAAGCCAGCAGGAACAATGGCAACTTCAAGTCCCAATCTTGCTGGTTCCTTGATACTAGAAGAGAGAGGTTATTCAGGATGGTACGATTGAACCTCTCGACCATGCCGTCCGACTGGGGATGTAATGGTGTTGTCCGGGTTTTGTCTATGCCGAGTAGTTGACACAGTCCTTTGAAAACATCAGAGGTAAAGTTCCTACCTTGGTCGGTATGAAGTTGTAGGGGCGTGCCGTACCTTGACACCCATTGCTGCACTAGGACCTCTGCGACTGTGCATGCCTCTTGATTGGGAATGGGATATGCCTCAGGCCACTTGGTGAAATAGTCCATCACGACGAGGATGTATTTATTTCCACTGGAGGTCCGTGGCAAAGGACCCAAGATATCGATTGCAATCCGTTCAAATGGTGCTCCCACGTTATACCGTTGCAGTCTTCCTCGACTTCGTTTCTGCGGGCCTTTACGTGCCGCACAAGCATCACAGGATTTACACCATTTCTCCACATCCTCCTTTGCCTTGCACCAGTAGAAGCGTTCCCGAACTTTCTGCAGAGTCTTCATTACCCCAAAATGGCCTCCGGTAGAGCTACTATGCAGTTGTTCTAAAACAGCTGGAATTTTTGATCTTGGTAATAACATCTGCCATCTGAAGCTTTTCCCATCATCAGATTCCCACTTTCTGTATAATACGCCGTTTCTGATATGAAGAGAGTCCCAAAGTGCCCAATAACTTTTCGTAATGGGACTAAATCTGGAAATGTTCTGCCAGGTAGGTCTGTTGCTGGTCGTCTCCTTCAGTTGTAATATTAATTTTATGTCAGGATCTTCCAACTGGGCTTTTCTAAGTTCTTCGTCACTCCATGGATCGGGATCTTGTTCTGGTGGTGTTGAGGTAGTAACTTGGCAGGCCACCGGATTTATCGGCAGGTATTTCTGTTCGGCTCTAGAGCAGTACTTGCAGACTTCCGAGCAGGGCTTCCGGGACAAGGCATCTGCATTACCATGTAGAGTCCCTTTACGATGACGTATCTCGAAGTCATATTCCTGGAGGCGTTGTATCCACCTGGCAATCTGTCCTTCCGGGTTCTTGAACTGGAGCAACCACGTTAAAGATGCATGGTCAGTCCGGAGCAGGAATCTTCTGCCATAGAGGTAATGATGGAAATGTTCTATGGCTTTTACGATGGCGAGTAGCTCTTTCCTGGTGGTACAGTAATTTCGCTCTGGTTTAGACAGGCATTTACTCCAATAGGCAATGACATGTTCTTGACCATCAATTTCCTGCGACAGAACAGCACCGACACTCTCATGGCTGGCATCGGTATCAAGTATGAACTGTCTGTCGGGCTGTGGATACGTCAAGATAGGCGATGATGTTAAGGCCTCTTTAAGTCGCTTGAACGCATTTTCACATTCATCTGTCCACAGGAACTTCTGTTTGGCTTCCGTCAGCTTGTGGAGTGGTCTGGCAATATTTGAGAAGCCCTTGACAAACTTCCTGTAATAAGTGCATAACCCCAGGAAACTTCGTAGTTGGTGTACATTTTCAGGGCGACTCCAGTTCTCGACTGCAGAGATCTTCTCCGGATCAGTTCTCACACCTTCGACAGAGATGATATGGCCGAGGTAGCTCACTTCACGACGGAACAAGTTACACTTGCCTGGATTCAATTTGAGGTTAGCCATTCTGAGTTTCTCCAGCACCTTTCGGATGTTTCGTAGATGGTCTTCAAAGGTGCGCCCCACAATGATAATATCATCCAAATACACCAGACAGGCTTCATAGGAAAGTCCTTTTAGCACTGTCTCCATCAGGCGTTCAAAGGTGGCAGGAGCATTACATAATCCGAACGGCATAACTTTAAATTGCCACAGTCCTTGTCCCGTGGTGAATGCAGTCTTCTCACGATCATCAGGATGTAACTCTACTTGCCAGTAACCGCTCTTCAGATCCAAAGTCGAGAACCATTTATTGCCAGCAAGTGTGTCTAATGTGTCGTCAATTCTGGGAAGAGGGTAACTGTCTTTCTTCGTGATGTCATTCAAACGACGATAATCCACACAAAATCTTGTTGAACCATCCTTTTTCCGCACCAGTACTATGGGAGAGGCCCAAGGACTCGTTGATGGCTCGATGACATCATTGTGCTGCATTTCACTTAGAAGTTCAGTGACCTCTTCCTGTTTAGCAAAGGGAAGTCTTCTTGGATGTTGTTTGATTGGAGGATGATTTCCTGTATCAATTCTGTGCTGGGTGATGTTCGTTCTCCCGACGTCTTCAGGTGTTCGAGAAAAAAGGTCTTTAAATTCATGGAGTAGCTTCTCCGCAGCACATCTCTGTTCCTTTCCTAACTCTGCATTCTTGAGTAATTCCGTTATTAATTGTTCAGAAGACTTGGATTCAGTTGATTGCGTGGGGCGGTTGATGCATGTTACAGGAGTGCAGGCTGCTAACACCTCATCCTTCTTCACTGTTCGGACCTTATCGCTGATGTTTGCGACTCTCACAGGAATAGTACTCTTTGAGAGATCAACTAGAGATGAAGCTACCAAAACTCCTCTTGGGCTATTGTCTGTATTCGGGTATTCAATCAGTCCATAGCGGAAGTATTGCTTTGTAGGTGGTGTTCCTGAAACTATTGTCTCTGTGTGTGGAGGGATGGAAATTTCAGACTTGGCTGTTATCTGGCAAATTGTCTGAATGTCTTGATTTTCAGTGTTGAACACAGCGATGTCTTCCGAACTCGAATGCAGTTCATTATTCTTGAAGTCCAATTGAAAGTCAAATTTTCTCAGGAAATCAATTCCAATGATTAAAGGATCTCTTATATCAGCCACATATGCCATATGATGGTAACTGGCATTCCCAAAAGTGATGGCCAAGTTCATTTTTCCATATATTTTGATTTCGTCTCCGGTCACAGTCTGGAGTTTAACGCAGGGCGGAGTCCAGATGATCTTCTCTTTTAGTTCTTGAGCCAAATCCGTTCTAATGATGGTCACATTGGCTCCCGTGTCCAGAATCATCCGGCAGGTGGCGTTGTTGACTTGGCCATAGACGTAAAGTCCATTATCGCCGCCACTCATCGATGAAACATGAAATACTGTAAATTGGGGCTCTTTAATTTCAGGCAACCTCCGCCCCGCGAGATGGCCTCCTCCTAGTTTCCCTGCAGTGATGGTGAAGCCGGGTGATTTCCTATAGTTGGTCGTACAGGGCAGTTCCTCTTCACGTGACCATCCCCTCCACAGCCCCAGCACTTTATCTCCCGGTCCTTTATTTCCTTTTTATTCTCCAGGCTGCGCAATCTCTTTAAGATCTCTTCGATACTTCTCTTCATTTCATTTTCACCAGCAGGGGTATCGCTTAATGAGACTGCTCTTATGGTATGGCGGTCTTTACGGGAGGCTTGTTGGGCTGCCTCTATCCTAAGTGCATAGCCTAAAGCTGATTCTACGTCTCTGATGTTGGACAGTCTTAGCGCTTTTTGAATTTCTGGATCACGAACAGCATCGATAAAGTACTGAAGAGCTAAGTCGTTCCGAGTGTCAGCATGACAGTCTGAGAATGCTAGATGTGACAATCTCTGAATGTCCGCTGCCAGCTCTTGCAAACTTTCGCCCGTTTTCTGGTAACGGGATTTTAGCTGGAGGCGACTATAGTCCTTAGAACACTTCTCTCCGAAGCGTAGCTCCAGTGCTCTAGTCAGGGCCTCGAAGTCGTTCCTTTCTTCTTTAGAAACATTTCTCAGTATCTCGGCTGCATCTCCCCGTAATGCTGCTGCTAAGTGGACTGACTTGGCGGTAGAGTCCCAGCCGTTAGCTTCAGCTACGATGGAAAACTGCGTCCTATATACATGCCAAGACGAACTGCCGTCGTAGGTAGACAACTTAATAAATTCCTGATTCTGGATTCTTCTCTCTTTCTTTTCAGTTTCCTGGGGCAAGGAGATCAACTTCTCGTCTACTTTTCTCTCAAGATGTTCCTCTACTTTCTTCATGACTTTCTCCTCGAAATTATCTTCTATCTTCATAAATCTCTCTTCAAAATTCCTTTCTACTTTCATAACATTTTCCTCTATCTTCATAGCTTTCTCTTCAAAACTCTCTTCTATTTTCATAACTTTTTCTTCTATTCCATCTATTCTGTTTTCCACGTCTGATAACTTACACTCTATCACTTCTTTCACGTTTACTAAGTCGTCTCTCACTGATGATAGTTCTTTCTTCATCTCTTCTTGATTAGATTTAATTTCTTCACCCAAACTGTCTTTCATTTCCTTCATTTCTTCAGTCAAGCCGTCTTTCAATTCTCTTTGCGATGCTTCCATACTTTCTTTCATCTCTCTTTGTCCTTCCTTCATTCTTTCGATCAATCCGGTTTCCATCTTTTCCTGTCCTGTTTCCATTTTCTCTATCAATCCGGTTTCCATCTTTTCCTGTCCGGCTTTCATTTCATTCATCTCTTGACTCAGGCTAACTTTCATCTCATTCATCTGGGTAGCTAAGCTTTCTAGAATTTTTTTCATCTCTTGCTCCATAGCTCTCGTTATCACCATTCACAGACAATCCCACTTCTGACACCAGAAATGTTGCGTACTTGAGGGTTCGTGAGTTGTCCGGGAATGAAAGGCCAAACTTACAAAAATTCAGTAATTTATTCACAGAAAGTTCCAGAAAAATACAGGTCAATAAATCAATTATCAGCTTCAATTCAAGCAGTAACCAGGCCCGTGCTGGGTACCTTAGAGGGCGGTGGATAGGGGGTCACGAGGGCGCCTTCTGTTCTGAGCCGAACCATGTATGAATATATAATATATATACAGAGTTTAATCTAGCTTTTTAAAAATGGCACCCCATTTGTAAATTTATAAAATATTTTGTGAAAAAAAATAAGTTTATAATAATTACAAGATTAAAAAAAAAGTTTTATGTACCATGTTTTTAAATTTTCTGCTGAATCAGCCGAAATAATTGGTTAAAAATATTTAAAAACTTTTCACCGTGTCCTGAACTATGCTGAAAGTTTCAAATGTCTAGCTAGTCGGGAAGTTAGTTAAATAAATTTTCTGTCGAATCATATAAACGCTGCTGAAGGCAGTAGGGACCTGATACAGTTGACTAAAAGTATTAAAAAAATGTATTGTCACCGTGTTCTGAGCTGTCCTGAAAGTTTCAAATGTCTAGCTAGTCGGGAAGTTAGTTAAAAATCGATTACAAGATTTGTACTAGACAAACAAACAAACAAGAATCGAAGTTAACAAAAACATGGTTAAAAAAAAAAAAAAAAGGAAAAAAGCAGCAAGGATGTATTTTTTAATTGATAATATATATGTACTAGCAGGCTTTGCCCGCTTCACTGAAATGTGAAAATATTACAAAATTTTTTTTATTCTGTAAAAATTTACGGACAAAAGTCTGATTTTTTATTAAAATCTATATATTTTTTTCCTGTTTTCTTTTATATTGTTGTGTTAAGCGTAAGTAAAGGGGGGAGGGGAACCTTGCCAAAAATGCCTCTGTGATTGTATCAAAAGGACTTAATTTTTATGAATTGGTTGTCATTTTCCTCTGCTTCAGTAGATTAGTATTAAGATGAAATATATAAATAGAACGCACTGTGTAGTTTTTCTTGTTTATTTATTTATTTATTTATTTTATAAACAAATTATGAGTCGTTTATTTTAGCTTAATGCCAAAAGACAACAGAAAAGAACAAAAAAAAAAAAAAAAGTTGATTTCATTTCAGGTATTTTTTCTGAAAGAAATTGTTCTCTCCTCTCACCCTTAAAAAATAAATAAATAAATAAATAAAACTAAATTAAAACGGATGTTGGCGCCACATCCATAATGCATATTCATTACGACTATAAAATTACGCTTATTTTTTTTTTTTTTTTGGTAAGGTATAAGGAACATTATATTCTAACTTTTGAACGGGAATTGATACAGTCACCAAAAGACGTGTATGTATCTCCTTCAATAACCATCGAATGGCAGAACTGTTTGCATCAAATTCACTGTCTTGAAGAGACGTTTCCAGGGGTATATCGCAAGACATACCTTCCTATTTGAAATTTTAAAGTTGCCCTCCCAGCCTCTTCCCGGGCCAAAATATTTTTATCAAAAGAGATCTTCCTCGAATTCATTGAACATGTGTTTCGCCATTTTTCAAAATTTCAGTGCATTTCTGAGGTAGACGGGGGAGGGGAGGTACTTTTGGCGGGCCCTGTATACATGCATACACACACACACACACACACACACACACACACATATATACATATATATATATATATATATATAATAGAAAGAAACTTACATTAGAAATTATTAAACAAAATATTTTTTGAAATATTCCCTTATTCTTAGTATCAGAAACGTAAAAAATAACAAATATAAAGTTTAGGCTGATGCAAAATTCTCTTATCAATTAATTACTTAAAAACAAGAACTAAAAAATCACACGGTTGACATAGATTATAAAACACTTTCTAACAGTGAAATTACTCGTTAGATTGTTTAGCTTTCAATATTTTAACTTTATTTCATATATTAAGTCTACAGGAAAGTTCTGTCTTTTGGAATGAATAAGATTTTCTTTTAAAGACTTATTTATTTGAGTTTTTATTAAATTTATAGAGTAACCGTTGCTAAGTAAAGCAACTTTATAATCTAAAAAGAAGAATAAAACTACTTCCAAAATTAATGTATAAAATATGTAAAATAATCCTGTTGTACTAAATTAAACTCTGTCTCAGACATATATATATATTTATTTTTTATTTATTTATTTTCTATTTTAACTACACTCAGGACAAGGTCTTACAATTCAGACTATTTCACATTGAGATACAACAATGTCAAATTTGGAGCTATAATCGTTTGAAAATAAAATAATAACAATTGCATATTTCTACAGATTTTAATAAAATTTATCTCTAAAAAACACCTCATTTATATATATATATATATATATATATATATATATATATATAGGAATAGATTATCAATTAATAAAATAAATTGTCCTTTTATGTTTTAATTATCTTTAAACTCATAAATTCGTTACAATAGTTACCTATATATTTCGATTCGAACTACATCTCATTTAAAATTTCATATGTTGGTATTTTCATCTCTCTTTCATTTGCTGAGTATTGTAAACGAATTAAATTATTCAAATTATATATATATATATATTACTTTCCGAACATACATAAGAAAGGACAGTTTGTAATAATAACGAAACTTTGACATTAAGTTTCGGTGTATCTATACGTTTTAAAGTTGCCCGAGAGTTTATTTTTGCTACATTTTTACGAAGATGTATGTAAGTGATAGCGTGTAAACGCTTTGTTCGAGTGAGCTAAGTGTTGATAAGTAAGTTATAGGCCACCGTAGCATGAATGTATAGATTTTGGTGAATCTGGCACTGTCATTTTTTCTTTTCTTTTCCTCATTTTTTCTTTTCTTTTCTTTTTTTTTTTTTTTTTATAACAGGAACAAACAAACAACAAAAAAAATTCTTTATCACTATGGCTATGGACAGAAATTATTAAAAGTGTGATAGAGTCTCCATGCCTCATTTTATTGAACTTTAAATTTATATACACGTTATAAGTTATCAGTTTGATGAATCTAGCACCTGTATATTTTTACAGGGACACAATGAAAAATTCTTTATTATTTTCATTATGACCTGCATGAACAAATATTTAGAGAATAATAGTGTTAAATTAAACAACGTACTATTTAGGGAACAATACTCAAACAACCTATTAAACTTTTATTTTTTGTTTATTTAACGACTTCTTTTGCTTTAATTTGTTTAAATAGTAGTTATAGTTAATTACTTAATGTTAGGAAAGTAAAATGGAGTCACTATAGATTTTTTAGCTCTTGCACTATAAACAACAACAACAACAACAACAAAAAAATAGCATTGATGGGAATTCTACAATGAAAGAGAGAAGTAAAAACTTTGCTTAAAATGCAAAGTACATTCATATAATATTTGAGAATAATATTTTTTTTTACCTTTTATTGGGATCCATTGTAGAAATCAACTCATTTAATTTTTTAAAAAATCTTCCTTTAAATTAGCAGGAAAAAGAAAAAAAATCGATTTAATAATACTATACTAGTACGTGTAGTAAGAAAAGTAAGCGTAAGTCGAGTAAAAATGCTTCCTTTTGAAGGTGAGGTCAGGTAATTGCTTCAAAAGGTTACCCTGTCAAGCAGAATAATTAGCGCCAAATTTTGTTTGACACTGGATACATATGTCGTTCTTCGTATATTGGCGACATTTCTTTTTCCTTCCCCTCCATTTTTTTAAAGGAAAAGTATATATCACACAACAAGTATTATAGTTGAAACCATGAAGTTAGAGATATTCTATTACCATGGTTGAAACATATAATGCATCATAGCTTCGCCAATCGCCAAATTGGGTTGCTCATCTATTGAAAGGACAAAAGAGGACATGTGGTGGACACATGAAACATATGGAAGTAAATGCTTTCGATTCTGGAATCTGGGAGGGTTTATAGCATTTTCTGTGAAGACAGGCGGGGGGGGGGGGGGGGGGAATAATGAAAATGATTTCCTCTCAAAGATTCGAAGATCCATTAATCCTGATTTTTTTTTTTTTTTCAGACATTTTAAGGCTAGGAAAAATATGTATATGTATTTCTTAATGTTTCATCAATTAAAAGATCTTTTCCCCCCAACTTTAATTTTTTGGAAAAATCATTTAACATAATTCTCTTAATCATTAAATGTATATTCTTCTATCCGTACCCATTAATATTTTTACTTAGAAATCTTTATATTTTTTCTTAGCATATAGTAAAACATCGATTTTACTGATTCGAAACAAACGTTTTTCACTAATTAATAAAAAAAAGATGCAATATTTTTTGTTAAATTATTCCTTTTCATTATTTCATTCATTTGAAATGCATCATGCATGCATGTGAACTCTAGATAAAATATTTCTTTCTTTGTTTCAATACATTGTTGTCGCTATGACGTTAATTTCGAGAGTTATACCCAGAAAACATGGCCTTTTATTATTAACAAGATTATAAATCTTAAAAGTTTTCTGATAATTTCTTAGGAGTTATTAAAATACGATATGCTCTAAAGCAATTTGATTTGGAATACAAGAAAATATTAATCAAAAGAAATCACATTATTAATCGTTGATCATGATTTTAGCCGTAACATCTCTTCTTGTTCAGAGCTGTTCCCCTTCATCTCCATTTAAAGCTTCTCCGAGACTAAACTCAAATTTCAAGATTAATAAAAATGCAACTTTATTATTATAATTTATTTTATTTTTATTTTATTATTTTTTTTTTTTTTCAACTTTTTTTTTTTTTTTTTTTTACAGCTTTTTTGCATGTTTCTTCGCAACTAGCAGGAATGACTTTATGATACTTTTACACAGTATTAGTAACACAATGTACTAAATGGAAATATTGTTTTTAATAATACATTTTGGTGTTAATTCCTTTCACAAAATAATGGTCATGGTGTCCTTTACCTCAGGGTACAGATATACATTTATATATTATAAACCTGGCCCGAACCTTTTTTAAGCCTGGACACCCAGTTATTGATGCATCACAAAGAGGTTTAAAATAAGTAAATATATACTACTAACAATAAATAAATAATATTTAATTCAATAAATATAAACATTTTTCAGAAATAATAAAAATTAAAATAATAAAGTTAATAATAACTTTGATAAAATACAACGGATAAAGAATAAACAAGAACAAAAACATACGAGTCTCTTAGATAATAAAACACATTCCAACTGTACGTACCCGTTACACTGTTTATAACCATTAACTTTTAAATTTTGTTTTAAAAATTAAAAATACAATTTAAATTGCACTTCGAGCAATTTTCATTTGCACCCTGAAAGATATCAGACTTTTTTGAGTGACTCTAACCCTATCATATTCTACAGGAAATATGCTTTTCTGCATTTAAAAAATATAATGGTAAATTAGTTATGTTTCAAGTAATATAACGATATTAAATAACCTTTAAAGAAAGTGATATTTTTAAATTATTTTAGAAGTTCACGTAATCAAACTAGTAGCGCTATTTAAACCAACAATTTGAGTTGTGGAGGGAAGGAGGGGAGGGACATATCGAAAAAACTGCTTTTATGGATTTACTTTTAAAGAGAAAACTCAAAATAAATTTCTTTTGTGCAGCCCAGTTTGTTATATAAAATCTCACATGACCGCTTCCGTTTGAACGGAAAAAGGAATTTTCGAGTTAATTAATTGTTTGTTTGAAGTTGTTTTTTCAAGATGTGAATTTTAAGGAAAGGGCTCTCTTTCGAGTAATAGATGCAAGCCCTTACATTACAGCCCTTAAGAACATTAAAGAACCATTTACGCCAACAACGGCATTTTAATTATTTAAATGTGTGGCTGTCCATTTTAATATGATATATATATATATAAATTATAGAGTTTTTAGAGGAGCGCCTAACAACTTTGCTACAACGCCCTATGAAATTATTAGTAAAGCCGTCCTTTTCGCTTGGACTTTCATGTAGGTGCGTAGGGCCCATAATAACATATAATTTGAAATTTTTTTTAAATAATTAATTAAAATTGTATAATTTTTTATAGTTAATTTAAAGATGTTTCATGGAGTTATGGCATTGATATAGAGCTCAGCTTGTTGAAATTATTATAAATGAATTCGCCCATACTACTATTTTTCATGCGGGCTTTTATACTGGTGCCATATTTTCATATCATAATAGAGAAGAGAGTTAAATATAGTAAAAAATAAAAATGAAGTTACTTGAACTTCGGTGTGCCAAACGGCGTCCTTAAAATTGATATAGCTCCTAAACTTGAACGTATTTGTAAGGGCAGGCGCCCTGTGTCCTTCTCGTTCTCTTTCACATGATTCTGTATATTGAACCCTTAATCCCTTATTACAACATATATATATATATATATATATGAATAGTAAAAATTATGAATATTTTTTATGATTAAATTATGTGTGTTTTTAGTGCGCCCGTAACACTGTTTTTGCGCCCTTCCTAATGTAGTCATTAGAATGAATGTCAGTTCTTCTCATAAATTTTTGTGCTGGTCGTAGTTTGTGTTCCCCGTACTATGTAATATTATAGTTGAATATTTATCAGTAATACTTTATAGAAAATTTTTAATAGAAATTTAGATTTAGAGCTATCTTGTACAGTCATCATCATCATCTAGTAAGAAGGTTGGATATATAAATAATCAAAATTTTAAAACAATTGATAACTTATTTAAGAACGTTTTTAGGGCGCCCTTAAGATTGCTTTCGCGTTCTTTTCATTTAATTTATTAGAATAAAATACCCTTATTTTCTCCGACCTGACACCTGAGTACTGTACTATTCCATTCACACTTTTCGTTTTCAGTATCTATGCTATTAATTTTCCAGAGGCAATATAGTGTCTCGTTTCCTCTATAATTCTTCCTCTCCTGCCCCTTGCACTAATGACTGGATGATCTACAAATGTTATTCCTATGATTTTCATCTGTTTCAATCTGTTAACAGACTGGTTAGTGAAAAGGGGAGTGGTACGGCCTCTTCGGATATGGATTTCCCAGTATACGAGAATGAAAATTCTGAGTTTGGGGATCTAGATAGCCCAGGGCACTTTCTTTTCCTTTTACTAACTTCCCTCTTCACTTCCTGAGAAGAATGAAAAGGAAAGGGCGCTCTATAGAGGCAGTAGTTGAGGAAATTGTTTACATGTATTTATCTCAATTTCATAGAAAACAACTGTTTTTCTTTTTTCGTAAAAAGGAGATAAAAACTGACCTTGTTCTCCATTTTTAAAAACGCATTCCGTTTTTGCGGAGGATAATTTAGCAAAAATTTTTTTGAGTGACTGAGGGCGCCACGAAAACCTCAGGTAGAGGGCGCAGGGGGACAAGTCCCCCTGTCCCCCCGGGCCAGCACGGGCCTGGCAGTAACCACAGCTTAAACAACAGCTGTCAATAGCAAATCCACAGTACAAACTGTATAGCAATAACACTTGAAGCAAGTCTCTCTCAAAGAGGCTCAAGAGCAATGCAAGCACTAGCGAAGCTGGCTGAAAACTGAACTGAACTAACTGCCTTGGCGAGGAAGCGCTCCTTATATGCTGTTCCATGGAGCCCAGATTTTTCGAGAAAACTCTAGAAAGTGGTCAACCAATCAACTTACAGCTTCCATATTTGGTATATCCCATATAAGGATTTTCTCGCCAAGGTCGCCAAAAAAATCGCCAAGGTGGGAAAAAGTCGCCAAATTTGGCGCCAAATCCATTACTTGCATTACTGGGGCTTTTTAATGCGTTTTTAAGGGAAAATAAGGCTATTTCAACGCTAAAACGACTAGAAATGCACAAAATTAGCACTTTATCAACTTACTAAGCCTCTTTGAAAGAATTTATACAAAAATAAACACAATTATTTACAATTTTGTAACAGTATTATAAATCAGGTTGCATGGCCAAGCCTTTTCCCAAGGGGTCTTTCAACAGCATTATTTAAAAATAAATTTCTAAATGTACAGCAAAAAGTTAAGAGGAAACGGTAATTGTAACAGCTCACTTATCCACAGTACGTCTTGAAGATGTTGCTATGTCTTTTTATCATGAAGACATCTTGAAGATAATTTGTGGAGAAGGTGTGCTGTTACGGACACTGGTGGAAGGCTCCTTAGTAAAAGGCTGGACCATGATATTAATTAAGATCATACTTGCCAACATACTAATTAATATTCCATAGTATAGTTAGCTCCACCTATTTTTCACACCAGTAAATTTGATGAGTAATATTCTTCAAATTCAATTACGATTAAGTAAGAAGAAGAATACTCTAAAAAAATATTGGTGTGAAATAAAAGGCGTGGCTAATGATACCAGGAATATTAATTAGAATGTTGTCAAGTACATACTTGCCAACCATCTCATTAATAACTGTACAATTGTTAACGCCCCCTGAATAAACGCCCCTTTTCTCACACCAATATATTTTTAGAGTAATTCCCTCCAAATGTTGTTACGATTAAATAAGATTAAAATTACTCTAAAAAATTATTGGTGTGGAAAAAAAGGCGGGTACTAAAAATTGTACAGTTCATAATGAGATGGTTGGCAAGTATGTAAGATCTAGGCAGCAGTGGCAGTATTTGTCATCCACAAGAATATTCCACCTATCACTATTATTTATTAGCAATAACTATTATCCTACACTGTAAAATAATAACAGTTATCTGCTGCAAGAAGATCTCTATGAATGCAGAAAATAAGTTCCAACAACGTAATTTTGCAGCAGACAACTGTTATTTTTTTTACAGTGATCTAATATAATAATTGTCATGATATTTACGCTCTGAAATAATGTAATATTTTAGAACAACATCAAAAGACGGAGTTTGCTGTTTAAATTATGAAAATAGGCGAACCTTAATGTTGTTACAAAAGAAGAATTGTCTATTGTCGACCGCTGGAATACAGACAGACATGTTAAATCGCCCATTGGTGACCACAGGATTTAAAGCGTTAAATTTATATTTTATTGAAAAATTAAAAAAATTGAAAATAGTATATTATTATTAAAACTTTAAAATATTATATTAATTTCTTCAAAAACTTCTTTTAATATGTTGTATTTAATAACTTGTTTATGATTAGATACCTATTAGCAAAATTAAATATGAAATTGCATTATCTCCTATAGGATAAATTAACATATAGTTAAGTCAGCTATATTGTTTAGATGCATGAAATAAATGATATATATAATTTCTTTGTTTTGTTTTCTTTTTTTCCCTGTCCCAAATGTAACATAAATACAGGGTGATTCAACGATGATGGGACATACTTTGAGGTGAGGTAGGACACATCATTAGGACTCAGAATTGCATAGGAATCCATGTCCTCAAGCGTCATTTTAACCCTTTACGGACCGTGTGTTTTCTGTGTTTTTTACCAGTAAGCTCTGCCTACTTCCGTTCCTCTTGAATGGTGTATTATTTAACAGAGAGATTCTATTTGTAATTGTTTATCATGGAAAAGACCATACATAATAAAAAATTTGTTTCCGAATAATGCACATTGCTTGAATAAATATTAATATTGTGAACAATTTTTAGATATACTGTAACACAGATCTTAAAAGTTACAGCATAGGCGGAGTTTCAAATACGTATATTTCTACGGTCATGGAACAAACATTAAAGGGTTGAACAGTTTACTAAAACATACATCTTTTGTATAGGCATAAAACAAAAAATTGAATATGAAATAAAAAACATTGTGCAAAAAATGAAAGTAAAAAAGTATAAAAACAAATGAAGCCGTTCAAAAATTTTGTGATTCGGCATGCGTCTGTTTGGAAATCATTGCTGATATAGTCGCAGCACCGTACATTGCATCATACTTGCCAACATACTAATTATTACTCCGTAGTATTTTTAGCCCCGCCTTCTTTTTCACACCAGTGTCTTTATAGAGTATTTTTCTTCTTATTTAATCGTAATTGCATTTACAGAATATTACTCTAAACATTTACTGGTGGAAGAAGATGGGCGGGACTAACAACGCTACGGAATATTAATTAGGATGTTGGCAAGTATGCATCACATGCATGTCTGCTTTTTCATTATTAGTAAAATCTCCCAACTCCGTTGAAAAACATAGTTTAAAATAGTACTTCACAGTAGATGCGTATAACGAATGACCAGGTCCACTCAAGCTCTCTACCTTCAGCATTACCAGCGAAACACCCCAATTTTGTTTAGTTTTATTACTTGTGGTGATTGCAATTTTAAGCATTTATTGTGAATATCACTGCAAGGAAACACTTTCCGATGTATTTGAAACTCCGCCTACTGCGTAAATTTTACATTTCGTGTGTTACAGTACATTATAAAAAATATTCATAATATAAGCATTGATTCGAACAGTGTGATGTATTCGGAAACAACATTTTATCATATATTTTGTAAGATTAACAGTAAAAGACAGGTCCTTTCTGTTAAATAGGGCACTATTCACAAGCAATTGCAGTAGGCGGGGCTTTCTGTTAAAAACCCCAGAAAACATATGCTCCGCAAAGGGTTAAAATGACGTTTGGGGAGATGGATTCCTATGAAATTCTGAGTCCTAATGATGTGTCCCACCTCCCCTCAAAGTTTGTCCCATCATCGTTGAATCACCCTGTATATACTAATTATACAAAAGAAATTTGCTGAACTAAAAATTATGTATAACTGAATTCAAAAATAAAATCCCAAATTTGAAATTTAATATTTTAAAGACTTTAGTGATGTATGGAATGATTTTTAAATTATGGCTTCATTTTAGTTAGAAATGAATACGTCTATAAATTATTTGTGATGGTATATTTTGTTCCTATATTATATATAGATATATGGCTAAGCTTTACTATAAGGCACCCATTGGCGATTTGTGACGCTGTGGTGCGATTCAGTGTACCGACACTTTAAATGTAACCTTTTTGTATTGGAACTTTGTTTAAACGTCTCAGAGCTTTGTTTTTCTTTTTGCGCTGACCATTTGTGTATGTTTATCGTAATGCGGCCCAGCTGAATGATTTTTATAATGCATTTTTGAGATTTAAAAATTAATTTTTCGAGTATATTTTATTATTATTATTATCTTAATAAATGGAATTATTTAGGGAAAAATTAGTGTATGGTAGTAATTGATGCAGTACAGATTTTCATGCATTTTCTGATGCATGCGCCATGAATTAGGGGTATCCAGTGATGTTTTTTATTTTTAATATCGGGATACTGGCCGCTGCGGTACAGATTTTTATGCATTTTCTGATTCATACGCTACGAACTAGGGGTATCCAGTGATTTTTGTTGTTGTTGTTGTTTGTTTGTTTGTTTTAATATCGGGATACTGACCGCTGCAGTACAGATTTTTATACGTTTTCTGATTCATGCGCTATGAATTAGGGGTATCCAGTGATGTTTTTTTGGTTTTAATATCGGGATACTGATAGCTGCAGTACAGTTTTTTATGCATTTTCTAAATCATGCACCAAGAAATAGGGGTATCCAGTGATATATATATATATATTTTAATATTAGTATACTCACCGCTGTAGCACGGATTTTCATGCATTTTCAGATTTATGCACAACGAATAAGCTGCATCCATTAATTTTATTTATTTATTTTTGTGATTGCTTCTGTACAAATTATCATGCATTTTCAGATTCATGCAAGGCTGTAATTTTGAAAATTTGTGGAAAATCTTCAAGTTTTACATAATTCATAACACTGAATTTTATGTGCTAAAGCTTAAAAACCCTCCGATTTTTTTTTTTTTTTTTTTTTTTTTTTTTTTGTGGTGAAGTAGCTCAAATTTCTATTGCTGTTTTAAACGTTTATTTTATTAATCTTAAATATGCTTAATTTATTTCAGTGAATTTCAAAACAAACACCAGACTGAAACAATAATTTATTTTATTAAAATGCATTTTTGATGTTTTGTAATGATTCAGAGTATTGATTCGCAATGCGATTCGAGTATCAACTCATCCAGTGAGCTTTATATGGGCAATAGCAATGGGTGCCTTATAGTAAAGGTGTTCCAGATATATATTATATAAACAGTATTAGCAATACCTCCTATAAAATGTGAATCATTATAAGAACATGATTTTATCTACGTCGATCCCTTAAAGTATTTTAGAAATTACTTTAATTTGAATTTTTTCGTCAAATTTTTCAAGGAATCTCTAAGGAATGTCCAATTATGGGTTAACTGAGAAATTTTTTTTAACCTTTTTTTTTTTTTTTTTTTTTTTTTTTTCATTTTGCTTAAATATTAGAAAGAAACAATTGAAACACAGAGAAGCTATATGAATCAATTACACATGTTTTAATTTTTTATTCATCCATGCTTTCTACAGTAAATTCAAAATAATCATTCTATTAAGTACAGCATAAAAAATAGAATAAATAAATTATATGTATATATCTTAAAAAGCATTATCTATAAGCATGAAATTCTAAAATGCATTTAAAATGTCACAGAAAATAATAATAAAACGAAATGAAATGCACAGAAGTTATATTTATATATAAGGCTACTTTAATAAATAATGCTTCTACTTATGTGACTTTTGATTCTATGCGCATTATTTCCTTGTGCATAATAAAATTGAACAGCAATTATTAATATTATTTTTCTTCTGTACAAATAATTTACACACCCATTTGCACACCTTTATTTACAGCTCTACATATCAGCAAAAACAAATTCTCAACATGATTTGCACGATAGTCTGATAAAATATTAATCCTACAAGCTTGGAAGATCAGCATGCAATATGCAGTGGGTCTGCACTGTGTTGGTGGCGCCATCTCTTAACAATCCTAAAAATTTAATGAAATTCTTAAGGTATTCATTCGCTGAAGACCATGTGTAAATGAGCCCCTTTTTATTTACAAATGGCCTTTTACCAAGTGAAAACCTTTCTTCATTATTTATAAATACTCACATGCGTATATTAAAATCTAGCATTTATCTACCGGTATTAAAATAAGAATTTGTGAGTATAATATCTCAATTTGCGACTTCAAAAGAGAGTTCAAATATTAAAAAGTACAAATATGCACAAATATTGTTAACAAAATTTTTACACATTTCTTTACTACCGACATTAAAAACTACTTTTAAGCATTTCTTTTAGTGCGTAAATTTATAACCCTCTCTTGTTTTATATTAAATGTAAATGCACGCATTTTATTTCTGGATTCAAAATTAAATAAATGGAAAAAAAAAATGTCTTATATCAAGTCTTTTTTACAACTTTATAAAACATGAAGTAATTGTTAAAGCAAGAGAAACAGACTTCCTGCCTTTAGATACTTATTTATTTTTGATGTCGATAAAGTAATATAAAGGAACCATATCTCTTAAATTTAAAAAATATTATTCTGCATTTCATATGATTATTATCATGTAACATGAATTTTAGTAAAATAGCGGAAAAACATATGGTGTAGGTAGGTCAACATTTTAATTTATTATGGGAATCTATTTGTATCCCCATTTTACCCACACCACTTTATTTGTAGCGAAATTTTCTCCTATAAGTCATTATGATAACATCGGACAGGAAAAGAAATAATCGTCAAGAAAAGTGGTGTGAAAAAAGCGAAGGTACTAAGAATGTTCCTAAAAATATTAAAATGTAGGCACGTTCGATAGGTTTTTTTCATTTGCAATATCATTAGAAAAATGCAAGATTAGTATAATTAATGTTTTTATTAGCACTCAGTTAAAAATAGTCTTATTACCTCTTAAACTAAAATAATAATAATAATAATAATATGTTTTGAAACTTTAAGTATTTAAAATTTAAATCTATGTATTAAATTTATTTATTTATTTTATTTATTTTTCGAAAATTCTGAACTATTTATTAATTTATGAGCTCAATCATAATACGTTTAGCATTTTTTATGTATTTGCTAATTAACTTAAAATGCAGTAAATTATAGATATACATAAATAAAAATTAATTAATTATAAACATATATTATAAAATCGCATTATTTGTAAATTCATCTGTACGTAATAATTGTTATTAGTAATTAATTCCATATATTTAAATATTTTTGTAAGCATTCTATTTAACAGATTATACATAAATTATTTTACACATTTTGTGATTCTCTCTTCATAATGTTATAAATTTAAAAAATAGTATAAGTAATAATACAGAACTAATATAAGTTAAACATTTCTTATAAGTATTAGTAAATTCAGAGGTTTTTTTTTTTTTTTTTTCGGAATTGCATATAATGAATGAATTTCTCTAAAGTTTTAAGTTGCAAAAAATAAAATAAAATAAAATACCCCCTCCTCCTTTTTTTAGTTACTTAAAGAAAAAAAAAAAAAAAAAAAGAACAGAAAAGAAAAAAGAAAAGGACTTTGCGCGCAAGTGCGAAGTTTAAACGATGAAAGTTATTGATTCAAAAAAATAGTTTTTGTCAAATTAGTTTACACTAAAAGCAAAAATAAAACAATAGTTCTAATCAGTTTAATAAGTTTAATGCATGCATGAATTAATATATACATAGAGAGAGGTAGATAGATAGATCGATAGATATAGATATAGATATAAGGCTTTGATCAAAATTGAATTTTTCTTGAATTCTTAGTCTGCAAATAAAGATTCTTTTATAACTATTATGACGATTGAAAAATATTATTTTACATCATAAATCCTGTAAAGCATGATTCCTCCCCCCCCCCCCCCCCCCCATAAAATTTGAATTTTTTTTTCTTTTATTTAAAAACACCAATATTTATGTTTGTTTTCGAAACAGATAAATATTGAGATCTGTCTCTGAAATTTAGAAGAAAGGAAAGATTAGTTTAAAAATCAAATATAAAACTTTGTTTCGACTAAAAATGAAAATTATGCGTGCCAAGTTTTATTTTCGTCATATTCAATAATATCGATTTATCGATTGCTATATAATCGATTCCCTTAATGGATCACTTAGAATTGATGCATTTTCTGGAGACAATGCTTGTTCATGTTTTTCATTTTGTTTTCAAGGCAATCATCATTAAACAACCACTTAGATTTTTTAAATTCATCCCTGTTTTACTGTTTTTTTTTTTTTTTTTTTTTTTTTTGTAATACACAATTAAAATATATATTCTAGATAAAATTAATGATTAATATCTTGTTAAAGTATTGTATCATAATTGTGCTTCAACATTTTATCGAAGGTAATGCAAAATTTGCGTAAATAATTTTTGAATTGAAATTTAATTTAAGCAGCTTGCAATAATTCTAAAAATCAAATATATTTAAAACGTTTTTAAAGTTCATTACCTATAAGGCAAATATCGTTAGTACAAAATTATTTTTTAAACTCGTGATTCAACGATTGTTAATTTGCACAACATTTATTGTTTGAAATTTTACGAAAGTATTTAAAACATAGCGAGATGTTTAAACTCATTTATCTTCTTGAAGGTTTCATTAATTTTTAGATTTTTTTTTTTTACTTGTAAAATATTATAATTCTCATCAAAATTGGTATATTTTTCATATCCGCCTCCTTAAATACCCAATAGGAATAAAAAATAAATAAATAAAATAATTTTCAGGTTTTTCAATATTTAATTAAGCTCCTTAATGTTTTAATAATAAAAGACATTTCTAAGAGGATATATCTCACTATATAGCAGGGGTGCAAGAGTTTCCGTCTCAAGACGGAAACTAGTATATTTTTATCAAAATACACCAGTATATACCTTACACCAGTATATTTTTATCGAAATAACCAGTATATACCTTACACTAGTATATTTTTATCAAAAATTTGTATCATATTTGTGCAGTAAATTTTTACGATTGAATATCATAGAAATTATTGATAAAGAGTACTGGTGAAAATTCTTTATTTTGAGACTGAAACTCTTGTATCACTGCTATGTAGTTGAGAGAAATTAATTAACAAATAAAACAAAATAGTTTGAAGTAGAACTAGTTACACTTCGATTTGAAAGAATTTAACTGGCATTATTAAGCTTCTTCATCGGTCATGTTAACTTTTTCTTACGAATATTATTATAACATATTTTAAAATATATTTTATTTTGAAACTGAAACTCTTGCATCACTGTTATGTAGTTGAGAGAAATTAATTAACAAATAAAACAAAATAGTTTGAAGCAGAATTATTTACACTTCGATTTGAAAGAATTTAACTGACATTATTAAGCTTCTTTATCGATCATGTTAACTTTTTCTTATAAATATCATTATAGCATATTTTAAAATATATTTTATTTTAATCAACATCAATATAAACAATGTTCGAAGCAAAGCCAATTTTTACAAATTTTGTTCTTATTATTCGTTAAAAAAAAAGACTTTATGTGCTCAGAAAAATCTTAAATTTAGTGCAAATTACGATTTGACATTAGTTATAGGAGAGTTGAAACATAAAAAATTAAGATCTTACATTTAAATGAAATAATAAAACATTATTAAATTTGAGGAAAGTATAACAATTTTAAACTTTAATTAATTTAAATGGTAAATTTTAATTTAACGCATTAACATATATTTTGGAAAATAGTTTTATTATTTTAAAGTATATTACTCATTTTAAAAGTTTCTTTAGCGCATAAATTTGATTAATTTTTAATGGTTATGGAATCAATGGCAATGGCAATGGTAATGGAATTAATGGAAATGATTACTTTGAATTCAGTGTAAATTTAAATTCAGCGGATCTTTACTCTGTAAAATATTTTAATATTTTAAAGCCTATTAGTCATATTAAATTTTAATATTACATACAAAATTGAATGAATCTGAATGGTAATGGTAATGGAATTAATTTAAATGATAAATTTGAATTCAGCTTATTGAAACACTTTATACTGCGGATTTTTTTTTTTTAACTTTTAAGACATAAGATAACTGATTATATGAAATATAGAAACGGTATACCATATCTTTTTCATGTAAATTTAAGTAGTATTGACGCACGTACATTCGGTATTAAAACGAAATAAATTCTAGTTCCAAATTAATTTCGTTCTACTACCCTTCTAATTAAACGATTCCAGGACGTTTTATTTTATATAACTTCTATATAATAATGGGTTATAAGATATAAAAAATGAATTAAGTTTTAATGACGTTGAGAAAAAAAAAAAAAAAAGAAAAGAAAAGAAAAAGAAAAGAAAGAAAAAAGAAAGAAAAAAGAAATTTTAATTAGTTTATTAAGTTTTACTTATTTATTTATTTATTTAATTTAGCTTTAACAAAATACTTTTAATTTAGTGATTGTCAAGAATAAATAATTAAATATGCCCTGAAAAATAATTTTAAAGAAAATCACATGCAAGTTTCTATCAGGTTCTTTAATTTAAAAGAATGATAACATTTCTCTGAATTGAATTACAAGTTATAACAGTATTTGTGCATAAATGTTTGTTTATATCTTTAAAAAAACATTAACAGCTGCGTTTACAATATATATTAAAAATTTTAAACGAGCATGCAAATTTCATATCTACGATTTCATTTTCCCAAATACCTATAACGTGAAAAACACTCAGACACACATCTCTAATACATTCATTTCTAACATTTGGGCTTTTATTTGATGAGGAAAACTATATACATATTAGCGATTTCCAAGTAGTAATGTATATCTTTCATGTTTATTTTTTATGAAAATATAATTGGTCTGACAAGAAAGATTTTTTTTTTCAGTTTAGTTAATGAGCTCATTTGTATACTCTTTTATACAATTTACTTATTTACATGATTTTCACGTTTCTAACAAAATGAAAATTAAATGTAACTATCAAATTTTGTTTTCGTGTCTTTTAATTTGAAATTTTATCTAGAACATATTCTACCTGATTTAAAGAATTGAATTAAAGAAACTGGCAACAGCTTTGAAAATTTGCAAATTTTGTTATAGAAACATATATCAATAAAGTGTAATTTAAGCAAATGCTTACACTAAATGCAGTTTAAAAAAAATACTGCAATAAAGAGTTTAATTATTTTACACTAACCGTGATGCATTTTTATTTCAGACAATCATTTGCTACATAAATAATCTTATTAAAATACCTTTGTATTTAAAAAGCTTTGTTATGTTTGTAAATAGGAATAGCAATATAAAGTACTCAAATTATGCAATATTTTTAAAATCAATAAATAATTTTATCTTCCTCTTGGAAATTGTTGATAATGAAATTTAAATTAATTTACTTTTCTATTCCCCCCCACCCCTCAACGAAACACTGAACTTTCCCGTTGTGACAAACTGAGCTCACGCGTTCTACATAGATCTTGAGCAACAACACACTTTGTAGGGCTCAAAATCTTTTTTTTTTTTTTTCTTTCTTTTTTTTTTTTTTTTTAAGCCACTTTATATTTGCAGTTACATGCGTGATTTTGGAAATCGCTATTTTTCCTTACTTAGACAATTTCCTATACATATGTAAATATAAATATACATGTATATTAACACAGTTTTAACAAAGAACTTTGTGTTTCTTATGTATACGATACTCGTATTCATCGAACTTTTCAAACTAAGCTACTTGTTTGAACAGTGACAACACAAATAACAGCGTATACAGATTCAGATAATATATATACGGAAGCCCGAGGTATATGGCAAACAAAATTGGATAAATGAGATTTCTTCTTACACTTTGTTCGGTCCTTAGGAAAAAATGTCCAGCTGGCAGTCAAAGTTCAAAAATGATATGATGAATATTGCCTTTTCCTGGAGCGCTGTATCAAAATAACCCTTTTCTATAAAGTTCAAAATCCCAAAATAGCAGGGGGTGTATTATTTCTTTTCACTTATTTACATCGAACCGTGCCTCTCTCCTCTTTTATCACTCATAAAAATCCTATGTACAAATTGATACATGTTTCTTGTAAAACAGCAGTAACAACTCACTGCAATTTATATGTTACAGAAGCAATGTACAAATGTACAGAACCCTTTTTTTCAGCTTTTGACGCCGTTGAAACAATTATTGATTGAAAATTTGACTTTGAATTCGCTCGTTAAGAATGGCCATGTATTTTAAGAATTAAGTTAGCTTTTTTTTTATGACTATGTTCTGTACAAATTCACAGAGAAAAGCGTCCTACAAAGAAAATAAACAATAACGATAACAACAAAAATGTCTTTGTTATGAGTTAGTATGAGTATCACAGGGAAGCTAGACTGTCTTTGTCGGTTTCAGTAGTTTGCTCCCTTGAAGGTGTCATTTGTACACTAAGTTTCACTTGTTCAACAGCTGTACCTAGAAAAAATAAATAAATACATAAATAAATACATAATTATGTAAAATGCAAATTTGACACTTATATCAACAATTTTCAATAAAAAGAAAGAAAAAAAAATTAAAGACAAAAGCTAAACTAGCTTTATTAAAAAAAAAAAAAAAAAAAAAAAAAAAATCTTGAGTTAAACCAAATTGTATTTATTAAATCTGTAATTTTTAATTGGAAAAACGCTAGCTCGTAAAATATAAAATGTTAGCGCAGGGCTGGACTTGAATTTAATTAAGCAATTATTCCCCCCATAAAATCTCTAATTTTTAATCGAATTTAGTGATTGTCAGACTGTGAGCACATGATCACAATTTACAGGCAATTTTAAATTGATGTCAAAATTGATTTAATCTCATAATCAGAGGCAGTAGTCTCAGCTATATATATATATATATATATATATATATATATATATACATTTTTTTTTTTTCGGGACATTTTTAGGAATAAAAAATTTACGTTACGTTCTTTCTCTTTCTTTCTTTCTTTTTTTTTTCTTTTTTTTTTTTTTTAATCATTGTTCTTATTAAAAAAAAGAAAAGAAAAGAAGAAAAAAAATATGTTCTAATTAATCACGGCACATTACTCGATACAATGAAGATTTTTGTAAGAAAATAGTGGTGACAAAACAGGCAGAAATTTCCCATTCCTGAAAGTGTCCTGAAAAAAGGGGAGAGAGGATACGACCCCTGCAATTTATAGTAAATTTTTAATTTTTGCCTAAATCCATTTAAAATTCGCCATTAAAAAAAAAAAAAAATCAATCCACAAAACGTGTGGCCTACAGCCCACAAGGTTCGTACGGTCTTTGAATTTGTTTGATTTTTTTCTCCCTTTAATTTTGTATCGCAAGTTATTTTTTTATAAAATATAAAATAATATAACATAATATAAAAAGCCTATAATAATAATAAAATTATATATTATTCAAAAATACTGGTGGAAGAATTCTTGAAAGAAGGCGTGTCTGTACGAACCCTGAACTTGATTTGAAAGTCAGAATATTACCATGCTAGTACACAAATTTTAAAATTAGTGCAAAATGTCTCGAAAAAACACATTTCAATTAATTAAAAAGATCTATCAAACATAGCTAAGAACCATCCCGATTAAATCAGCTTTTTAATAACAATAAAATAAAAAAGTTTACCGCTTTGTGATTGGACTATTCGTTTTGAAGTCACAAAGCCACAAATACACACAATGACGCATAATCAGTGTTGCCAGATCTGGCAGATTTTTTATTCAATAATCACTAATAATTTTTAATTGTAACGTTTACCTAATCACTTCTAAGAGTGATAGTCTATTATGTATATAAAATACCTTTTTTCAAATTTAATGGTGACTATTGAATAAAAAATCCGCCAGATTTGGCATAACGGCTTCAAATTTACAACATTCTTATTGTATTGTCGGTGATTAAAATGTATAATATGGTAGTATCCCTACAAAAACAATGAAATTACTATTATTATTATTAAACAATATCAAATGTTCCGTACAGTTCATTAATTTCGTTGCATTTTCTGTGCCGTTAATTTTGTGCAGTAATTTTTGCTATAAGAAAAGTCTGTACACATAGTTGTCAACTTAGCACTTTCTGTCTACCAGAAAAGTTTAATACAAATATTAATTTTATTTAATAAGAGAGCTGTAACAGTTTTCACTGATGAGGAAAAAAAAATTAAAATTTTCCGGTAGCCAAAGTTGGCAACTATACCTGTACATTTAAAAAGAATTTTATCGTTCTACAAGAAACTTTAAAAAAGACGGTACAGTACAAACTCTGTAATTTTACAAAAAAAAAAAAAAAAAAATCAGTAGATACTGATAAAAGAATTGCTTAAATATTATTTTGCTTATTATGGTCCTAAATTTATTAAACAAAACCAAAATGATCACAGATAAAGACTTTTAAACATGTTTATTTTGAAACATTCTTTCTTTCTGTTTAAATTTATCTTACAAAATAAAGACTATTTTTAAAATGTTTTTAAAAATGCTTTTGAAAACAAAGATTAAAGCAAAATTACCGGTGCCTAATAAAAAATTTCATAATTAAAATACACATTTATTCAATTAACAAAAATTATATACAATAAAGTCTCGTATAACGCCGGTGCAAGTTTGCCTCATGAATATTAAAATTTTATTTTTTACCACTAATTTTATATCTAAGGGACTGCTTTATACAAAGAGCTAAATCGAGTGTACTAACCAAAGGATTGGTACTCTAAAAATTTACTGGTGGTAAAATATAAACCTGTTTCATTTATTTGTCATCTCTGCTACCGCTTTGTACGAGACTTTACTGTACACAATTACTAAAATGGAAAAATTATAATATAAATTTCAGACAAAAAGTATTGAAAAGGGAATAAATTTTTACGTGCTCTTCTACAAATATAAAATCGATGTTCATATATAAGATTGGTGCACATATTCTAATGCAAGAAGTTTATTTTTTCTAAAATATCAACACTTTCGCGACCGCTGACCTAGATTCACATCATTTGGAAATCTGTAACTCCGCCAGTGGGCGTTTCTTTTGCAATTTGTATGTCATTTATTTCTTAAAAATGTGCACAATATTCATATTTGTACAACCAATATACAATGGATATAAATACTTTGATAAGAAAGAGTATAATTATAATGTAAATCCCTTTGTAATATGAATCCGAATGCAGAAAATTTTGTTTTGAAATATTGTAACTTGGGAGAATAACGTTCACAGGCGGACCTTACAGTCAAAAAAATAAAAACATGGTTCCTACGGCCACGCCTTTTTTCAAGGACTCTTCCACCAGTACTTTTATGCAATTTATTTCGTATATAATCTTAAGGCTTTTCTTATATCAAAAAGTGCTATATATTATTATTGGTGCAGAAAATAAAGAAAATTCAAAGACTGTACGAACTATGAAAACATGCTGTCGCGAGAGTGTTAAAAAAACACACACCAGCCTCGTACACCGCCCACTGGAACTTTTCCAGGGGCGGTGCCTCGCAACGGTCCTAAGCCTAAGCTAAAAATTTACTCTCATTTTTTTATATAATCACCACAATCTGTAAGTGATACTTTTTAATACAATATTTTAGTATTAGAAGAGAACAATGACTCGAAAATATTCAAGAAAATTCCAATTCCTTATCAACGGTGCTGGTGACAATCGAGATTGGATATATAAAATGATTTTAATAATCGAATTATTTGCTTTCGAATGATTTCACAATGGATTATCGAGGACGTAAACGTAGCATAAGTGTTTTGTAGTTAGTTACGTTTCCTTCGTGACTATCAGGTTGCTCTCTCTTTATACTTTCGTTTTTCACTCATCGCTATGGAATTTTAAGATCTAACCTTTAATAATTAAGCTTTATTTAACTTTTTAGGTAGAATTTTTTTTAAAAATTCGACCTATAATACTTACAAAGGAGGGTCACCAACTGTTCAAAAGGTATTTATAAATATTACATATCATCTTAAAGATCTTATTTAGTTGACACAGTGTTGCCAGATTGCACGACTTTTTTATTTAGTAGTTACCAATAATTTTGAGAAGTGATGGTTTATATGCATAAAAGACGATTAATCGTCGATTACGTACATTAAATATCACTTCTCCAAATTATTGGTGACTGATGAATAAAAAAGTCGCGCAATGTGGCAACACTGAGCTGACAACGAAAATATCCATCTTGTCAGAAAATGCGCCCCCTAACATGAGTTTTTCTCAATGAAAGTTTTTAAATTACAGAATCTTTAACAATGTACTTTGTATAGTTTCTATCATTATAACCAGTTTTGTAAATTATTATCATTCTATAAAGCATTGCATATATTATTAGTAAAGGCCGCCCGTACATTGTGGTTGTTAGCGTCCCTGACTTCCTCACGGTAGGGCCTAGTTCGAATCCTGGACAAAGCAGGGATCCGTGCTCCTTCACAAATGGTTATCAATTTATCAACCAACCAGCCAATGCCCATTCAAAGTACCGCGCCATTGAAAAATAGATAAATACATAATATACATATTATTTATTATTATTACATATAAAATATTTTACTGTTTAATAATTATTTTGAGTCAACAATAAATTAATATATGCTAAACTGTATGAAAAGTACTGAAAGCAATATAAGTAAAAAGGGAGCACTTGTAATTTTCATAGTAACGAAGAAACTTTATATATTAATTTTCGTTATTATATTGCAGGTAATAATATAATTTTTAATTTTTAAAAAGTAGAAAATCATTTTTCAGCTTATTTTTTTCCCAAATTGCTATGTTAGTGCATTATTATTATTTTTTTTTTCCCATGCAATGTCAATAGCCAAAATATCGATTATGTCGATGTACAAGAAAATCTTTTTGATTGTAAATATTTTACACATGACTACACATATAAAGTACTAGATCTATAAATTTGATGCTGCCATCAAATAATTATTAAACAATAAAATACTTTACTAACAATATAAATAGTCATAATTAGCACGAGAATCTGTTAAAAAACTGATTCTATTGATAAAAATTATTCAAAGTAAATTACAGAAGAGCCTGTAATTTACAAACATTAGATGAAAATAACTCACGCTAGGGGGCGCATTTGCCGATAAGATGGATATTTTTATTATTAGCTTAGTTAGACCTTTAAGAGGATATATAACACGTATAAATAACTTTTGAAGAGTTGGTGACCCTCCCTTGTCAGTTTTTCTCCTTCCCATCTTTCTCTCTGTATATACACTAAGCGACAAAAAAAAAGCCGCACCTGGATATTTTCCTTTGCGCTTTCTACAACCGCCAAATTTATCGTTTCAAAAGCAAATTTTCGAATAGATTTTATTATGTTGTCCACCACATACACATTAGTACTCAGTCCAGTGTTAAAAACAAAATACAATAGTCAGGAAAATTGTAATTTTAGAAATTATTTCAAAAATGATAAGAATAAGGCAGTTAACGATGCCACAAAAAGTATTAATTTTTTAATGAAAATCAAAAAATATTTTAATACGTGAGATGGTAAAATAATTAAATGCTAACGAAATATTGGTAAAGCGGTTTTTAGGAAGTTATAACGTTTTTTGGTCATTTAAACTGGAAATTTGGTTTATGGCGGCCATGTTGCTCATCCAAGCGAGATGACCGTAAGTTAAAAAGCCAGTTCTTATAAAATCAGTTTGTATTACATTTAGAACATAAAAGAGATTCAGAAAAAGTGTTTAGCAGCATAATTTCTTTAACTACAGTACAGCAACTATTAAACAAAGCAGGTTTAAATGACAGAAAATTTGAAAAAATTCCATTCTTAGTGAAGAAAATTAGGAAACCATGACCTCAGATGGCTAAAAAAATAAAAAATGATTAGTTAATTATTGGGCTGAACTGTTTCTCTTTGATGAGTCAAGTTTGACTTATTTCGAACTAAAGAAAACAAGCGGAACTGACAACGAAAATATGACCGACTTAATGAAAATCACACTTTTAAAACAGTGACACAATCTCCGTTCATTATGGTACGGAGGTGCATAATTTTTCAAACAGTCAGACAAATTATTATGCTCAAGGGATCAATTAACTCGAAATAAAACGCAATCTTCATAAAAGTGTTGCCTGACCGACTATTTTGGAGGTATCTTGGACATTTCCGTAAACAGCATTTTACGCTGAAAATGCACCGTACTACGCGGCGTCTGTGGTCAGTTTATTACTTCAAATTGTCAAAATTTCCTACCCATTCCAATGAGAACCTATAATTCTGTAAGTAATCATATCTTTTTTCACTTTAAGTTAAATCCCACAAAAGATATAGTAAAATTTCTTCTTTACCAGACATGAGAATAGTCCTAATCGCGATCCTCTCGAAAATGTTTCGTCAATAAAAAAGCAGGGGAGAGGGGAGAGGATTCGAAATTTGCAGCCTATAACTCTGCCTGAACTAGAAAAAATTATTTGTGATATTTTGCACGTTGAAATTTCTGAGATTTATATTAAAACACTGTATAATACTATTCCATTGCGCATTAAAGCAGTAATTCCATATAAAGGTGGAATTAACCCAATGCAGAATACATATTTTTAATAAAAAATTGCTTAGATCTAACAAAAAAATAGTTTTATATCTTATATTAAAATATAACTTGTTTATTTCATTTAATAAATCATAACAGAATACAAAGTGTATGGTTATTGCATTATGTTCAAAAAGAAAGTTTTATGCACATTTTTAAAAATTACTTCGTAGTGTGCAATAATGCAAATTATTAAATCGAAAATGTACATAGGTATCATTTCATCCCTTTGGTATTACGCAAATAAGAGAGTTTCATTTGTTTCAAACATTAATTTTAAAGTTATTACGAATAAAAAAGGTATAAGTCATTTTTTCTGCAGTGCGGCTTTTTTTTTTTTGTCGCTTAGTGTATATATATATATATATATATATATATATATATATTACTATATAGTCGGCGGCAAAATTATTGAAGCACTAGCGATAATTTCCGCTTAAAAGATGGGCACCAAATACTGTTTTGTCAAGTAATTATTTGTCGAATCATGATCTTTGTCTTATGCTGTTTATAAAAAAGTAAGCTGATGATAAAAGTTAGCGATCCCTATATTTCGCTGACACTCTGACGTCACGAAATCTAGTCTCATTCACTCACGCTTCAGGTTTTCACCCCCCTTTCTTTCCACACATAGACCTTATATATTAACCTTTACCTAGGGGCTTGGACAGCATGTGTCCGAGAAAAAAGAAGGTTCTCTGAGGGGCTGTGACAGTTTTCGTCTTGCAGCGGGGGAGGAATTTTGGGAAGAGAAAGAGGGAGGAGATTCTTGTCGTAAAACTGTCAAATGAGTAAATGATCACCTTCCCCTACAATATCGTACTTGCATGTTTCTCCTTTCAATCGTACTTAAGTTGCGGTAATCTTTCTTTCCTATATGCAGAGTAAAAGTTCTCTTATGATTAATTTTTATGTTTAATTCGTGAGTGCATTTTATTTGAAATTAAAATGTCTAAACGGCGGAAAAATTTATCTCAAAAAGAAATAGAAGATATTGTTGCGAGATGGGATGAATTATTCGATGATGAAAATTTTGCAGATAGTGACTCTGACTGTCTCGAGTCAAGCTTTAATGAGAATTTTGAGCAGATTCGGGAAAGCAAATATTGTAATGATGAAAATACTGCAATTTTAAATGTAAATGAAAGTTCTGGATCGTCTATTGATTTTCATTGGTCATTGGATCCCGAAAATAAAGAGCCTCTTATACATCCATTTAATTCAGATACTGGAATAAAAATTCCAATTTCAGCTGATGCATCAGAGATAGATTTTTTTCATTTACTTTTTAATGCCGAAATTTTGGATATATTAGTTACAGAGACAAATCGGTATGAAAAACAAAACCAAAAACCGAAAGTATTAGATGATGAAAATTCTTCTAAACGTTCTCACCATATTAAGTGGAGCAGCATTAATGAATCAGAAATGATGTGTTTTCTGGCGGTAACACTTCTTTGTGGTCACATAGAGAAAGACAGAATAGAAGATTACTGGACTTCAAAGGAAATGTTAGAAACACCTTTTTTCAGAAAAATTTTATCGTTAGATAAATTTAAACAGATTTTAAAATACCTACATTTCGCGGACAATGACAATGCTCCATCTAAAACGGATGAAACATATGATAGACTGTGGAAAATTAGAAACATTTTTGACATATTAGTTCGAAATTTCAAAGAAGTGTATAATCCAGAGCAAAACTGTGTAGTAGATGAAGTTATTGTAACATTTAAAGGTCGAGTTATTTTTCGACAGTACATTCCAAAAAAACACAAAAGGTGGGCAATAAAAATATATAAACTTTGTGATAAAAATGCCTACACTTATGACATGAAAGTTTATCTTGGCAAAGATAAAAGTGAGGCAATAGAAGGTAAATCAGCTGTAGAATCTGTTGTAATAAACTTAATTCAAGATCTAAAAGGAAAGGGACACAATTTATTTATTGATAATTTTTTTACCTCCCCTCTACTGTTAATATATTTAAGAGATGAATATCAAATCAACTGTTGTGGGACTGTTAGAAAAAATAGGAAAAATATGCCGAAAGATTTGAATGCAAAAAATCGAGGCGATGTGGTAACATCCTATTCAAATGGATTGTGTGCTGTAAATTGGAAGGATAAGAGAGACGTTTCTGTACTTTCTTCATTTCATAATCCCGCAAAAGAAATTAAAAACAAAGATCAGAAAATGAAACCCGAAGTTATCAACTGTTATAGTTTGAATATGGGATATGTCGACCTAAGTGATCGAATGGCGAATTCATATGGATTCGCAAGAAAAACTTTAAAGTGGCCAAAAAAATTATTTTTTCATTTTTTGAACATTACCGTGTTAAATGCATACATATTATATACGTCCAAGTTTACTGCCAAACTATCTCACAGAGGTTTTCGTCTGAATTTAATTGAACAAATTTTGAAAGCTTATGGAAAAAATAGGATTTTTTCGAATCCATTGAATAATATATCAGTCAGTGATAATGTTGGTGATTGGCCTATTAAATCAGAAAAAAGAAAACGCTGCGTATATTGTGCCAAAAATAAAAAAGAAACAAAAACATGGATTATTTGTGGAACATGCAATGTTGCCCTATGTCTGGGAGACTGTTATAAGAACTTTCATTCGGTTAGTGGTTAATATGCATGTATTTTAAGTAAATATACAATATTCTAAAAAATGTTTGTATGTAATAATGGTTATCCTAGAATTATCCTAGTTTGTATGCAATTATGGTTATCCTAGAAATAAATCTTGAATTTTTTGTTGCATCAATGAATTTAAATTGACATAATTTTTAAATTGTATATATCATATGCTTAGCTTTTATTTTAGCTAACAACTTATAAAATTTTAAGTTAATTTTAATAATGATTTTTAAAATACAAGGAACTGCAGAAATTGTTTATATATTTTACGAAAGAAAAAAAAAGAACTTAGTTTTATAGCTTAAGACTTTTTTAGATTACATGCTCTTGAGTAATTGAATCAATGAACTTTGACCAAAATTCTCTGTTCTTTTATAAGACTACCACAATCATTATAGAATGAAATGGAAGTAACATTTCAGTCTTAAGGTAACTTTATTATTATTATTATTTAATTATTATTATTATTATTTTTTTTTTTTGTTTTGTTTAAACTCCTAGTGCTTCACTCTGAATAATTTCTGCTAATGATGCAGATTTGTTCAGAGACTAAGAATTATAAATTTATTCCTTTTTGACTTTTTTTCATTTTTGGAAAATTATTTTTATGTTTTTATAAATTTTTGTTAGAGGTAAGCATTGGTTGCGACAAAATGCAGGTACTCCGAAGCACTTCTTTGACTTGATTATAATCATTTAAAATATTACATATTTTATAGTTACATTATTATTCTATATTTGCATTAAACATGAAATATTTTATATATTTAAGCACAAAATTCTATCATCGAGATTTAAATATTAAAAAAAAAAAAAAAAAAAAAACTAATTAAGTATGTATTAATGGTTGTAGTATTTTAAGGCCGATTGACTCAGTAAGTGTCCTAGGCCCATAGGGGGAATGCCCTTCCTGGGGGGTCTTTTTAAGGGGTCCTAGCCAGTATTTACGCGAGTTTCGGAGGAAACCACGGAAAACTCCGAACGGCTAGGTCGATCAGCACGACCTGGGATCGAACCAGGCACCTTCCATCTACCAGCTTTAATGCAGAACCGCTCGGCCGCTGGTGGGCCAGTATGTATTAAAATGTATTGAATCATTAAAAAATAAATGTAAAACTCGAGGTAACTATAAAATAATAATAAAATATTAATTTAAATACGAAATGTCAACCTGAAATTTAGCATATAAAGCTTATAATATTGCTTATATGTTTATATGAACACAGCAGTATAGCATTGCATAGGAAATGGCATAAAAAAAAAAAATAATAATAACAATCACGATTCCATATATGGAAGTAATAAAGTTTTCAGTTGTAGCTTTACTGAAATTTTTTGCGCATTATGTTTTTTGCACAATTAGTTCACCAAGAATTCTCATGCCTAAACCGGCATTCAAACTCTGTACCTGGAAACTGATGGTAGAGAGCTGACCATTTGACTCCCAAATGGGCACCAAATAGTAGAAGAAAAAAAAAAAAAAGAATATAAGTATATTCGTATAAATAGCATTAAATGTCTATTAAATAATTAAAATATTTCAGTAGTATATTAATCAGTTCAGAACGACTATTGAATGGAAAGCATAATCGACAGCTATATAAACTTTACAACGACCTATTTTGTTAAGATCAAAAAATTCTATAATGGGATGTGTAAAATATTGCTTATTTATTCTGTACTTATAATGTAGCAATTAAGAGACCTTACAGCTGTTTGTTTCTGTAATAAAATGGGATAAAATAGTTGCAAAATTTTCAAGGAAAGTAGTACGGAAAATAAATAATTAAACGAAAAATAAAGATTTTTGCAGTTAATGTCTGGGCTACTAATCTTTTCAAGGAATTTCTCTAGAAAATTTTAAGTCAACTAGAAATTTCTTATTTCGATACACTTTTTTAAGATTTCTTTTTAGTGTATATATAGCTTGTATATATAGCTCTCGTGTATATATAGCTCCATAATGCTTAGTGAAAATTCATATTACCAAGGGTTAAATAAAACTATTTACGGAAGTATGTAAAACCGAAAATAAAACAAGTATTTCCGGCTCAGTCGAAAGAGTAGATTGACTTTTCAAGTGGCTGATATTTTGGAACGAAGATGAATCGATATAGTGAATAAACCTGGAGGAGATTTATATGAGAGATGCATATGCCGAATGGCAAATAGATTCATTAGTATACAAATGTCAATTTTATGCCAATATTAGGAGAAATAAGTCTTTATTTATTTATTTTATTTATTTATTTTGGTTAAAATTGAAAATCACAGATCTATTGTTCAACCATTCGTTTTAGAGGTATTGAGAAGTTCTTTTGGAAAATACCCATATTGAAAATTTACACACCCGGGGGGGGAGGCGGGTTGGCAGTGCTTCTAAATGCACACACGGTTTTCCTAGTTTATTGCTACTATTATCAATAATTTGTATTAATTTTATAATCATGCTTAAAAAAAGTAATTCTTCATATGTACATTTATACCAAATTTTGTCCTATACTGCCATGTTAAAAAAAAAAAAAAAAAAAAAAAAAAAAAACTTTAAAAGCAAAACTCTAATAACAATTGGTTCGGTATGTTTTAAGAAGCCAAACTTATTATTTATTATAAATGATAGATAATTGAGGAGCAGACATTCAAACTGTACTTTCTCCTCCCCCTCCCCTCCCCAAAAAAGATAAATAAATAAATAAAATAAAATAAATAAATAAATAATAATAATAATAATAATAATGATTTTTCTTTGACTTTAGTATAAAATAATGTATCTACACATTTTCCTAGTATTACATTTAAACAAACGATAATTAGGTTAAGTTTAGTTACTTTTTAATTTATTAGTTTTTGTGTTGTCCGAAAAGTTACGTCCAAAGGAGAAAACAAGGTTTGAATGTTTGCTACACAATTGTAGCAATAATGCTGTATTTCTTATTTTAAAAACAAAAAAAAAAAAAAATCTTTTTTTAAGAGTTTTACTAGAGCAAAAATTCCTCAAAGGATACACTGTGCATTAAAAAAAAAAAAAAAGAAAAAAAATATCATTTAATAGCTATTACAGTTGAAAAATTAATGTTTTAACAAATTCTTGAGTCAAAAATATTACAATATGCATAAGTCTGACGTTAACATAATAATTTAAAACTCAAAAATATAATTTAAATTTTTTGAACTGCATTGTCTTTTTAGTAATACGTGTACCAAAAGATTTGTATTTAAAATTAATTAATAAAAAAAAAAAAAAAAAAAAAAAAAAAAAAAAACTTAAATAAAACAAAGTTTTTAAGACTTTGTTTTTTTCCCGTTTATTTGCCGTGAAAACAAAATTAATGCCTGAAAACAAAAATAAACTCAGAATAATATTAAAAATCCGTGGTGCTGTGAAGTTAACATTTCTTACATATCTGTTACACTACAGTGAGATAACTTGAAATGCTCTCAAGCCTTACATATGCCCTTGAAATTTTGTTTCTTTGAACAACAGTTTTCCCTTTTATGGGTACTTTGCAAAACAGCATAAACAAAAGGTTTCCGTTGTTGATGGGGGGTTTGTTCTCAACAAAAGAGAGCAGGAGGTAATACGTTCTTTGGAAAAATAAGGAATAGATTCCGCTGTTTTTTTTTTTTTTTTTTTTTTTTTTTGGTATGTAAACGAAAAATATTATGTCTGAATGTGAAGTTCGATATTTTTTAAGATACTTCTTATTTTTTTATTTATCATTAAATAGCATTTTATTATAATTTTATTTTAAATATTTCATTATAATTTTTGTTCTGGATTAATTTCTTTTCTTTTCTTTCTTTCTGTTTTATTTATTTATTTTATTATTATTATTTTTTTTTTCAATACAATTATATATACCTATCAAAATGACGTGCTGGGAGACTCACATAATTTCCTCTTATCCTACATATATAATAATAATAAAAACAATAATTTTTTTTACAACATAAGGCATAAGATATGAGGCGCTGTATTCGAAAATTTCTACATTATTTTAAACAATAGATAAAATCATTTTTAGAAACAATTTCATTTTACACAAAATTCTGTGTAAAAGATCACTGTTGCCTTCTTCACCATACTTTTAAATGAATTGTAACTGCATTCATAAAACATTAAAACATAATAGTAAATCTTAAAATTAATTTAAAATTATGCAGAAAATCGCTACAAATACTACTCTAAAATTTATTGGACTAATTTTAAGTAGCTCCGTATTATTATATATCAGTTGTATACTTATCAATCAATATACATAAATTTATCAAAGAAAATCTGGTACGTTGTAACTGTCACAAAACTTTCTTCTGTAATTTTCTATACACATACACGAATTATTTATCAAAATTATTTACCATGATGCATACAGAGCAATAAAACACTGAATGTGTGAAGAAATGAGTTTCGTATCCTATAGATTAAATGAGAAAATTATTTTTTCTTTTCTTTCTTTCTTCTTTCTTTCTTTTCTTTTCTTTTCTTTTTTTTTTTTCTATGTGCATCTGAAAAAAGTCAGTAATTTTGTTCTAAATTATCCCAGAACATTGATTCAAACATTTGTTTTAAAGGTAATGATGAGTTCTTTTGAATGATAGCCATATGAAAACATTTACATCCTTCAAAACTAGGTGAACCCTGAAACTCCCCTACCGAAGCGATGCCATTAAGTTTGCAATTTGTTTGTTGTTTTATTATTACTATTATAAATATAATATCGTATGGTTTAGAGCAATCTAAATACGATATTATTGCTCATCTACCAGAAATTTCCCCGCAGAATTTATGTATATAAGAACTAATTTCATGTATCCCTGTATACGAACGATTTGACCATTATCACTAGAAATTTTCAATTGACATGGGATACAGAATGATTATACCGAATTTAGAACTCCTGCTAGTATTTATTCTTTAGTTATACTGATAAGAGACATTAAGACTCAGTAAAAACTAAAATAGTTATGAGTTTAGATGCAAGAATATTTCTGAAAATTGAAGTCTTCACTTTTTAATATGCAACAATTCATCTTTATAACCCTGAAAAGAAGTATTTTACATGGACTATGTCAATTTTGTGATGATGACATTCAAATTTGGAAATGAATCTAATAAAGTGTTTAGTCGCTATTGTGATCATTCATATACTTACGTACACACACACATTACCTTAAAATAATAATAATAAAAAATAATAAACTTTTCTTATATAGTGTATGTTTATATATAAAATAATAATAAATTTTATGAATAAAAACTTTTTTCAAGAAATCTTCATTCAACAAAATTTATTGGTATTTTTTTTTTTTTTTTTTTTTTTTTTTTTTTTAAGAAAAACATGATGTATGAATATTCTTATTCATTAAAACACCAGAACTTAGTTTCTTTTTGCACTGAAATGTAAAAAAAAAAAAAGAAAAGAAAAGAGAGGGGAAAAAAAGAAAAAAGAATTTTACAAAATTATTTATGATTCCTTCTTTCTCTCCTAAATTCATAAATTCAATAACAGCCAACAAAATCTATTTGACAAATTACATAAATTAGAACACACTCATTTCTTTTTTCTTTCTTTCTTTTTTTTTTTTTTCCAGGACTAAATAATTAATTACGATCTTTCATCAGGGAAAAATAATGTAAGATGCAACCTCAGCGTAAAAGCATGTTTTATTATTATTATGCTGAGAAGAAGGGGAAAAAAAAAAAAAAAAAGAAGCGCTTTGTGCAACGTTTTCTTGCATTTTATGATGTTTATTCATTTTTTTTTCTTTTTTTTTTTTTTAATTATTAATCTTAAATGTTCCTTAGATATTATAAGTTATAACTATATAGACATTGTAATTTACGGTGTTTATAAAACTTCATAAACACCGTAGGAGAAAAAAACCCAGTTATATTGCGAAAATTAGCGCATAGAATTGTACATGTATTTTAAAAGCAAATCCTTTCTCCATTTTTTAAGAGTAAATGTTCAGCTATGAGTGTAGTCTATAATATCACCCCAACCAAAGATCTTTCAATCTGTTAGAAGTTTTTTGCCCCAACCCCAACTGCTGTAGGGTAAAAAGAGGCTGGTTACTCGAAAAGAAGGAGAAGAAAGTTGTTCGTCCCCCTAATTGACTTTTCCAGGAAATCTTCCAGCGAGCTGAGAGACTACAATTTTCTACCCCCCAAAGCAGAAGAAGCCCCTCACAAGAACTGTAAAATTTTTAATGCAGCCCACGTCAAAAGGCTAGACAACGCATTCCCCTTCGTTATTTGACTGCATCATGAACGAGCTTCCCCAGCAAAATTGTCACGTGATGTTGGTCTAGAGGAAGAGTGGAGAATGATCACTATGTTATTTTTCTGTAGGAACGAATTTTGTGTTTTTTAATATTTTTATTGTGCACGCACTTTTTATTTTAGCATTTAGATTTACACATGGATGGAAAGCTAAACTTTCATAGATTAATTACATAGAAAAAAAATTATGATAAATCATTTTGCAAGCGAAAAAATTGCGTTTGAATTCTTACTTCAGTCAGAGAAGTATGAGATTATGCTTGCATACGGGAAAAAAGAGAGAGAGAGGGAGGAATCACCCCTAGGCCAAGATCACGTGACTTCCGAGACTCAGAACAAAGGATGGAGGTATCAGATTACACCCTCATGTTGAAGACATTCGCTGTAATGGTCAGCCGTATTGGTAGCGTGGTCTAGTATATAAGGTCTATGTTTCCACATTCCATTGCAGTCTTCCAGTAGTAAGATCCCGTATGCATCTTCTTGAATTAGAATCTGCACGTGTTTTTATAATTGTGAACAAAGGATATTTCGCGATTTTAGTTTAAAAAAAAAAAAGGATTAAAAAAATATCTTGATAATTCTAATCCTAAAATTTCTTTTTGTTCATAAAATTCGTGTCAATTGCTTCAGAAATTTTTGGTAGATTTTAATAATAATGAAGTTACATGTGTTTAGTAACAATGTAAAATGTCTGTAAAGCTTTTTACAAGAAATTTAATACCTATGCTTAACCTTAGTATAAAATTATCATTTCCGGTTACTTCTGCGTATTTGTTATGGGTACAACATTTTAAAATATTTTGATCTGTTTATTCAGATACATGATTCATGACAATAAATATAAGGGTATTAATAGTATATATGCGTGTGTGTGTATCTGTAAATTATTAATCTTTTAAAATGTCACTCTCATTTTCTGCAGCTTAATTACTTGTTTGTTTAGTGTGACAGTAAGCTGACAACACAGTTAAAGTAACCCTCCCCCCCCTTTATTTATATATTACATTACATTTGAAACAGTATAAATAATAAAATATTTTAATCCTATGATTTTTTTTATTACATATTAAACTATTTAAATTTTTAATAAATTATTCTAACTATTTACTATTTAAGAAACTTATACGATACTAATTCCGAAAACAAACATAAATAACTTCTTTGTTATGTAGAAGAAGAAATCATGCATATATTGCTTACAAGAAATATAATTTGTATTTCAAATTCAATGCTTAACAACTAGTTCTGAAATTTGAACTTTTTAATGATGTATTAAATGTCCAAAAGAAAATGAAAGTAATACTGTTCTGACTTAACTAAACTATATATTTATATCTTTAAACATTTCTTAAAACATTACACAGTAAACATTCCTTGATACTTTAAATCTAGGGGAAAAAATTATGTATGATATGTAATGCTGTGTTCATTATTTTTGTCGTAGTATCTTTCTAAACTGTTTGTTTTTATTCAACATATTGTATTGTTGAAAATTCTAGTTAAATATGATAAAGTTTAATTTTAATTTTACCGTAATAAGCTAAAATTTAATAATAATAATAATAATAAAATCACTATTGTTCCAATGTATTGTTTAGAAAAATTAAATAAGAATAAATAGTTTAAATTCCTCTTTAAAATATTGAATCTTGCATTGACAATTGTAGGATAAATTAGTAATTATTTTAAGGATATGTTCATGATATTTCCTTTTTAACTACTCATCTAAATTTTTGCTTTTAAAATGTTTGTTTCGAAAAAGAAAATTTTGTTATTAAACACCATTTAAAAATGACAGAACTTAATTTTACTGCTACTTTAATAAATTCAAAATTTAATTAAAATAATTGTACAGTGTACATGCTTTTATAAAGTACTGAAAATTGCAGGATGAATTAACACTTTAAAAAATTTTGTATTTCTGAAGTTTTTAGATATTTATAATGAGTGATTAAGTTATTATTTGACTTACAAATGAAAAAAATGCTGAATAATCTAGTTTCTCATTTATTATTTTCTTCCAACTAATGCTTTAAATTCTAAATTATGTTTAATAACTTAGATATGTATTTTTTTCTCTTTGGTAAAAATTAATTTGCAGTTTTGTTTAGTTTAAAACTATTTAATATTTTGTTTTAGTGCATTAATTATAGTTATTATTATTATTTTTAAATATATTAAGAAATTAATAATGTACTAATTACTTAATAGAAAATGGCCCGTATGACTTGAGACATACGTATGGCAGGGCCCGAAATTTCAACTTAGATTACACTCGCAGAAGAAAAAAGTTACTCGCCACAAAATATGATTAATTTACTCTATTTTTTACATATAAAGTGACCAGAATTTTTTATTGGAAAAAGAGGGGGAAATTACGCAATGTCTTTTATTTTATAAGAAAGTAAAAGACATTCAATTTTGGAAAAGAGGTAATTTTAGAAGACACAAAGTTGAATAAAAATGATTATAAAAACCGATTCAAAAGCTACTTTATACAAGTGGTGGAAACATTTTTATCTCAAATGATGAATTTGGATCAGTATACCTTAATTTAAATTAATAATATAAGGATACGAGAGGAAAAATCCCTAATTTTTATACGTGTCACTGGACAATATAGATTTTTTATTTTATTTTATTTTTTTTAATTATTAATTTTTGCTATAGACAAAAGCATTTTTTGTGGTACTTTCATGCAGTTCCATAAAACAAAAGTTGGTATACATTTTTTTTTTATTAAAAACATAATCATAAAAAAAAAAAAAAAAAAGGCAAATGAAAAAATAAAATTAATATTCGGCAGATGAAACGATTTGTTTCAACGAACAGTCATTCTTTATCAACATTTTATAAAAGTTCTCACAAGTATAACCTAAATTAGTCTTAGTATTTAATAAGTTTTTAAAGTAGGTATATAAAGGGGATTTTTTTCACAAGTCTACATTTTGTTCATTGAAGAAAACAGTCGCTTTGTGGGAGCGTTTTTGCCTGGAGGACATAAAAGGAATTCAACTAACCTTTGCTTATTTTTCTGAGGTGGTGGTAATGTTAATATTAAGGCCGATTGTCTGCACTAGGTCTATAGGCCGGAGTAGGAGAGTCCTCCGTGGGGACTTTCTAAGAGATCTTAGTCCATATTTACGCTTGTTTCGCAGAAAATCACGGAAAACTCCTAACGGCTAAGCCAACGAGCGCGACTGGGTATAGAACCCAGCGCCTCACGTATACCAGCTTCGAGGACAGAACCTCTCGGTCACTGGTGGATCGATTTTTATGAGGATTATTATTCATGTAAAAGTGGGAACACATGTCAACCCACTGCGTACCAACCGGAGTCCTACCTTCTTTATGATTTCATGACAATTTCAACAGCGATTCTGTATTCTGGATCAAAGAGCCCTACAGATATACACAAGAGAATACTTTTATTTTTTGTGATTTAAAGAATCTGGATAGACATAAACCATAATATGCTTTGACAAGTTTATTAGAAAATTGTTAGAAAAAAGTTAGTGTTTACTGTTCGATACAGACAGCAGCCGATTAAGCTTCCCAGTTTTGCAAAATTTTTGAAATTAAGGAGTAAATCTTTTTCATTTGAAAAAAAGGACAGAAGTCAAAAAACATAAAAATGAGGACTTTTTTGTCCTGTAATGTTTTTTTCGTTTTAGAGGGCAGAATCGTTGAAAAAGAAGACTGTCCTCTTAAAAAGAGAATGCCTGGTCACCTTACCTAAGATTAGCATGATTTCATGTTTTTGAAACGATATATTTTTTTGGTACCACCGTATATTGTAAGAATTATATCTACATTTAGACCGAAATTTTACTCGCCACAGTAAAATTTCCACTTGCCAGTGGCTAGCTGGCGAGTGGAAATTTCGCGCCCTGCGTATGGAATTATAGCATGCTTTTAAATGAACAAAACTCTCCACCCAGGCAGACAGTTTAACAATAAAGCACAATTAAGGCTAATATCAATATGAATAAAATAAAATGGAACAAGCGAAAAATTGATCAACATTCATTCAAATTGCCAATATGAAATTCACTAAATCTCTAGCCAGATAACAAAGCAAAATCCATACCCATAGAAAATATAATATTACAACGCCATCTACATTACATTAAAAAAAACCAACACAACAAATATGGTTATTATACTAAACAATAAATATGGTTATTATAATAAACAATAAATATGGTTATTATACTAAATTTAATAGAAAAAATAAGGAATATTTAAAAGCGGAATTTTTTAAAAAGTCATTTATATTTCAAATATTTTAAATATTTCTTTATAATATAACTACGTAAAAAATCTATAGGATAATCATTTTGAACAGCTTTATTAAATAAACCCTGAATATCCTTAATTTTATCATGATAATATATATACATATATATATATAGTATTCATCATATTCTCGAGAACTTTGGTAAAGTTACACAAAATATTCTGTACATATTGTTGCCAGGCGACTCTTATTGATTAGAATTACAACGAAACTAACATTTTATTTAATAGTGTATGCCACAATAAATTAATTTTTGGAGGTAATATTTAAATATTTCTGATCAAGTCACCGTAACCAAATCAAAGACAAGAATAGTTGAATATATATAGAGAGAGGCGTCATTACGGAAGTAAACTACATGGGAAAGCTAAACGATGCAAGGGTATGTCCAATTAGAAAGATTTTATAATCTATACGGGTCCGCCTGATTTTATTCTTGCTATTATTTAGTTATTTTTCTTTTCTTTATTTTGTTTTTTCTTTGCCCTTTTTATTTTTTCAGTTTCAGTTATAATATAACTTAAAGTTCAGAGCTTTTAGAGATTACTTAACTAAATACCACTTTTGTCTTCTTTTTATAGTAAACTTCAATAATGGTTTGTTGTGCTTTCCTTCGATAAAATTAAGCGAAGATTGTCAGTAAAAAAAAAGAAAAGAAAGAAAATGATATTTAATTTACAGTCTATTAAAAGCCCTGTAACATCATAGCCTCCTAAACTAGATGCCTGTCGCGTTGCTCGAAAACTTGGCAACAGTTGAAACGGTATACAACGCCACCTGGTGCAGATTGCGCGACATTTTTATTCAACAGCCACCAAATTTTTTTTAAAGAGGGATATGATATACATAAAAAGTAAATTGAATCGAAGAAATGTCGATTATATAAATCATATATCACTTATTAAAGTTACTGGTGGCAGTTAAATAAAAAAGACGGGCAATCTGTACCAGGTGGCGCTGTCAACCGCTTCAACTGTTGCTATGTTTCCGAGCTACGCGACAGGCATCTACTTAAGGAGGCTATGGTAACATACACATTTTATAAATTATTTTATTTAGTTTAGTTTTTATTAATTTATGATTTAATTTATACATTTTACTTAATTTTATCTTTAAATAATTAATTAATTTATTTTATCCCGCACATTGACTGAGAGTTTGGCGGTGTCTAGCCCTAGTAAAAAATTTCTGCTCAGTTAAGTGTTCGATGTTGTCATAAATAGTATCTTGGACTGCAGCCTAACTCGATCTGTCCTAGATTGCCACGCCTAGATTAGCCGTGGCAACCGACTTCTTGTAGACGATCTGAATTAGAAGTCTGTAGTCTAACGCATAACGGTATCAGAGACGTGGGTCTAGTTGTCCAGTTTTTTCACACTAGGTTTGAGGAAATGTACATGCACATTCTTCTTTTATTTTTCGTTTGAACATTCGATTAAAGCAGGTGGAATGATCATGAAAAAAAAAAAAAAGTTAAGGGTGGAAGCTTTTTTTTTTTTTTTTTTTTTAACAATGATAATAAACGTAAGAGAAGAAAAATACTTCATCTTCAACCGCTTCTGCTGAGGAAAAACAGTATAAATGTAGTTCTATTTTTTTCCTGTGTATAACCCGTGTTGCCATATTTTATGACCTTTTTTATTCAATGTACACCACGAGATTTCAAACGTAACGGATGCCCAATCACTTCGAAGATTAATCGTCGATTATATATATCAAACGGCACTTCTAGAAGTTAATGGTGATTATGGAATAAAAAAGTAGCAAAATCTGGCAACACTGTGTATAACTGCTCTAAAATGAAATATGATTTTTCTTTTCAATTATTTTCCTTGGAACTCATAATTTTATTCTTCTAATTTTTAAGTTAATTATGTGCAATTTGTTAAAAAAAAAAATGTATTTTTTATTTTTATCTATATATTGTGGCAATTCTATGTGATATTCTTAAACGTTTGATTGCACTGCTTTTTATTTGCTTTTTTGAACTTGGTAACGTAAACATGTATCGTAAAAATGTAGGAAGATATTATTTTTTTTATAGAAATTAATGAAACTGGATACGGAACTAACACTTTGAAGATTATTATTTTTTAAAGATTAACATACATTATTTTTATTTTATAAAAACATTGCACATATATGTAAAAAGACAGTGTGCATAATACAATAAATATTTTTATTTATTTATTTATTTATTAATTAAGATTTATTCTCACTGTTCATTGTTTTTTATTTTCTAATGCCAATTTGTTTTTCTCCAGTTTTCGAGACAATAATCCAAATTTTCGCTTTCCAATACCGCGGATAACCTATCACTTCATTTGCTATAATTTTTTTCAAACATTCATAAAAGGTTGCTACTGAAACGCTTTCTTTCAGTTATTCTTTCACCACTATATTCATATTATAATTTTCCTCTTGATTGATCCCAGTAATATAATACAAATTACTACTGGTGAAAAATTCATGGAAAAAAAAAAAAAAAAAAAAAAAAAAAAAACTTATAAATTGATTACGTCTTTATTTTGAAATGAACTGAGAATTATAAAATATTTCGCTTTTTTTTTTAATCTCTTTTATTTTTATTAGAATATAGAATATTAGTGCTATCTATTGCATAAAATCGAAGCATTATTATTTATTTATGAAAATTCCAAATTTCATCTCATGTGTGGTTAACCTGTTCTGCACATACATATCATATTCGTTCCATTTTTTAGCAAATATTCTTTTTTAATCGGGTATAATAGGACAAAAATTATAAATGTAAGAACTTTATAAAGATTTTGAGAAAAAGAAAAAAAGAAAGAAATTGGAAGAAATAATATTCAAAAGGGTGACAATTTGTCCGAAAATGTAGATAAAATCTTTTTTAGAAAAATAGTGGAAATTACTATTAAATATATTTTCTTCTATTCTAAAAAACAGAAAAAAAAAAAGAAAGAAAGAAAAAAGAAGAAAGAAAGAAAAACTACCGCTGCCGTTTTTCAGTTTAATGTATCTTTTCCGTTTTCTTATCTTATACAGTAAAAAATATTTCGCATAAAAACATTAAATTTGGCAGTTTTGTACAGAAATGTGATAAACATAATGAAGCAAAAATTTTCATACGTAAAGAATCAATCTGAGTAGTAATTAAGTGATGTTGAAGTAGGTGAAAACATTCAGTTATAAAAGTTATAGACTTAAAAACTATTCTTGGTAGCCTTAACAGATTTTGTTAAGATATACATCAGCTAACGGTAGTGGACAGTATGTCATATTTTTTAAAATTTCAAAGTTTTTATATTAAGTTTGATTTTTTCACGTTTTATTTTTTATGCATTTTCCAGACATTTTTCTTTGAGTTGTAACTTCATGAAGTTGCCACAAAAATAAAATGTGTACAACTTTTTGTTTTATTTATTTATTTTTTTCAGCTTCAGAGTAGAACCCCTTCGCGAAATTTGAAATTTGGCCCCGAATTATCTCGGACGTTTCTCGCCAGGATCTTTATTTATGCAAATGCGATAGCCATTTTAATTACTTCCCAAAATGACAATAAAAATTTAAAAGCCACCAAGTGGCTCTAATTCTAATGCTATACGAAATAGATTTTAAGAAATGAATACAAATAGTGATTCTATGGAATGAAACACAGTTACTGCATGCTTTTATATACAAGAATAGTAGATTAAAATAAGTCCTATCATACTAAATTAAATTCTGTTTACAAAAAATATAGGCACATTAAAAACAATAAAATAAAATAAAATAAAATCATTTAAATATTTTAACTAGCGAGCGGGTAAAGCCTGCTAGGTAAAGTGCTGCGGGGGTTGCTAAAGGAAGCGGGTAATAATATCCAAATTTTCAATTTTCGAAATCTTTTTGCGTCTCTTTTCTTTAAGTAATTCTAATTGCAGTTTACTGTTTAATTATTTATCGATTTTCTTTTTAGATCATAACTTCTTTGATATCTATTGTATTTACTTTAACCATTTCCCTAAGAATAATCCAGTCTGAGCTGACATTTTTTTTTTTTTTTTTTTTTTTTTAGACGGCAATACGTAGTGTTAAACGCTCGACAAATCCTTTTGTAATTTAAAATCTCTTGATTTACTTGCTCTAGTATCATATATTTTTGTCATATTTAATCCTAAATGTTTTAAAGTCATTGATTTTGGATTATTTTTTGAGAATTTTAAAAATAAATTTTAATTTGGTTCATGAGAAACAACCTGTATACTTACATGTGGATTTTAGAACGTGCGATTAATATATATATATATATATATATATATTAGATAAATAAATGATAGAGAAATATTGTCATGTTTTATCGCAGAAATAAAATCAATATTATTAATTTTTTCTACTGTGCTGTAAACAAAATATATTTATTTAATGGAAATTACCTTTACCATTGCCTTGGTTGATAGAAGTAGTTCCACATGTGCTGCTTGTTGGTGCCCGTTTGTATGTGGCACTATTCATTGTTAACTTCCTCACGTTCTTGTCAGGGTGGAAAATGATAATATAGATTTTTGGAGAAAAGAGGCAAAACAGCGCAACATATGCACTGAGCGATGTGGAGACACACAGAGTTGTTATCTGTACCTGAAATATGCAGATATATATTAGTTATATACTTGAGAAGGAGAAACGATGGAAAACAGCAAATTAATTTTTAAACCAAGTTAATTGTGGCCGAAATTATGTGAAATAGATATACAGAATTAGGACATTACATGGTGTCATTGTACATCTTCACCAGTTACCCATAGCGCAGTACTAGTTCGAAGTTAAAACCAACCAATCAACGAACCAACCTTGTACATCTACTATTATTATGTAAACGTTAACTTTACGTTCACATTTTCAAGTGTAAAACGTAATTCGTAAAGAAGTAAACCATAACTGACAAAGGTTAATGTCGATAAATCAGTAGATAATATCAAATGCTGCAAGCTAACTACGTTTAAAATTAAGATAAGACTTCTAGATTTTGGCAAATATTAACTACTGCTTATCGCTAAATTACGTTGCCAAACCTACCAAGTCCTGAAAAACGCCCTAAGTTTGTCGTTAAGGCCAAATTCCGTAAAAGTCAATCCATAGTTACTATTTTCTTTATGGCTTCATACGTATTTTCCTTGGAACAATAGTTTTAAAAAAGGAAAGAGGTTCTAGCCTTTGTGGCATTACAATTAAGTGGGCTTTTTTATTATAATCCGTTGAAATATTTAAAAACACTACGTCATATATCGACAAAAAATAAATAAATAAGTAAATAAATAAAATAAAACTTAAAATAAGTATTTTGTAGCCATTTTTATATTAGAAAGAAATGCTGTGGCAAAGGAGGAAGGTGTACTACTAGGACACGTTTAAAAAAATAAATAAATAAATTAAAAAAAAAAAAAATCAGTAGATTATACAAAATAACACAAGCAAACTTCATTTTAAATTAAGATAAGGCTTTTCGATTTTGCTAAACATTAACTATGGCTCTTCGCCAAATTATGACGCCAAACCTACCAAATCGCCAAGGTCGCCCTAAGTTCGTTGCTAAGGCCAAACTCTGTAAAAGTCAATGAACAGCTATATTTTATTTTTCGTATATATATATATATATATATATATATATATTTCCCCGGAAGAATAGTTTTACAAACGGAAAGAGCCTATAAGTTTTTGAAATATTTGAAATATTAAGTCATATAATTACAAAAAGAAAAGAAAAAAGCTATTACTGAAAAGAAATGCTGTGGCCGAAAAGAAAAGTGAGCAACTATGCCACGTTTAACTATTTTTAGGTTAAGTGAAATACATATTCAGTCGTACAAACAGACGTCGCATGTAAAATCGAAGATGTCCCCGAAATGAGATATCATGTAATGGTCACAGATGGAAGCGTAAAACTGGATGGTGTTAAGTCTTAAATACAAAATTTCAACATTCTACTTTTTTTCTGGGATAAAAAACATGCGTTTTAAAAATCGGATTCACAATAATTTTTTATCTCGTACAAGTAAGTAACAAGCTTAATAGCGCTATTACAACAACAACATTTCGCAGAACTTTTTATCCAGTTACCATTTTGAATAAATTTTCTTGGCTCAAATGTCATTTTATATTGGGTATCCATGTGAGAATAGTTGGTATAGTTAGGTATAGTTAGGTATGGATTCAGTTGGCATAGCTATAGCATATCTGTGGCATAACTTGCCTTTTTTTAATGAAAGTTCAAAGACTGAAGAACCTCTTCAAAACAAAGAGTTTTCATTCGCAGTCTCTTGCCAAGTCGATGGTGAGGGTTTTCGTTCGACAGTTCTTACGAACCCCAGATATTCTTAAAATGATGCCGAAAGATCACATAAACAAAGACCAACAACAAATTCTCCATAAAATCAAAGGCCTCCTGACCACCCATGAATACAAAACAAATGACTTCGTTTGGTGAAATTCCAATCCCGCCTGTATCTAAGAAAAATTGACAAAACGATGGCAATGAGATTAGAGAATCCACCGCGGTCAAAATGGGGATAAAACGGAAATGGCGAGACTAGAATGAATCAGATCTATACAATTAAAGTGAAATTATCCAAAACCTGAACCCAGCTGTTCAAATAAACGAGTGCGCAACTCCTACATTTGTCGTTGATTACAAACATTGAGCTAATTCTATTTGAATAAATATAATTAGCTAAGTGCAGAAGTCATACTCTCCACCTTTTTTTTTTTTAGGGCATTCTTAAAGATGAGAAAATTTCGCCTCTATTGCAACCACTATTTATACAAAAATATCTATGATTTTTTAATAACGACACATTACTATAAAAATACTATAAAGATTTCTGGATGAAATTAATGGTGGGAAAAAATTCCCATCACTAAAGGTATCTTGAAATAAAGGCGGAGAGTACGACCCCTGGCTAAGTGAATCAGCAGAACTAAATTTTTATTGAAATCAATAAAATACAACTAGTTTAACTGTACAGATGAATACGGCATTTTTGCTATACAGTAAACAATTAACAATATAAAATAGATAAATCAAAAAGAACTAATTAGTAATTAAATATTAAAATATACATAACAATATTAAAAATATGCAAAATTATCAGATTAGACAGAATAAAATAATTATTATATTTCATGCCTAATAACCATAAAACAAAATAAACACAATTTTTTAAACTACAACAATTAGTATTTGAAATTGAAATGACTTTAGGCAGTAGGTCCCTAGTGCCCCAGAAATGACTGTAATAGTAGAGCAACAAAGCTAACCAAATCAAATTCGAAATGTAAAATGTAATTAATTGTAGATCATTGCCTGTTCGTCATACAGATTTCACTATACTATTACACTTACAACATTAATATTTTATTGATTATATGATTTCATTAACTATGTGATTCATAGTTGTCTAGGTCTATCCTACCTATCCTAAAAGTTTGTTCCTCTAATTTTGAATCACCCTGCATACATATATTAGAGCTCGAAGTCTCCTCCATTTTTTCAAGACACTTTCAAAGATGAAAAATTTCCGCCTACTTTTAGCTACCAGTGTTTTCATACAGAAACCATTAAATATTATTGTATAAAAATAGTGGTAGCAAAAATTCCTTTACGTGGAAATACTGGAGATAAAAAATCTGTACAAGTTTGAACCTATGGTTTTTCATCCATCAATGTGTCCTGAAAAAAAAAATGGTGATGACTTCGAGCTCTGATATAGGCATTTTTTAATACTCATTGATTAATGCATTTATGTATAGATACGTATGAAAATGGGTTTTATTATTTATATTTAATATTGAACCCTTTGCCGGATCTAACGCTCTAAAGTGCTCTAAACAGTTAGTGCTAAATTTAAAGGCTTTTTTAATCAACTACCACCAATAATTTTGAGGACTAATATTTGAAATATGTAATGGATGAATAACTATCGAAGTAATTAGGCAACCGTTACAGTTAAAATTTAGTGGCCCTTATCGAATAAAAAAAAAATCCCTAAATTGAGAAACATTCACCAGAAGAGTGAAATTAAATAGAACTGACAAGGGTTAAAATATTTATAGATAATTTTAAATCTCAAATAATATTAAACTAAAGCCTTCATTTCTGAAATTTTTAATTACTTTTCATATTTATAAGCACACGCCCTTTCTCAATAAAGGTTATTAATTCATTGTATTAAAAGTGTAACAGCTGAATACTTAATCAGATATTTTCATTTAAAACAATGTCTGACCTAAAGATAAAACGATGAAATTAGTGCGATATTTTGACAATGAGAGTTTTTATCAAGTTATTTTTTTCTTTTTTTTCCTCCCTATTAAAGTTTACCTTCCTGCACTATTCCATTATGTTTAATAAATTTCCATTTCAATTTATTTTGAAGATAGCTGTTTTCCTTTACCTGTCACTACCGAAAATATCGTCCGGGGAACAATGAGAACATTGTCAAAGGAGATGTAAACACTAATATTAATCTTGGCAGTTACTTTAAGAATTGTTGTAACAATTTAGGCTTTCAAGACAAATGAGTTGGGAGCAAAGCAATTATTCTTTAGAGAAACTAAGTTTATTCGCCGTTTATATTATTTAACTTGCTAGAGAATCGTAAAATATTGTAAATTTGAAATACTTTTATACATAACAAATTTTTATTTGAAAAATTTTCTTTTAAGTATTTTGTAGCAGCAGAAATATTATTTTTAAATCTTTGGTTAGTAAGATATAAAGTGCAATACTTTTATTCCTTTTAAAGAAGCTTAAAAAAAAAAAAAATCATTTGTTAATATATATATACATACGTCAAATCTATTTATTATTCAAACTAAATAATAATTGTAGAAAAAAAAAAAAAAAAAAAAAAAACTTAATGTTATAAGGTTAAATGTGTCTTTATTTATTTATTTATTTATTTATTTTTACTTTAAAAATATTAAATGATTGATACACAGATAAATACATTTATTTTTAAGCTACAGAAAGAATTAATTTATAAGCTTAGGACAGTGCGCTGATTTATGAGAGAGCTGAAATAATCTTTTTGTTTCCATACCTTAAACTTACACTTTGACAATTACAAAACATTTGAACCTCTATTAGAGAGAAAATATGATGTATATAGAAAATAAAATCTCAAATCCATTTTTTTTTTTTTTTTTTATATTTGAGTATAATTCGAATTCGAACTCTTTAAAGAAAACCACAATCTCGCGATTTTTCCGTGAACATTAAATAAATTGTAAACAATGTAAATGATTTTTATAAATTATTGTCTCAGAATAAAAAGGGTTTGCATACATAGGAATTAAAATAAAATATTACCAATAATATTAAAATTTCCAAAAACTGTTGAAATTAAAAAAAAAAAAAAAAAAAAAAAAATGAAATATATTATAAAATTTTGAAACTTTTTAAAATGCTCCCTGCTAATTTTATTTTTTATCCTCCATTTTACGTTATTATTATTTAATACAAATTCCTAAACATAGTTGAGCGTTATTTTGTGGATTCTTTGATAATTTAATATTTTAAAAAAGTATTTGTATGTTTGAATGCTAAAAATCTGCATTAAATTTAAGCATTTAAAAATAAAAATATATTTTAAAAATTACCTCATGAATAAATCATCAAAGTAATACCTAGTTATGTTTAAAAATTATTTTTAATTTACAGTAATGTAAAATCGAGGGGGGGGGGGGAGGTATTTAGCAGATAGCATTTAAAAATTTTTAGAATAAAATAAAATAAAATAAAGTTTTAAATTTTATTACTTTTATTTTAAATAATTTTAGAGAACTTTTAACACTTTCACGACCGCATGTTTTTGTCTTTTTGATAGTGTGTCCCGCCTGTGGGTGTTATTCTTTAAAATTACATTTTTTCAAGGTTTTCTGTATCCATATTTGTATTACATATGAATATACATAATTATTATACTCTTTCTTATGACAGTATTTCTGTTCATAGTATTTTGATTGTATAGATATGAATATAGGGAATATAGAAATATAGTAACATACAAATTGCAAAAGAAATTCCCACCGGCGGAGTTACACGTTTCGAAATGAAGTGAATCTACGTCAACGGTTGCTAAAATGTCAATACATTTAATATTGTTATACTTCAATGCATATCTATTTAAGTTTTCATAACTCTAACATTGATTACATTGGTCTCTCACTGTGGGTCCGAAACCGCGTGGTTATAGAGATTTTTGTTAACACAGGAGAAAAAAAATTGTCTACGGTCCTGCTAAAGCAGAAGACCGTAGTTTAATTTATTAATAGGAGATACATCAAAAGTCGTACTTAAGACTACTTTGAGGAAAGCTTAAAATGAAAATAATAATGATAATAATAATAATAATAATAATAATAAAGAAATAAAAGTAAATAAATAAAAATAAAAGAAATAAAAAATAAAATAGAATAAAATGAAAATAAATAAATAATAATAATAATAATTACATTTAGACATATTACATATCATTAGCAGAGAAAAGTAAATCAACGGATGTAGTGTTAAATTTATATTTAATAAATGAGTAATTTTCGTTTAAGGTATTATAAATATGTTTTAACTTATTACAATTACTAGCAGGCTTTGCCCGCTTCGCTGGACATTAAACTTAAATGAGTTGTCAAATTCCCATATCTTTATTAATAACCTAAATTCTCGCTGTGATTGGTAGAGGTTTTCTCACTCGCAAAGTGAAGAGTCTGGGTCTCCACTGTCTTCGGCAGAACTTACCCACTCCTTACTTCCCCTTCCTCAGCGGGTGAGTTCGAAGTTTTGCAAAATCCCACTAATGTACATAATGCGTACACTTAATCAATATCCGCACACCAAAATTTACCATTCTAAGATAATTCAAAGCGAATTCAAACGGAAAAATATGTTTTTACACATGTTTATTGGGAACAACTTTAGTATAACCCCACAACGATATTTGGCGATTTTTTTGTTGGCGATTATGGCTAAATCATAAATCTAAAAATCATATATCATATATGATAAATGATAAAATCATAATCTAAATCATAAAACATGAAACATAAAATCATAAATCCAAAATAAACAACATATTAGGCTGCCATATTATATCGCAAACAGTCCAGAACGACATTGTTATCCTTCAAAACGGCGCCAAAGAAAAATCGCCAAATTCAGCTGTTGGGTTATACTGAAGTTATACCGTTTATTGCCCTCCGACTCCGAGAAGGGGGGGGGGATTTCAAATTTCGTGAAATCCAGTTACAATAAGTGCCAGATGCAAACAAACAATTTACGCACCAAATTTCGTGACCACAGAAGTCTTTAATAGAAAATATTATAAATAAATAAATACAAAACGCACAGCTTTAGTATGGGAACCCTTTGGTGACTTTAAATATTTTACGCCATTTTTGCGATGAACTGAATTGGCTATCTCAATTGTGCAATTAAAGATCTTGGCGAGAAACGTCCGAGCTACTTCGGTGAGTTTTGCCAAAGGGATCCAATACTAAAGCTGCTCCATATCGAATCTGGGTTGAAAACGGAAAAAGGGTAAAATAAATTAGAAATATCAGACCTATATTTATAAATTTGATACCGAATGAAAGGGGCGATTTTGCTGAATCCAGGGGTGCAAACAGTTTTTCGATGCGACAATTAGATTTTTAAAAAATAACTAAAGTATGAAATTTAAGTGGCAACGGAAAAACGGAAAAGGGGGAAAATAAATTAGAAGTATCAGACCTATCGTTACAAATTCAGTACCAAATGAAAGAGGTGATTTTTCTGAATCCTGGGGTAGAAACAGTTTTTCGATACGACAATTAGATGTTTTAAAATTAACTAAAGTATGAAACTCAGATGGAAAAACTTCATTTCAATCTTTTCATAATTTGTAGTGCGAATCACGCGAATAAAAAAAGTCTTTATCTCAAAAATTTATTTTTGCATTTTATTTTTCCATTCAAAGCGTTTTAGTGAAAAAATATTTATGGCGCATGCACAGGCGTTTTTTACCCACAATTTAAACACTAATCAGAATTTTGAAAATTTCTATAGATATAATTTTAAGTTGGGTGAAGACCTAAGTTTCTGCCAAGCACCGTCGATTTCCGTCCAGCCGTTCTCGAGTGATGCCCGGACAAACGTGTTTTAGTCTTTTACCCCCCAGGGGGGAACGGGGGGGGGATTTCTGAAAAGTTGATAGATATCATTTTAAGTTGGGTGAAGACCTAAATCCCTTCCAAGCGCCGTTGAATTCCGCCCAGCCGTTCTCAAGTGATGCCCGGACAAAAAAAGCGACATACGGACACGATGACACACACACACACACACACACACACACACAGGCAAAATTTTCTGAAGTCAATTTCGGCTTTCATGGGGTGTGAAACGTGAAGATATCGCAAAATTTTTCGATTCCGACAAATTTACAGACAAAAGTCTGATTTTATTAATATAGATCTGGATTTAATAATATTGCTTTTAAGTTTTGCCTTATAGTTTTATTTCTATTAAATTAAAAACTGTTTTTAATTAATAAAAATTTTTGGAATATGTAATGAAAAGGGTTGCCTAATTTCTTACATTTACGAAGTGCATTTGGTAGTTTATTGATTTTATTTTAAAAAGGAAAGTGGGGAAACTACCATGCCCTGAGATAAAATATAGATATTTTATTTGGGCAGATAAAATTGGGATTAGCCATTTTAAGAACTGCGTACGTATCTCTACCTTTATGGGAATGTTGCCACTCTCGTTGCCAATCACTAACAATTTTGGATTTTATAGTTGATTTTATTAGTGAGATTGGAAAAGGAAGAGAGATATCATGATTATATGAATTATTTATCAACACTTATTTTGCTAGTTCATCTGCAGTTTCTTTTACAAGGGTACCAACATGTCCTCTTGTCCATGAAATTTGTATTAATGAGAAATCATTGCTAAGTGTTAAATTATATAGTTCTAAAAGGATATTGCATTTAGGAAATGGATTTTTTAGTGTTTCTAATGTTGATTTATTATCTGTTATTATTGTGACTGGAATGTTTACAGATTTTGAATTTAAATACCATTTAATTGTCTCTATGATAGCTAAGAGTTCTGCTTGAAAAATAGAATTACGTATGTGCAGTTTGATTTGTAATTTATGTATAATTCTATTATTTTCGAAGACAACGAAAGCACCAAGAGGTTCTCTTTGGCATTTTTAAACCATCTGTATATATTTTGAGATTTGTGTAATTTGGATTGTCTGTGACTGTTATATTTTTATTAATGTAATAGTTTGGAAATTCGTAAGTTGGAATTGTTTTCATGATATTATTGTTGTGAATGATAGTATTATCGATATTGATTGTGGAAGTAATTTACAAAAAAAAAAAAATTAAACGTCTATTATCCTCTTAACCCTTTGCGGCGCAGGGTATTTTGGATCATTTAAATTACATTGCCACCGGAATTTACGAACAAAATTAAAATAAAAGAAATTTTAAATTTTCAGGTTTAAAAAAAAAAAAAAAAAAAAAAAAAAAGGCTTTTTCTGCTATGTTATAAATGTAAATTTTTGCTAAAAAATTTCCGGGATGAGCTTTTGCACTTGAGAATTAAAATTAGGTGTTCCATCAGCGGGAACACTGCGATTGAAAGGGTTAAAGAAAATAGAAAAGACGAAAACAACATTAATAATTATACGCCATCTAATAATTCAACTGTGAACATGTTTGAAGGAGATGAGAATGGGGATCTACGAAGAGATTGGAAATCTACGAATAATTTTGACCTTTATTCCTCGTGTTTAAAAACAATTCAACTAAAACTAAAACAAAGAAAGTTTTGGCAGATAAATCAAGTTTTTATGCACTTTTCCTTATCGTTAATGAAAAATTAACGATTTAAGTATCTATTAATTTTATATTTTAAACAAATCGTTGACCGCAATTTAAAACAAAGTGAAATAATATTTTTTTTCACATAATTTTAAATCATCTTTTCCCTTCAAAAACACATACTTTTGCTTCTCTGATCATATACATATTTAATAAGCCCATAAGGCGCTTATTCTATTTACAATTGCACGATCATAGCGGCCCTATATTTTTACGTGCATTTAATTATTTTGTCACCATTTTTTTCAATGAGTTATTTTATAAATATTATTTTCGCATAAAGTTATATGTATATATATATATATATATATAGGGAAGTTATGATAATAAAAGAAACGCAAAACTATAGGACCACTGCGATATTTGATATTGTCTTTTCTTGGAAATTTTCCTCAAATTGTGCATTTTGAATTACTTTAAATTTTTAATCTCTGTTTAATAAAAACAGTAAGTTTTTTGATGTATTGATTTAATGTCAATATATATATATATATATATACATATATTAAGTATAGTACAAAAAATGCATATCTCTTAAAACAAACTTACAAGAGTTTTCACTTAATGCAAATTGCATTTTAAAATCCATTATAATGGCTCAGGTAATTAATAAAATACTACTTCGACATTGTTCAGTATGTGTAACGAAACGCGAATGGATTTCATTTATCATCTATAGAAAAATCTTTAAGTATGTTATATAAATCCTTCATGAAGTTTTAAAATCGGATATTGGAGGAATCCCTCTTCCTTCCGGCTTCATAAGAACTATCAATTACTTCCAATGCCTCCTTAAAGGAAGTTCTAGCCGAATGAAAGGAGCGCCCGCTCTCTGTTCGTAGCGTTTCAGAAAATTGATTTATTTGATATATGATACCCCTTTGAAAAACTCTCTTTCTCTGAGTAAAGATAGATTTTTTACAAGCATGTGACAGGTTTTTAGAAAAAAAAAAATATAGGTTGTAATAACTTGGATTTTAGTTAAGATTTTCTATTTATGGACCTATTTTAAGGTTTTCTATTTATGGACCATAAAAGTGTATGTGAGTTTAAATGGATTGCAACTGAGTAACTGAATTGAAGATTTATGTATTTGAAGACGTATGTTGTGGAACGTACTTCTTATCTATAGATAGACCCTTTGTTGTAGATATGCAAAGGAATAGATATCGCTTGGGATAAAATTGTTTTAATAAAATAGTTAAATCTTTAATATTTATGATGATGTAATACCATAAATCATATAGCCATTTATACACAAGCCAATATTTCAATTTATTGTGGAGTATTGTGAGTACCCGCCCTACTCCCTGTTTTTTCCCCCGCACAACTGTTTTTTAAAGATATTATTTAACCATAGCCTCCTAAACTAGATGTCTTCGCGTTGCTCGGAAACTTGGCAGCAGTTCAAACGGTAGAGAGCGCCACCTGGTACAGATTGCGTGACTTTTTTATTCAACTGTCACCAATAATTTTAAGAAGTGATATATGATATATATAATCGACTTTCCTTCGATATGTATATAAAAATCTCACTTCTTAAAATTTTTGGTGACTTTTGATTAAAAAAGTCGCGCAATCTGTATCAGGGGGCGTTGTCTACCGTTTGAACTGTTGCCAAGTTTCCGTGCCATGCGGAAGGTATCTAGTTTAGGAGGTTGCCAGGCCAGGGTTGCCAGATTTGGCCTTTTTTTTATTCAATAGTCACCAATAATTTTTATTTGTAACGTTTGGCTAATCACTTCAAAGATCGATAGTCTATTATGTATATGAAATGTCACTTCTCAAAATTATTGGTGACTATTGAATAAACAAAAGGCCACACCAGGCAACGCTGGGCTATGCTATGATTTAACACTTTCGCGACCGCATGCTTTTGACTTTTTGAGAGTAAGGTCCGCCTGTGGGCGTTATTATTCCAAGTTACAATATTTTAGAACAAATTTTCTGTATTCACATTTATATTACAAATGGATATGCATTACAATTATACTCTCTCTAATCAAAGTTTTTGTATCCATAGTATATTTGATTGTATAAATATGAATATTGGGTATATTCTTAAGGAATAAGTAACATACAAATCGCGAAAGAAACGCCCACTAGAGGAGTTCGAGATTTTCAAATGACGTGAATCTACGTCAGCGGTCGCGAAAGTGTTAATGAAAAATACATATTGGAGAAAATTTTATTATAAGTAAAGTGGCGTGGAAAAAAAAAAAAAAAAAAAAAAAAAAAAACGGATCAGGTACTAAGAGTACTTCGAAATAAATTAAAATATTGGCATTTATAGTGCATTTCTGTAAGTAATATATTACCACGAAAATCTTCCTGTTTAATCCAAAAGCACGCATTGCAAATACAAATTTCATAGATGCTTTTGAGAACGAAAACAATTTAAAGTGCTACTTGTTCATTTTCCGTATCGTATAAAAAATATACTAACAAATTTAGAACTGTACGAATTATAAATCACTTCTAAGTATATATACAATTTATAATACCGAATATAATTACCGATTGGTATAAGAATTTATGTCATTCAAAGATAATTAATATATGTAAACTTTAATTATGTTTCATTTAAGCATTTCCTTCAATTAAAAATTTCGACAGATCTTTTGCTAGTAGATTGAATAACTTTTCAGCCTAGCTATACTGATAAATCGTAAGGGAAAGTTTTCACAACAACGATGCTAATTAAAAGGATTTTTGAAATGATTGTAAATTGTCATTTAAATGCCGATAGCCTAGGAAAAGTATTATTATTTAGTTTTTTTTTTTTTTTTTTTCGATAAAAATAAATTAAATATAACTGATTAAAAAATCTGATTATTTAAGTGCTTTAAAGTTATTGGATCATTTCGCTTATTTCAAAAATTAAAGTTATTTTGACCATATAATGCATTTCTTTAAACTTCTACCAGAGTTGACAACTTTTATAATCTATTCTAGAGCGTTTTTTGCCCCGCCTTCTTCTCGCACTGGAATTTTTGTAGAATATTTCTCTCCAATATATCAGAACAATTAAATAAGGAAATTATTTTATGGAATTACTGGTACGAAATGCGGGGCTAACAAAGCTTTGGAATAAATTATTAAAGTTGGCCACACTGCTTTTACTTACCATAAATAAATAAATACTTAATGTTTACAATCTTAATAAAACTATTATAACTCATGGTGTTGTAAAAGGTTAGACTTACTTCGAAAGAATTTCCGGTTCCAAAATAAATGGGAACAAAAGCTAACCATATAATACAAGTTGTATACATTGTGAAACCAATGAACTTTGACTCATTGAAATTTTCTGGAATTTTCCTGGTCTTGACTGCGTATACTGTGCAAATCGTGATCAGGAACATGTTATAAATGAGCGACAGCAAGAATGATGAATCTCTTATGCTGCACTTGAGAATCACTTGATTCCTTTTACCATCCGGGTAATATTGTCGGATTCCCGGCGGCTCTACCATGAACCACACGAGAGTGCCGATCACTTGGACGGATATTAGCACCGAAGCTATTGCCAGCTGGGACTTTGGACTAATGAAGCTCGGCCTGCGTGCTGAACGTTTGGCAGAGTCGAAAATGCGTGATATCCGGTTAGTTTTGGTGAGCAGCGAGGCATAAATAACGGCAAATGAGAAGCCAATGCCAAATCTTTGGAAGCCGCATGTGATTGGCGAAGGTTTAGCAAGCATCACAAAAGTCATAAAATAACATAACATGATGCCCATGAGCAGCAAGTAACTAAGTTCTCGGCCAGCAGCCTTCACAATAGGGGTGTCGTTGTTTTTAAAGAAAACAACCATCACCCAGAAAGTCAATAAAATTCCTAAAGTTGCTATCGCTATAGGTACAATTGCAAACAAAGAATCCCAACGCATGTGTTGCTGGTCAAGGTCATAACAACTCTGTTTGTGCGCGTAAGGCCAGCGGCCGTGACCACAGTCCCTGCACGTGAACTCGTCCAAAACATATTCCCAAGGATCGCACCTATGACAAATCCAGCAACAAACGTCCCCTGATTGAGTTATTTTGATTTCACCTACGCCACAAGGCAATGAACAAACGGATTGTGTGAGCGTTCCAGAAGGCCATGTTACGTCTTCGAGATCCAAGTGTAGACCGTCAAACCACTTGCCTACAACTTTGTAACGATGAGATGATGTGTTTTCGTCTTTTACATAATTGTAGATTGTGTACCGACCAAGTCCATCACCTTGACGATCAAATTTAACTTGACTGCCTCCCAAATCTGAAAATAAAGAAAGAAAAAGGAAATTGTAGAATTATGTTTAAAAAAAAAAAAAAAAAAAAAAAAATTACTGAATATTCATAAAGTCCAATAAAAAATAAAATGTTTTATTAATATGCCATTGTGTTATACTTACATTAATAAAAGGAAGCCTGTTAATACTTGTTTTGTTAAAATATTTTCTATATGAACAATGCTTAAAATTCTGTATTGTAAGAAACATTTATTTCCTTTTTCTTTTTTTTTATTTCAATTTCTCGATTGTTATGTACATTATAATTTATTTAAATACACGAGCAGCAGGAATTAATTAATTAATATTTAATTTATTAAATAAATGATATTTTTCGTTAAAATTTTTTATTAATATAAAGAAGAGTATATGCTGTTAAAACATTTTACTTATGAGAATGTTTAATATTCTGTATTGTATGAAATATATATTTTGAAAACATTTACTTTAATTAATTTTGTCGATTGTCATACACACAATAGTTTATTTAAATATTTGGTGATAACTTTTACTTTATTAAAATAACAAATCTTTAGAAAATTTAAGTTACAGAAGAAATTTCTAAAATCTTTCATTATTTTAAGATAAATGTGCATTTCTCATAACAATACTATCTAAATTAAATTCATATTTTTTTTTTTTTTTTTTTTAAATATTTACCGTTATGCATTGGGAAATTAAAATATATCTTTTTCAAATATGTGGAAATGATAATAAATTGATAACATCTTAGTATAAATGCATAATTGTGAACATTTTAATTTATTCCAGAACATTTTCAGTCCCGCCTTTATTTCGCACCACTTTGTATTTAGAATATTTTTCTCTAGTATATAATTAGGATATAATAAGATAAATTTACCCTTTAATAAAAGAGTGGAATGGAATAAATGCGGGGCAAAAAATGCTCTGGAATAAATTAAAATGTTAGCGACTCTGTAAAAGTTAAATAATGTGATTTATAAATAAGTTTTGAAACAAATTAAATATTTCTTTGAAAAGAGATTAATTTGCCTGTGCAGAGTTTGGGAGTGGGTCTTAAGGGACACGTTTTATCTTATTCTCCTAAGCATGTTTATTTTATCTAAGACTGACCCTTTCACATACTTGCTAACATCCTAATTAATATTCGGTAGTGTTGTTTGTCCCGCCCCTTTTTTTTTTCCACACCAGTAAATTTTTAGAGTAATATTATCCAAACGCAATTACGATTAAATAAGAAGAAAACTACTCTAAATGGATACTGGTGTGAAAAAGAAGGTGGGGCTGACGATACTACAGAATATTAATTAGTATGTTGGCAAGTATGCCTTTCACAACTATTAGGCAGGAATCACATTCTCCGTCCATTTTTTAGGACATTTTCAGAGATGAAATATTTTCTCCTTTTTTGCCACCACTAATTTATTGCAGAAAATTTATAACATTTTCATAGTAATGTGTCGTGATTAAATAGGATTGAGATTATTGTATACAAATAGTGGTAGGAATAAAGAAGGAATTTTTTCATTCCTGAGAGTGTCCTGAAAAAAGGGCAGAGAGTACGACTCCCTGCCACTGGGACATATATGTTCCAAACTGTGCTGTCAGATTGACAGAATATTTTTATTTAAAATCCACCGCTAAATTTTAATTGTAACGGTTGCCTAATCTTTTCAAAGACAGCTTACAACCTAGACGTGGGTCTAGCTTCAACGAAGTCTTCGAAATGTTTAGCCAACCGTTACAATTATAATTTAATGGTGCATGTTGAATAAAAAATTTCTTCAATCTGAGAGCACTGGTCCCAAGGGCAGTTTACATTGGTAGTGAAAGGGTTAATGTAAGTTTGTATAAAATGATCCCTTTAAATGAGAAATGAAAGTCAATATATTGGGTTGTTCGATAAATAATGTCGTTTTTTAAAACCTTCGCTTCTAAAAACCAAGGCTTCTTCGAACGTGGAATTTTTCAACTTACCGAAAGATGGCAAAAGGTCATCCAACAAAATGGTCAATATATCATTGATTAATGTTTGTTGTTAATATAAATAAATTCACTTTGAAAAACATGAAAAAAAAACAAAACAAAAAAAAAAACGACATTATTTATCGAACAACCCAATAATTTTTAATCATGCATTAATATTACTTTAATATACCTTAATAATATTACTTTAATATAACATTCTTTGATAACTAATAAAATTTAAGAAAGATTTTTTTTTAACGTAATAATAATAATAATAATAATAATAATAATAAAATTAATCTTTTCAGAATCTATTTTTTTTTTTTTTTTTCTTAACGATTTTGCTTAGCTGTAAACAAGGTTATATAAAACTATGATGTTTTCTCAATCTTTTGAAGGACAAAATAATTACGCCCAATTTAATATCGAAAGGCTAAAATAAAATAAATAAAATAAATAGATTTTTTTTTTTCACTAAGTTATAAAGTTAAATTTTGTTGAAATTTTCGTGTGTGAAATTTTGCTGTTGGGATTTAATATTAGGTAATACAAAATATCTTTCACTGCCCCTTTCAAAGGGTTAACTCCCACCTGAATTGTAATGGCGTAACTCATTGAAATCTTTAATTTTAATTAAGAGCATCGTACACAAAGTAGACTTTCCGCAGAAATAGGTTTGTTATATTAGGATGCATTGAATAGTTTCGTAATCGGTTATATTTTATTGAATTACAAACTGAGCTGGAACGGACCGTTATGGATTAAATCCTATTATTTTATTCAACCGGAAAATCAGAATATATATAATAACGATCGATCCTTCGTCTTACTCTATGACTGTTTTCATTCACCGATTCAAATCACGCTCGCCAATTTTATTTACATTAATTTAAAATTACAGTGTTATTTCAAAAGCGATTGAAAATTTGATTAAAGTGATATATAATACGACAGAGTGCGGGTAGACTGAAAGCAGCTGTATTCAACGTGGTGAAATATTAATTATAATAACTCTTATTTAATTTTTGCACTAGAAGATGAAAAATTTTCTATTGTATAGATTCATTGTTAAAAAATACTGTTAGAATGCACATAAATTAATATTAAACCGACAGTATACAAGAGATCTTAAATATTACGCTAACAGACATGCTTATGGCCGAAATATCCTTTTCTATTCTGAAATTGATAATGATAATAATAATAATAATAATAATAATAATAATAATATTTCTACAGTAATTCATAATTGCTGACTTTTACACTTTTTGACAACAGGAAAATTCAAATAGAAATTTATACTTTATTTAATCAGTGAAAATTATTGTAGAAATTACATTAAAAAGAATTCTCTTAAAAATTTCCGGTATTTAAACAACGTAAAAGTTAGCAACTATATGGTAATGTAATTGGTTAATGAATCTTTGATAAAAAAAATTATTCATTGGCTCAGGAGGTACGTTTTTAAATTGAAATATGCGTATTATGTAGGTAAGGAAAACAGCTGTTAATAAAACTAACTATAATGGGTTTCATTATACATATACTGGGCGCCCCATAAGTTTGTAGACATTTTAAAAATTCCTAAAAATTGAAGGAATTGATAGAATTGAATGTGGTTGTGAAAAAGTTATTTTCGTGAAGGGGGGTTCTTGGTTAAAAAATAAGTATATAAAAAATAAAATTAAATAAATAAATAAATAAATATAATAAATATATAAATAAAATAAATATAATATTAATATAATATTTAATAATATAATAATAATATAATATTAATAATATAATATATATATATATATATATATATATATATATATATAAATAAAATAAATATATATAAAATTAAATAAATAAATAAATAAATAAAATATTCGTCGATAAAAGACTCTGAACTGGCTCATAATGAGAAATATATAAATCAGAGTCCTATGAATTGCACAGTATTACGGTTACTGGTGAAGATGTTTTTACCTTAGCTAGGAATCACCGGTTAAAACTGCAGTTAGATCAGCGGTGTCGTAACTTGTTTGCAAACTGCATTTTGTAGTGATGAACATAGAATCGGAGTTACAAGTTTGTAAACATTTGCATGAAAACAAAGATAGTTTTTTATGGAAATATAAGGTTTGTTCACATACATCGCCTTCTATCGATGAAAATTTTAACTACTATTTTTTCTTTCTTAAAAAAATAAAATAAAATCCAGACAGTTGCTTTGGGTCCAGCCTTCGTCATCTATCTGTATTCTACCTATCTTTTTCCATGCCCAGGCTCTTTCTCTTTCTACTTTTAAAAATCAACATTTAAAATATTTTAAGATGGAAATTTAAATTTTGTTTGTATATGTTCCTTATTATACACGGAATGAACTTTCGCGTGTTTGTAGTCATTTAAAAAAAAATTTCGACAAACCCGTTTGATTTTTGTTAAACCCTACAAAAAACCCGTTAGATTTTGTTTTTGTTTATCCGTATAAATAATTTTATACGAATAAGTGTTATATTTAAAAGTATTGCTCTATATATGGCAATAAAAAATAAAACATGTAATATTTGACGTTTTTAAAAATCTAATGCACTAACTGTATACAGGGGTCGCATTCTTTGCCGTTCTTTCAGGGCTCTTTCTAGGATGATAAATTTCCGCCATTTTTAGCCCCGATATTTTTACAGAAAATTCTCTATCGTATTTAATCGCTACGCATTACTATAAAATACCATAAAAATTTCTCAAAGAAATAATGGTGACAAAAAAGTCTGAAATTTTACATGCCAGAAACAGTGTTGCCAGATCTGGCAGATTTTTTATTCAATAATCACGAATAATTTTTAATTGTAACGTTTGCTTAATCACTGATAAGTGATAGCCTATTATGTATATAAATTACTTTTCTCAAAATTATTGGTGATTATTGAATAAAAAATCCGCCAGATATGGCAACACTGCCCAGAAAATGCCCTAAAACAAGGGCAGAGAATGTTGATCACTGTGTATATGATATTAGTAAAAAAATAAATGACAGCGCCACCTGGTACAGATTGCGCGACTTTTTTATTCAACAGCCACCAAAGATTTTTAAAAGTGGGATTTGATATACACAAAATACGAACAGAACCGAAAAAACGTCGATTACACGTATCGTATACCACTTCTTAAAATCATTGATTACAGTTGGATAGAAAAGTCACTCAATCTGTCTACTGCTTGAACTGTTGCCTAGTTTCCGAGCCACATATTTCTCAGTTATATATTTAAAGTATCAGCTATGTTTTTTCAATTGTTTGATATTAAAGGAAATCATTTATCTCATAAAGTGACAACACGGAAAATTTCTACATTTCTTGTTAACTAACTGTACATACGAATATTGTTTTATTAATATTTCGTTTATTCGTCAAGGAGAATTCTATTAGTATTTGTTTTCCCATCTTACGATTTAATTTCTTACAATATTTTGTTGTTTGATATATCATGTAACAAGAAAAGTTTTCACTGTTTCAGAAAAATTAAATTGCAAAAGCCGCTATACACAGCATACATAGACTTATGCATAGATTACTTTATATGTGATCCATACTATGAGGATGCAAGGGTCGCAGTGATCTTACATTTTTACGTTTAATTTATTATTTTCGTACCACTATTTTGATGTAAAAATTTTGTTGAGGATTTAAAGCTTTAGTAGTAATTAAATGATCATTGTTAAAAAATGTGGTGCCAAATTAATAAAATGCACGCAAAAATATAGGACTGCTGTGACCGCTGAGATGAATAAAAAAAAGTTTTAAAAGTAATTAAAAGTTACTATATTAATAACAGACAGAAAACATAAACGGGAATTAAGAGATATAATTTTCTGTCACTTTTCTACATAACATGCTTGCCAACATTCTAATTAATATTCCGTAGTATTGCTAGTACCGCCCTTTTTGTGCACCAGTATAATTTTAGAGTAATTTTCTCCAAATTTAATTACGATTAAATAAGAAGAAAAGTACTTTAAATAAAGATTGGTGTGAAAAAAAAAAAAAAAAAAAAAAAGGCGGGACTACAGGACTGCGGAATGTTAATTACAATGTTGGCATTTATGTACATTATTACAAATTCTATTTAGGCAAATATCCAAACGCGAGCTTGGTAGAAATCACGTCTTTGCCCATAGAGCCAGTTTTCGGACACTATGATCACTGTCTTGAATGATTTTTGTGTGAAATAAGTGTTCCATTAATTTCAGAAAAACGAAATTTTAACTGGGTGACAAATCTACGCAATATTAGGAGTAGCACCAGACTTCTCTTCCCACTCAGCTCTTTTCAGCATTTATCGAGTTTACCGATTTAGAGGATGAAACCATCAATGAACAAGTGGACATATCCTTTGCCCATAAGAAACGAATCGAGTCGAGACGCACCTCGAAGGGAGACCACTTTTCTAAATGTCGTGCCATTTCAACCGGCTACTCTACATATTCTAGTTCTGACGCGTCTTCGAACTTATATTATTTACCCACAGAACTGCTGTAGAACAATAAGCGCTATCTATCTGTACTCTGGAAAGATATATTCCTACCACAATTATTAATTTTTAAATGCTGTTTCTTTTTACTCTCCCTCCTTTCTTTTGATCAATCATTTTACAAAAATGTGCTAATGACACTAGTTATTCTTTTAATAAGTTCACTGTATTATTTAAAGGTATGGACTTACATTGTACGGCATTAAATTGTGCATGGATTTTTACATGGTGTACTTTTCCAAATCTGTTATGTCTAGAAAATAAAAGATGAAAAATTTAAAAAAAAATTGGAAAGTCAGAGCAATTTCCACAAAAAAAATCTCAACGTGAAATTATTGACTGGAGCTAAAGTGCTATTATATCAGGGTAGAGATAGGCCACATTTCCCCCTTCATTCTTCCATCAGTATTTTTTGTTTTCTCATAATTTTTAATAGTAAATTTGCAAGATTAATAAAGTAAAAAATAATCTTATAAGCATACTGATGGAAGAATCAGGGAAAATAATCTGGTGTGTCACTCACACGACTTTCTCTTACCCTGAAAATTAATTCTATAAATACAGGTTGCAGATTAATAGGTAAGATAACGAGTACTGTTATGCAAACCTGTGTTAAACAATTCAAATTAGGCTTCGGAAGAGTTTTATATGGTAATTAGTTCTGTGTCAAGGGGGCTGTCGCCCCCCTCACTCCCCCCCCCCGTTACATTAATGCATCTACATTTATATAGAATTTTTTTCGGCTATTAAAAAATAATTCAGTTAAAAAAAATAGTAATAAAATTATTATTTAAAAAAATTATCTTTTATGATAAGGCAGACGATTTCCATATTAGAGATTTAGTATAACACTAAATATTCGAAAAAAGTCCATTTTATTCTTAATATATATATATATATATATATAAAAAATAATAATAAAATATAATTTTTTTCAAAATTTTTTTCAAAGGTCGAGACGCACCTCGAAGGGAGACCACTTTTCTAAATGTCGTGCCATTTCAACCGGTTACTCTACATATTCTAGTTCTGACGCGTCTTCGAACTTATATTATTTACCCACAGAACTGCTGTAGAACAACAAGCGCTATCTATCTGTACTCTGGAAAGATATATTCCTTCCACAATTATTAATTTTGAAATGCTGTTTCTTTTTACTCTCTCTCCTTTCTTTTGATCAATCATTTTACAAAAATGTGCTAATGACACTAGTTATTCTTTTAATTAAGTTCACTGTATTATTTAAAGGTATGGACTTACATTGTACGGCATTAAATTGTGCATGGATTTTTACATGGTGTACTTTTCCAAATCTGTTATGTCTAGAAAATAAAAGATGAAAAATTTCAAAAAAAATTGGAAAGGCAGAGCAATTTCCACAAAAAAAATCTCAACGTGAAATTCTTGACTGGAGCTAAAGTGCTATTATATCAGGGTAGAGATAGGCCACATTTCCCCCTTGATTCTTCCATCAGTATTTTTTGTTTTCTCATAATTTTTAATAGTAAATTTGCAAGATTAATAAAGTAAAAAATAATCTTATAAGCATACTGATGGAAGAATCAGGGAAAATAATCTGGTGTGTCACTCACACGACTTTCTCTTACCCTGAAATTTAATTCTATAAATACAGGTTGCAGATTAATAGGTAAGATAACGAGTAGTTATGCAAACCTGTGTTAAACAATTCAAATTAGGCTTCGGAAGAGTTTTATATGGTAATTAGTTCTGTGTCAAGGGGGCTGTCGCCCCCTCACCCCCCCCCCCCGTTACATTAATGCATCTACATTTATATAGAATTTTTTTCGGCTATTAAAAAATAATTCAGTTAAAAAAAATAGTAATAAAATTATTATTTAAAAAAATTATCTTTTATGATAAGGCAAACGATTTCCATATTAGAGATTAAGTATAACACTAAATATTCGAAAAAAGTCCATTTTATTCTTAATATATATATATATATAAAAAAAATAATAATAAAATATAATTTTTTTCAAAATTTTTTTCAAAGGTCGAGACGCACCTCGAAGGGAGACCACTTTTCTAAATGTCGTGCCATTTCAACCGGTTACTCTACATATTCTAGTTCTGACGCGTCTTCGAACTTATATTATTTACCCACAGAACTGCTGTAGAACAACAAGCGCTATCTATCTGTACTCTGGAAAGATATATTCCTTCCACAATTATTAATTTTGAAATGCTGTTTCTTTTTACTCTCTCTCCTTTCTTTTGATCAATCATTTTACAAAAATGTGCTAATGACACTAGTTATTCTTTTAATTAAGTTCACTGTATTATTTAAAGGTATGGACTTACATTGTACGGCATTAAATTGTGCATGGATTTTTACATGGTGTACTTTTCCAAATCTGTTATGTCTAGAAAATAAAAGATGAAAAATTTCTAAAAAAATTGGAAAGGCAGAGCAATTTCCACAAAAAAAATCTCAACGTGAAATTCTTGACTGGAGCTAAAGTGCTATTATATCAGGGTAGAGATAGGCGACATTTCCCCCTTGATTCTTCCATCAGTATTTTTTGTTTTCTCCTAATTTTTAATAGTAAATTTGCAAGATTAATAAAGTAAAAAATAATCTTATAAGTATACTGATGGAAGAATCAGGGAAAATAATCTGGTGTGTCACTCACACGACTTTCTCTTACCCTGAAATTTAATTCTATAAATACAGGTTGCAGATTAATAGGTAAGATAACGAGTACTGTTATGCAAACCTGTGTTAAACATTTCAAATTAGGCTTCGGAAGAGTTTTATATGGTAATTAGTTCTGTGTCAAGGGGGCTGTCGCCCCCCTCACCCCCCCCCCCGTTACATTAATGCATCTACATTTATATAGAATTTTTTTCGGCTATTAAAAAATAATTCAGTTAAAAAAAATAGTAATAAAATTATTATTTAAAAAAATTATCTTTTATGATAAGGCAGACGATTTCCATATTAGAGATTTAGTATAACACTAAATATTCGAAAAAAGTCCATTTTATTCTTAATATATATATATATATATATAAAATAATAATAAAATATAATTTTTTTCAAAATTTTTTTCAAAGGTCGAGACGCACCTCGAAGGGAGACCACTTTTCTAAATGTCGTGCCATTTCAACCGGCTACTCTACATATTCTAGTTCTGACGGGTCTTCGAACTTATATTATTTACCCACAGAACTGCTGTAGAACAACAAGCGCTATCTATCTGTACTCTGGAAAGATATATTCCTTCCACAATTATTAATTTTGAAATGCTGTTTCTTTTTACTCTCCCTCCTTTCTTTTGATCAATCATTTTACAAAAATGTGCTAATGACACTAGTTATTCTTTTAATAAGTTCACTGTATTATTTAAAGGTATGGACTTACATTGTACGGCATTAAATTGTGGATGGATTTTTACATGGTGTACTTTTACAAATCTGTTATGTCTAGAAAATAAAAGATGAAAAATTTCCAAAAAAATTGGAAAAGCAGAGCAATTTCCACAAAAAAAATCTCAACGTGAAATTCTTGACTGGATCTAAAGTGCTATTATATCAGGGTAGAGATAGGCCACATTTCCCCCTTGATTCTTCCATCAGTTTTTTTTTGTTTTCTCATAATTTTTAATAGTAAATTTGCAAGATTAATAAAGTAAAAAATAATATTATAAGCATACCGATGGAAAAATCATGGAAAATAATCTGGTGTGTCACTCACACGACTTTCTCTTACCCTGAAATTTCATTCTATAAATACAGGTTGCAGATTAATAGGTAAGATAACGAGTACTATTATGCAAACCTTTGTTAAACAATTCAAATTAGGCTTCGGAAGAGTTTTATATGGTAATTAGTTCTGTGTCAAGGGGGCTGTCGCCCCCTCACCCCCCCCCCCGTTACATTAATGCATCTACATTTATATAGATTTTTTTTCGGCTATTAAAAAATAATTCAGTTTAAAAAAAATAATAATAAAATTATTATATTAAAAAAAATCACCTTTTATGATAAGGCAGACGATTTCCGTATTAGAGATTTAGTATAACACTAAATATCCGAAAAAAGTCAATTTTATTCTCAATATTAAAAAAAAAAATAATAATAATAATAAAATAAAATTTTTTTCAAAGTTTATTTTCGTTAAAAGTAAAAAAAAAATCGATAATTTTGTTTTAAATTATCGCAGATTGATGGTTCCACCATTCGTTTTAAAGGTATTGGCGAGCTCTTTTGAAAGATATCCATCATAAAATTTCACTCCCCTCGAGGGGGGAAGGCGAGGCTCCTACATACACATTTTTTTTCCCCAGTTGACTATCTCTATTACAGAAAATACATATTCGTTTCATTTGGTCTAGTGCAGTCTATAGACGTTAAACTCTACTAATCTGCAATTTCCCCCATAGACGTAATGTATTAGAATTCTCTTGATTGTCCCTGTACACGAACCGTTTGCTTGATCTTAACGAAAAGCTTATTGTGGCATCCCTATATGATGCACATTTAGAATACCATGTTTGGAATGTCTGCTACTATTTGTTCTTGAGATATGCTAAAACAGACAGACACAACACACAGACCATTTGCTAAAAACATGATTTTCGTATTCAGGGGACCTCAGAAGATGTAAATATAACAAAAACTCGCGGTTGAAAATTTGACCCCAAAACAATACTTTCTCTACTTTATGGGTAAGAGAAAATAAAAAGTGAGTCTGTAGCCGCTCTGGTTGCAACTGTTTTACTATAAAATGCAGATTTTGTACCTTAGCATATTTTTACTTTCTCTTACCCATAAGGTAGAGAAAGTATTGTTTTTGGGTCAAAATTTCGAATGCGAGATTTTGTTATATTTACAAGTTTTGAGGTCCCCTGAATACGAAAATAATGTTTTTAGCAAATGGTCTGTGTGTGTGTCTGTCTGTTATTAGCATATCTCAAAAAGAAATTATGGCAGAAAGTTCAAACTTGGTGTTATAAATGTGTATCATATAGGGATGCTACAGTAAGCTTTTCGTTAAGATCAAGCAAATGGTTCGTGTACAGGGACAATCAAGAGAATTCTAATACATTACGTCTATGGGGGAAATTGCAGGTAAGTAAATTTTAACATCTATAGACTGCACTAAACCAAATGAAACGAATATATACTTTTTGTAATAGAGATAGTTAACTGGGAAAAAAAAAATTGTGCATGTAGGAGCCTCGTCTCCCGCCTCTGGGGGGAAGTCCCTCCTCGAGGGGAGTAAATTTTCATGATGGGTATCTTTCAAAAGAGCTCGCCAATACCTTTAAAACGAATGGTTGAACCATCGATCTGCGATAATTTAAAACAAAGTTATCGATTTTTTTTTTACTTTTAACTTTTAAACTTTTTTTGATATTTGGTGTTATACTACTTCTCTAATATGGAAATCGTTTGCATTATCATAAAAGATAATTTTTTTAAATAATAATTTTAATAAATTATTTTTTAAAAACAGAATTATTTTTTAATAACCGAATAAAATTTTATATAAATGTAGGTGCATTAATGAAACGGGGGGTTGAGGGGGGCGGTACACCCCTCACACAGAACTAATTATCATATAAAACTCTTCAGAAGCCTAATAAGAATTGTTTAACACAGGTCTACATAACAGAACTCGTTATCTTACCTTTTAATCTGCAACCTGTATTTATAGTATTAAATTTCAGGGTAACAGAAAGTCGTGTGAGTGACACACCAGATTATTTTCTTTGACAAAAAAAAAAGGAAAAGAAAGAAACTGGCTGAATATTTTTAAATGTATATATATAATATATATATATACATATATTACTGTATATTTTCTAAGCTCTTATCAAACACTTAGATTTTTTTTAACTTTGAAAAGTTTAGAAACTTATTGAGTCAGCCTATTTATAAATAAATAAATAAATAATAATAAAAAAAAATAAAAAAATCCCTCTTCTAAATATTCATTTCCGAAAATAAGAACAAAATATAGTCGTTTTGAAGCTAACGTTCGCAAAATACGTCATAATATCTTTTCAAATATTTTAAAAGCAGCAATGAAAATTTTGTTTTAATTAACTTGCTAAAAGCTGCATTCGAGAGCAGTACGGATGCACTTTTTTATTAATATGCATACACAAACCTCTTAGAAACCTTAATTAGCAGTTTTAAGGTTTTACTCCTAATAAGAGAAAAAAATATACGCATTTCGTTATTTATAATATGTTTTATAAAGTAAAGAAACAGTAAACCATGTTATAAAGATTCCCGTAATGAAATATTTATAGTTAAGAAAATATATGTAAAGATATAAATGTTAAAAATCGTAAGTTGTAGATTAAATTAGTGGTCATTTCTAAGTTGTTAAGGTAACGGTTTTGTAGGATAAACTAATTATTGGAAGTTTAAAATTTCTTATATAAATAATTTGCATTTTATTATGTTATAAAGGCTTTTTGTAAAGAAAATAGAACCGACTCCAAAAAGCAACTGTTATTCAAACAACTAAAAAAAAAAAAAAAAAATGGTATGAAATGAAACTGCAAATTGCGCCTAAAAGTATAAAATAATTTCCTTCGCCAAACAACATATAACGCTACAATTAATCATAACTTCTGAAGTCGGCGCAAAATTAAATGAAATTTAATTAGTTTTTAAAGGTTTTTTTTAGATCGGTAGCAACAAATGCTCTTGTCTCGACTGATCCATTTTCATGTTTCCTTTATTATTTTATCACTGTATACAATTGGTCCATTAGTAGCATCTGCGTAGAACAGTGAACATTCTTCACAATGCGGTATTTATGATTCTACGAATTTAGAGTTTCCTTTGCAAATTTGGTACAACTTTGTTAACTATCAATTCTTGGTGACTTTTGAATTTGGCAATCAAAACGTAATGCAAAAATATACACACAAGATGTGTACATTTTCCTAATATATATTCAACGAAGTATTGTTTCATATTCTTGATTACTCTCTTAATATACCTTATCAAAATAATCATGATGATCCATTTTCATGTTTCCTTTACTATTTTATCACTGTATACAATTGGTCCATTAGTAGCATCTGCATAGAACAGTGAACATTCTTCACAATGCGGTATTTATGATTCTACGAATTTAGAGTTTCCTTTGCAAATTTGGTACAACTTTGTTATCTATCATTCTTGGTGGCTTTTGGATTTGGCAATCAAAACGTAATGGAAAAATATACACGCAAGATGTGTACATTTTCCTAGTATATATTCAACGAAGTATTGTTTCATATTCTTGATTACTCTCTTAATATACCTTATCAAAATAATCAGGATATCCCAAAGAAATTAAATATGTTTGCCAGATAATTTTGCAACTTTTCTTTCACCGAGGACGTCTGATACTAGCATCTTCTCCAACTTTTGCTGTTTACGAAATCTTATTTGTTTTTTGAATCAAAGTAGTTTTCGGGTGCGTTTTGCAGGTGACAATGTGGGATGTGTATTTTGAATGGGATTTGATTTTTATATTGAATAAAGGTATCAGTTTTTATTTAATTTTGCGCAGACTTCAAAAGTTATGATTAATTGTAGTGTTATAGGTCGTTTGGCGAAGGATATTATTTTATACTTTTAGGCGCAATTTACAGTTTCATTTCATACTATTTTTTTTTTTTTTTAGTTGTTTGAATAGCATTTGCTTTTTGGAATCGTATCTATTTTTTTACAAAAAGAATTTATTGTTTCCTTTTCAGTGAAAACTTATTCATATAGCAGAACATCAGAAGACGTTCGACGGCAGTTTCACAAATCACAACTTCCAAGAAAAGTGACATAACTAACAAAAATGGTTTATGCTACTGAAAAATACCTGAAATGCACCCAATGTGAACAAAAAGTTGCATCTCCATCTAGAAAGTTATCCACTCGAGAGACAGTTGTGCCAGTTTTATTCTAGTCAAGTTATTTTTAAGTTAATTTTTTCTCGAATGCTGCATTTTTAAATTGTCACTTTTCTTGCTTTTATCGGATATGAGCAAAAAACTATCTATTGAATGAACATACGTTAAATTAAAAAGTCTTTAGAAATGTAAAGAATGGATACGCTGTATTCGTAACCAAAAATTCTGTTAGGCATATATACTATTGAACTTTACAGTGAATACGTGTCACCCGCTTCGCTGGAAATTGCGCAGCGTAAAGTTCAAACAAAGAGCAAAATATCCATTGAAGCTGACGGACAGAAATTTCAACATCGATACATACATACTGCTTTTACCAGAGTAGCTGCATGCGTTCAGCAGTTAGAGAGAGAACAGACTTTTGTGAGTATCCTGTAATTTGTTTATATCTTAATGAAATCATACGAAACCTATTTCAGGCCAAGATCATTACGACAACAAAAAAAGTATTAAAATGTTTTTACGATGTTATAAGCTAACAAATTTCAACAACAACAACGAGAAACATGGTTTGTATTGAGAACCTCTTCCTTTATGAAGTCGGTTTAAATCGTCTACGCGTTAATCGATGTGACCGCTTACAATAACCATACTTTGAATTTTACATAGCATAAATGTCACCAGCTACGCTACAACATATGCAATGTCGTTCAAGTGTGCACAAAATACGAAATTGTGAATAAACAAATGCACGTTTTAAGCGTTCTGTTTCTAGCATTAGTGTCTAAATTATCTTTTCGTCCTAAACCGATGATGCTCTGCAATTTTATAATTCACATTTTTCCCCTGTCTTGAACCGTTTCCGAGATAGGAATGCTAACTCCACTGTTTTCCACCAGGTGGCGCTGTAGGCGGTTGAATTGCGTAGCACATGTCCACTTTACTATACCTATATACCACTTTTGTGACTATAGTTGCAGCTGCTCAGCAGTTAAAACAGCCGGGACTGACTTTTTTGGGCACACTGTATTTTCTTTTGATTGTAAAGATATTACGATGGGATCTATTTCAGACCAAGACCTTTACAATAAAAAGAAAAGTATCAAAATCGGATCATCCGTTCAGAAGTTATGAGCTAACAAACAAAAACAAAAACGAAAAAAACATACGCTTTCAATTGAGAACCTCCTCCTTTTTGAAATCGGTTAATTAGAACATCTCTTACGAAGTTGTAAGCTTACAAACACCAATAACAACACATAGCTCGAATTAAGAACATCCTCCTTTCCGAAGTTGGGTGAAAACGGCTTTGCGCTAATTGATGTGACCGCTTACAGTAACAGTATTTTGAACCACAGAGTATACGTATCATCCGCTACGCTGCAAAGTTTGCAATGTAGTTCAAGTGTGCGCAGTGTAGGAAATTGCGAACAAACAACTGAACGTTTTAAGCGTTCTATTTTTAGTAATAATATCTAAAAACTGTCTTTTCTTAGTAAATCGATGATGCTCTACAACTTCGTAATTAACTTTTGAGATAGGAGTGCTAATGCCGCTGTTTTTCACCAAATGGCGCTTTATTTTCTTTAGATTGTAAAGATATTATAATGAGACCTATTTCATACCAAGATCTTTACAACAAAACAAAAAGTACCAAGTAACCGTATTTTGAACTATATAGCGTATGTCTCACCAGCTACGATACAACGTGTGTAATGCAGCTCAAGTGTGCATAGTGTCAGAAATTGCGAACAAACAAATGCACGTTTTTAGCATTGTGTTTTTAGCAATGTCTAAACTATCTTTTCGTACTAAATCGATAATGATCTGCAATTTTATAATTCACTTTTCCACCCTGTCTTGAACCGTTTCCGAGACAGAAACGCTAGCACGAATGTCTAAACTATCTTTTTGTACTAAATCGATGATACTTTTCAACTTTTTTTCTCCAGAACCATTTTCGAGATAGGAACACTAACTCCGCTATTTTCCAGCAGGTGGCGCTGCAAGCGGTTTAACCTTGTACTGCATGGCCACTTCGCTATACTTACATACCATTTTTATCAGTATAGCTGCAGCCGTTTAGCAGTTAAAAGAGTTGGGACCGATTTTTTGGGCACCCTGTATTAGATCGTAAAGATATTACAATGGGACCTATTTCAGACCAAGACCTGTTCAACAAAACAAAAAATTTCAAAATCGGAGCATCCGTTTAGAAGCTATGAGCTAACAAACAAGCAAACAAAAAAAAAAACATACGGTTTGAATTGAGATCCTTCCTTCTTTTTCGTAATCGGTTAATAAATGATAAGTATAAGGTGCAAAGTCTCCCGTTTTTTAAGAGAGACGTAATACCAGAATTGGTTTATACGCGTCTGCAGTTTTTTTATCGCCGAAAATATGTGGAATTACTTTTTAAAATTAGTGATGATAATTCTGATTTAAAAATTAGAAAGGTTGGCAGCTATGAATACGAAATGCGTAAGAAACGTCACTGTATTGATGATGGTTCTGCGAATAACTAATATTGATGTTATTTTAAATAGTATTGAGATTCTAACTTCGATATTCTTACCACAAATGTTTCATGGAAAAGTCAGATTTATTTTATAAGAATCAAAATTGATCCGGCTATGATTTGAACCTGAGTTCTTTGGCTTAACGTGTCAACGTTCTATCAACTAACGTTCTATCAACTCGTCATTTGAACGGCAGTATTCGCCCACAAAGGAGATGGATTTTTTCTTTTCTTTTTTCTCTCTCGGTAAGTAAAACACGGTTATAATTTCATTTAACTTCATGAATGTTGGATGACATTGAATAATTTGGATAGTAACTTTAATCACTACACTGCTGATTTCTATTAGAAAATTTTGACAGCTGTGAAAAGTGACTAACAAGAATTCGAACTTGCGCCCTTTGGCTTAAAATGCTTATTCTCGATCATCATAGGTAAATTGGTTGATATTTGAATATCGCTAATCTATATGTATATTTATAAAATCATGTGTCCTGAGTGAGTGAGTGAGTGAGTGCGTGAGTGAGTGGGTGATTCATCGTTGATTGTTTCATCATCGAAATGATTGATAATCATTTCTATTTAATTTTAAATAATTTATTATATTTGAAAGAAAAATAATCTTTAAACATGATTGTGGAACAATAAATAGATTTTATACAAAATTATTCTTTTAGAAATTCATCTATTTCTTAAAAAGATAAAAGAAGCAATACTTTTGTTAACCATTGTCATTATATACTAAGCACTATTTAAGTATTTATCTATACTAAAAATGTGTTTAAAAGCCTTTACTTTACAAATACTAACAAAACTCTTTTAAATTTATATTTTAATTAATATTTATCATGGCATATTAATTTCTATGTAAAAAACAAAGCATTTATTAAGCTTGTATTTTAACTACAACTACAAATTATGTTTTATATTCTATTAAAAGTACTGTTGACAGAGCCAAAAAATAAACCTTTTCGCATAATTTTATATATGTCTCGCTTTTATAAATATAATGCAATTTCTTTTGTACAGAAATGTATGAAAAATATACAACAAGAACAATTATCATACGGTTCCATAGATTTCAAATACTTACTAACGGTACATATGCATTGCATTGTCTAATCTTAAATGCATTTTTCCTCCGCGATGACTCCTCGCTGCGAGGACGCAAAATTTAAGATCCAGCTGCAAAAATTCACCCCGGAAATTTTTTAGCAAAAATTTACGTTTATAACCTATCAAAAAAGGCCGGTTTTTTTAACCTTAAAATTTAAAATTTCTTTTAGTTTAATTTAGTTCATGAATTCCGGTGGTAGTATAATTTAAATGATATGAATTGTCTTGTGCCGCAAAGGGTTAAAAAGCCTTTTCTATTTAATTAAGAAGAAAGAAAACTTGCAAAAATTATACTTTTATTGTTCTTTTTATTACTATTTTAAAAGCCCATCTATTCTAATAAGATAATTTTTGTGTCGCTCTAATGTAGGTATTGCTTTTGTAGTATATTGTCTAATAACAAGTCTACGATTTTTTTTTTTTTATTTTTTTTTTTTTATTTTTTTTTGTTAGGTGTAATGTAAAGTGTCTGACGTGACAAATACACTTTTACACTTTTATTTATAAAGAGAAAAAATTATAACGATTTATTTTATGTAGCCCTGCATATCGTCTAAACTTTGCATAAGCGCCATATGGTGTACTAAAAAAAGCCTCGCGACATTGACAATGTACATTGAACTATTTCCCCATGTGTTTTATAATGTATCACAACAACTTTGTAAAACTCTGTAAATCAATTACTTACGCTAAAACACCTTATTGTAAAGGATAAGTGATTTTGTGTGACAAAAAATATTTATTAATTTCGTTATGTTGTATGTAGCATAAAAATATTAAAATATGCCTCTCACATAGACCGTAATGCATTGAACATTTTTCCGAGTCTCTGTACACAAATCAAATCAGGCGTGAATTTTTTACTAATTTCAATAGAGAAAGTGTTATAGGAACTTGAATTAGTTATAGTAATTTCAAGTCATTTAACAAATTTAATCCTTTAAAGTTCACTCTATATTTTATTTGAAAAAATTCTTCAGATATATTAGATCTATATATTGAAATTGCTGGAAGTGCATTTCTTGTTCTATTTTGTCTTTTCTATGTTATGCTAAATTTATGTACACTATTGGATGCGTATTAATTTATAGACAATATACTGCGTTACCCGAAATTAGGTGAATACATTAATTTCTAAATGAAAATGTTTTACTAAATGGTATTAAGTCCAGGAAAACAGCTTTGGACTGAAAATAGTTTTCTCGTACCTATATGGTAAACGAAGTTTTAATTTGAATTCCAAGCTGATTTTTTCTGTAATTACGCGTTTTGAGGTGCCTTGAATGCAAAAGTCGATTTTTAGTGGTTGACCTGTGTCTGTTATCAGCATAATTTAAAAATAAATAATTGCAAAAAAATTAAATTTGATATTTTGAACATGACGAGGTTGCCATTAGAAAAGTTGAAAGATTATAGGTATAGTATGCTTGAAAGTTTCTGAAAGATTTGGATTTAGCGTTTAAATTTAATAAGAGACTTTTTTTTTTTTTTTTTTTTTAATTTACTTGTCTTTATTCATTTATTTATTTATTTTTTCTCTTAATAGATGTAGTGCAGGTGCTATGTTCAAGCAAAGGACTGATGGGGAACAGAAAACAGAAAGTCACACAGAAATGCATATTGTTTTCCCCTATTTTTAAATTTTTTCTATGCACAGTACTTATTATATTTCTGCACCATAAGCTATAATTTGTTATTAGAGTATTCAAATGCAGGCTAAGAGGAAGTCGTATGTGTGCCACACCAAATTTAACATATTATTTTATTTACGAAAATAGTAAATATCTAAATAAGCAAAAAATTTTTTAAAAATATATTGGTGTAATGACACATAAAAATAATAATTATGCAAATGCAATGATTGTGCATAATCATTTTTACAATCCTTTTTGTAAGGTCGTAGAATTCTTAACATACACGTATTTAATTATTAGAGCTAAAATTTTAAGATTTAAAACAGTATATACTTATAAGTATAAGTATATAATAAATTTTTTTAATAAGTAATATTTTTAAATATTAAATTATTGATTAGTTTTATAATTTTTTAATTTATGAATTACAATTAATTAATTATTACATTTAATATAAAATGATTACTATTATAAAATTAATAAAATCAAATTTAGGTACTTTATATTATTTATACATCATCTATGTATTAAATTGAATTATAAATTACAATATTACTTATTTGAAATTTGTAGTAATTTAAATGCGTATTTTAAACTATATATAAACAAAATATAAAAATTTATAAATAACTATAAAAATATTTTTTTATAGTAAATTTTAATATTTGTTTATTTGTATTTTCTAAAATATTCTGATTCATACGTTTTGTAAATTTATAATTTAAATTATTAAATTATCACGAATTATATAATTAAGGGAATATTTGATAACGTAATAAGTTAATATTTATATATAGGAAGGATATTAATAAACTTTTAATTAGTATTTGTGATTGTCCTCTGTAAACTGATAACTTTCTTGTATTTCACAAAGTTTAGAAATACATTTCTAAGTTTTAAAGGTTCAAGAAAGGCAGATTCTTTTTTCTTTTTTTGTTTGTTTACGAAGAAAAAAATAAATAGATAAGGCACTAAAAAAATTATAATGAAAAATTAAGTAGGAGATAAATTTACATGAAAATTATAACTCAACAAATGAAAATTTAGCATTAAACAAAATCTTTTTTGCTTCCTTTACATGCTTAAATCAAACCAATTTCACTAATTCCAGCCCTTTACATAATTTGACAGTGATTGATGTAATCTGTAGTTTCCTTGCAGCTATGAGCTTTTTTTGTTTAGAATAGTTCGCGCAAAGAATCGCCAAAGTCAACTCGCCAAACCCCTAAAGGTGTTGACGGTTTGTAATGGGGCGAGCAGGAAGGGGGGAGGGCGGAGGGGCATAAAAAATAAAAATAGAGTTAGCTCGTTCAAAATTGGTTCATTGAGGTTTTTGATACCTACAAATCGATTGCGGTTATTTTCGAATTTGTAAAATTATTCGGATAGATGGGAAGGGGGAGGGGCAAAGGGGCAAAAAAATAGAAATAAGAGTTATAATGTTGAAAATTAGTATTATTAGGTTTTAAGGCACGATAAATCTATTGCGGATATTTTCGAAAGTGTAGAATGTGAGGGGCGAGAAGGGGGCGGATGCAGGGGAAAAAAATAAAGAAATTGAGTTAGAACGTTGGAAATTAGTATTTTTAAGTTTAAAAGCTCGAGAAAACGATTGCGGATATTTTTGAAAGTGTAAAATAATTACGCACAGCGCGCGTGTATACGCTGCTGCAGTATGTGATGGCCCGAACCGATTATTCCACCGATGAGAGAAGAATATTTCGGTATTTTATATTTATGTTTTCCCTTACGATAATATAGTGATTCATTATGAGTGTCTAACATAAATCCGCACGCGCAGCGCACAATGGCCTGCGCTGTCATTACTTACAGTGATTCATTTAAAAATAGTGACCAGCGAAGCGGGTGCAGCCTGCTAGTCTCTCGTATAAAAGAAGAAATGATTTGCCGTCTGTTATGAGAACGAAAATGGATTTTTCATAAAATAAATAAATAACTCTATGATTGTTGGATGGTGCAATGATAGCAATTTATATTGATATTTTACTTTTTGTTCAAACCAATTCAAACTCCGCGACTCTTTTTTAAAAATGGTTTTCATACTGCAATTCCTAAACTACTTAATTTATCAAAAAGTTAAATATTGAAAGATTTCCAGTCTGAAATGCAAATTGTCTATCTGAAGAAAAGCATTGAATTTAATTAAGTAATATTTTTCTCAAAACTCTCTAATATTTAGTTAAATTTAAAGATATTTGGGCTGTGAACTCGTAGTTGTAATTTAAAACAAATTTTTACTTTTAGATACAATTGGTTAGGCATTCACAATTTTGAAAAATAATTTTTTTTTTACTGTAATATAAAAACCATGTGACTTAAAATCAAAGTTGAGTTGGTAGAAGTATGGACTAAAAAATTAATAACAATGAATTTAAAACATATATAAAACAGATTTTTATCAAACATAGCTAAGAAATCCTCCCCCTCCCCACCGATAAAATCAGCCATCTAATACTAATATTAATAATAAAGACGAATTGAAATAGGTCGATTCGTTTAGCAATGCCACAGACTGACATACACAGAGATAGACAAAAACGTCAAACTTATAGCACTTGTTCTTTTTCTGTTAGAAAGATAATAATAAAATACGATGGATATTATATAAATAATTAGAATATTAAATATTATTCAATTTGAATTTTTAGTGCGAGTGAAGGAAAAGAAGACAAAAACTTTATGAAAATTTCGAGTACCACAAAAATATATTATTTAGGCGTCATATTATGGAAGCTTTAATATGCTGTTGTAAAATACATATACTTCATGTGATTTCCCTTTCAAATATGGAAACTCTCAGCGGATATTATAAAATCTCACAGGTACCAAGTCTCACGTTTTTCAAGACTTAATGCCAGCATTTTTTTATAATTTGTTCATCTTAATTGTCGAAACTGTATGTTACATATTTCTTATTAAAAAAAAAAAAGTAACGTATGATTAAAAAATTTGAAAGGTTGGCAGCGACGATATCTTATCTTATTCAAATTTTGTAGCAATATCCTATTTATTTTTAATATATTAGGTCGTTGCAAAAGTTCGTGCGGTTTTTCATTGCTTCATTTCATAAAAATACGTCAAATCAAATGACAATTTTTAATCAAAATACTCTCCATTACTTTCTACAACCTTTGCCCTTTTTTCGCGTAACAAATGCATACCACGGCGATAGAAACTCTCGTCTTTGGAGGCAATAAAATGATCCGCGTCCGCACGAACTTTTGCAACGACCTAATACCTGCTCAATCTACACGTAAAAAAACCTTTATTATTTTTATTTTAGCGATTATATGATTTTATAAACAACAATTTATTTATTTTTTACCTGGATGGAAAAATATTCAAAAGATTGAAAAATTAAAGTAAACGTAATCATTTACTACATCATAAACTAATTACAACTTATCTCTTTGGTGTGTGACTTGATGTAAACAGAAATACAATTCATGTCCAATAAAATATTGCTTGTTAATTGAGGAAGTTAGCATTTATATAATACTATTTCTGAAACGATTTATATTAAAAGTAGAAGAGGAGGTGCAAAAATGGGCATAGGTGTAAATATGGGCTGGGCACCCCTCCACAAGTGGATATGGTAGATGCTGAAGTGTGTTGGCAAGGAATGTAGATGGTGCCATTTGTTGATATAAGAAAGTAGTGAGCAGGTGGAACAATTCTTTAAAGTAGTGTGGATACAACGTGAGTTTTTGTGCGAATTGGTGTTTGTTCTGGACTGCAAAATTTTAACAGGTATCGGAATTTTTTTTTTCATATTTTTGTGGTTAGTTTTTAGGTTACATGTGATAGAGCTAACCTTCTTTAGGTAAGGTTGATGTAAATATGGGCACCCTTTCTTGCGGTAAATATGGGTCCCGAAAACTTTAAATGCAGATTCTACGTTCGATATATCTCCTGTCCTCAGCATTGAAAAAAAAAAAAAAAAAAAAAAAAAAAAACACTTCTCGTGGACATAAAGCAGCAAGGTTCAGCCTCATCATTTGATGATCATACAAGGACCAATTGACTAAGTCGATTGACAAATGTGCTCAAAAGAAGACATGCTTGAGTTTTCCCAGGGTAACATACTAGCCAGGGTCCGGTAAAGTAAAAGACCGGCCAAGGGTGCGAAGGCCAATAGCTTTCAAAGAAAAAAAAAATCAACCCCCGAAATGATATGATTCATCATCGGACTTAGCAGACTGCTGTGACCTTCCTCTTATCAACAGCGATGATGATGATATCAACCTGGATATCAACGACGGTGATAGACTAAATTCGAGCGATGCAACTTGCATCTTTTGGAATAGAATGTTTGCTGAACACACTCGCAGAAAAGAGTGGTGTAACATGCTATGTACAAATGTGGGCACACTTAGATTGTGCCGATTTTGACAGGGCGAGTTACGTCAGCGATTTCTGTAAATAATTTTTCCCGTATTAAATAAATTTTCTACCTTTTTGTATTGTTTTATCATGTTTTAAAATGTTTTAAACTATTTTTTGTGACTTTTCTGGAAAATATGTGCACCCTATTTTTTCTGGTGCATTTTTAAAAGCTTCTTGATAATCATCGCTTTTGAATTGAAATAATTGATATTATAATCATTGTTTTACCTCCTTATATTTAGTAAACTTGTTATAGTTGTTAATGGAGGTAAAAACCGTAGAACGTTTTAACATTAAAGTAACTTTAAGTTGAAAACAAAAGAGAGTGCCCATATTTACACCTTTTTCTCAAACATGAAGGATGAGAATCGTATAATATTTATAAGAAGAATTACATATTATCAACTGCACTGGCTGAAAAGTGGCGCCTTTTAGAAGAGTTCCTTCTCTGGATTTCTGTTTTTTACAGTAAAGGTTGTTCAAAAATACCTGATACGTTTTAAACTTCAATAAACTGAATAACTGATGTATGAGAATACGGTTTGTATTACAATGCTTCTTACTATAAAAGTTTTGCTTTAGCAAATAAAAAACTTAGTTCCAAATTTTTCTCACAGATAGCGCTGCAATTTCAAAACAAATTAAAAAAGAAGTCTTTAAAGAGCAGTTATATGTGAAATTCAATATGTTGATCTTCATATATCGAAACACATCCAAATAGTAATCAAACTGAATTCACGTGTTCGTTAGAACTGATTGTGGAAAAGGCAGAATTACCTGCGTTATACCCGTCTTTAATTTTTCAATGTCGGTCGCAGTGGGAAGCATACACTTTGTCTTCGTATAGTCTCACAAGAAGAAATCAAGAGGGTTTAAGTGTCAGGATTAAGGTGGTCAAAACAAAACTACGAGAAACGGTATATTAAACAAACATAGGGTCAAGTAATGCCTTCTGACTAATTTTTATTTTATTTTCTTAAATCAAAAGTATTTTCTTGCAAATAGCATTTCCGTGCTTTACATACTTTATTTATGATAAAATTTAAAAATCTAGAATTTCTGGCTCACTCTGTATTAAAAATGTAATGAAGGAAATCATTTATGTGGAATAGTTAAAAAAAGAGAGAATTATTGAAAAAATATCTATTTATAATTTTATATCACAAAATTGGAAAAAAAAAAAAAAAAAAGAATTCTAGATTTTTACTGGACAATTTGTAGCAAACAGTTGCAGATATTTAGTAGTAACAATATTTCTTGAATATACTGCTAACCAGTAACATACTACTAATTTTCTGAAATTAGGAATTCAACTTGAAACTTAGGAACCAGTTTTAAATATATATTAATTATATATTAATTAAAGTGTATTTGTATAATTACATATTTATTTAGTTAGATATTAATTCAAGTGTATTTGTATTTTGGGAGTATGCTAGTTTCGCCATGTTCCCGAAACCTGTTAGGCCTTTTTAATTTTCTTAATTGTCTGTTCTGCTGCTCCCACCCACTGAAGAGGAAGCAGAAGGGTGTTTAGGGCTATGGATGGCCCTAGGAACAATTTCAATCATATTCTTCATGTTGTTTAAATTTAATTGAAAAACTTTCATAATTAAATATAGTATATTGTTTTATGAGGGATATTGCTTCAACCCTCCACCAATCATAAGCTTCAACAGTTGGACAAGGTGTGTTTGGACCTTTTAAGAAATACTTCATTACAGTCTGTCTGTAGTAATCGAATGCTGGAAAATCTTGGAAAACCAATCATTATGTATGACGTTGCTGAAAATGTTGGCAAGTCCTATCCGTCAGAATTTACTCCTGTAAACATTCTATCAGGCTTTCGTGTATCTGGTATATCGTCAGTGAAGCAAAACATATTCTCTGAGATTGAATATTTAAGTTCATATGTGGCCGACAGACAAGATTCATCATAAGTTTCCAAAAAAAGTTTTTCCAGGAAGAAAGTGAACCAACAATATTAGAACTGGATGTCTCTGTTTGATGTCCTGTTGAAATTTCGAAACCTTCAACATCTAACATCTTTACGTGTGTCATGCTTGAACAGATACGAACCTAAGCAAAACCTTTACGTAAAACAAAACCTCGTACATCAAAGAGAAGATGTGGCTGAAAACCAGGGAGATCTAGAAATCCAAGAGACGCTCCAGGAAAAAAAAAAAAAAAAAAAAAAAAAAAAAATTGAAGAAAAAAATAATACGAAGGGAAAAAATTTGTGTTTCAAATTAAGGCAACAAAATGATAATTATTATATGATAAATAAATATATTAACTTGATATTCTTTCTTTTATAAAATACATGTTTATATGCTTATATTTTATTCATTACAAAGTGAAATATTTTTGAGAGAATGGCCCTAGTTAAATTGAGGCCTTAGGTACAATGAGGTCTGGCCCTAGGTACAATGAGGTCTAGCCCTAAGTACAATGTGGTCTGACCGTAGGTACAATGAACGTGTTGTACCTAAGGCATTGTGTGAAGTTTACTTGAAAACCTTCTATTTGTCGGAATTTATTATTTTAAGGGTTTATATTAATCTCAATTAAAAGTAATTAGTCCGAAAGATATGTACATATCCGTTTCCTGATTTTTAACAGGTCAGGGGCTCTCTTTTTGAACATTGAAAAAAACGGCCCTAGTAAAATGAGGTCTTGCCCCAGGTACAATGAAAGTGTTGTACCTAGGGCCATGAGTGAAGTTTTTTTTAAACCTTCTATTTGTCGAAATTTATTATTTCACGTATTTATATTAATTCCAATTGGAAGTAATTAATCCTAAAGATATGTATATATCAGTTTGGTAAATTTAAACAGATCAAGAGCCCTGTTTTTGGGCGTTGAAAAAAAGCGACCCTAGGTACACGGTTCTCCCCTATATATATTTATATAAAATAATGATTTATTAAGCGTAGTAGAAGCCAAGCAACAAATACAAGATCACTGAAACCTCAAAGACCAATAAGAATGAAAATTTTCTTTATGTAGGAGAAGCGCAGAAAGGTGAAAAAAAGTTCATCAGGGGATGAAATGCACATATTTAAAGAAACCAAATTTATTAATTAACAGCCTTCATAACAAACGAAACAATAAATTAACTCAACGAAATCTTAACAGAAAAATATAAACTAAATCGAAATTTATGATCAATTAATTTAAGAAACTTAAGAAAGGAAGAAAGGAGGCAGGCGGCAAGACTTGTGACTTGCCTGTGGGTTTAAACTAGTTTCACGCCAGCAAAACTCCCCCAGCCTGCCAAGACCAGAATAGGAGTCATATGGATTAAAAAAAGCAAAATTTCAAGATAAAGAATAATGAAACTATGAAGAAACAATGAAATTTATAGATTGATTACTTTGTGTGTAATAGTATGATTAGATTTTTAAGAATAGTGAGAACTCAACAACAAAGAAACTGGAAATTGAATGGAAAAAGAAAGACTGCAAATTAATACAAAGTAAATGCAACAAGCCTTCTGCCTTTTTTTTTTTTAAATTTAATTTCACAATCCCACTCAACCACTCCAACCATCCTATTTAATTTCACAATCCCAACACCACGCATCCTCCGTAATCCTCCATTCACATATATATATATATATATAGACGGAACTTTTTTAATATATAAGAGTAACGTTGTCAAAAATTTCACAGTAGACGAAACCTTCCTGTTAATATCTATCTGATATTAGATATTTTTCTTGTGAATATATACTTAATTTCTGCAATAAATAACGCAATCTGCCTATTAAAAGCCAAATTTGCGTCATTATTTATTCTGTAGCATTAAAATTACTGTAAATTAAAACAAAGTCATTAAATGGCTTTACTAATTAAACTAACGTGCAATTAATACCATGACTTAACTGTAAAACTTTATAATTTGATTTTAAGAAGGAAATTTTTCTTTATATTTTGACAAGTCCGAAAGTAAAATATTTTCAAGAAATAATTCTATTTAAATGCCGTGTCTTATCAAAATTTGATCGTTGAATGATCACATTTTATTTATATCTGGAAAGAATCTCTCCGTCGCATACGTTTCTATAATCGACGAAAATGTTATCCTTATCAAAGGCACCAGATGCAGGCGATAGATGATCGTCAAATGACTTCAGAAGCACACAGATAACATTATTCAGTAAACATATACTGACGTATTTTTATCACTCTTCGTAACGGGTTAAATACCCATTATAATGGAAACATCATTAACTAGTCTTCCTTCTTATTCTTGGATATTTAAAGAAGAGTTTTATTATAATTAAAGTAAACTTTTAAATTTTATAATTTAGAAAAAGAAAAGAAAATGCGCTTTTAACAGAAATGGATGATTTTGATAAACACGGTATAGCAAAAGTAACTTAAATTTTTTACAGTTCATATATTATTTACTTTTCCTTCTAATAATTGTAAATAAAGTCTTCATGGTGCAGTTCATAGTTGAAGAAAATTTCATAGTGACAAATTAACCTATTAAAACCTAAATAGCTCTAAATTTGAAATAATTAATATTGATTAAAACAATAATAATTAAATGATTAACAAAAAATATTATTATAAATAATAATAAATACCAAGCACATTATCATTTTAATATAATATATGGTACAGTGATATCTTTAAGTAAAATTTAGCAGCAATCTAAGGAAATTTTACTAAAAGTAGTAAAAATGTACAAACATACAGACAGAAAAATAGAGAAAGCAAAGACTTAAACCTCCGTAAACTCCTTTGAAAAAAAAAAAAAATAATAATAATAATAAAAATAATAAAATCGTATTTAAACATTTTCTCAGGAAGATGGGGAATTGATGTAAATATTTAACAGAGAATAATCTAATTTGGATACAAAACATATAACAAATTTTTTGAATTTCAGAAAGTTTTTTATAATATTGCAACTGTTTTAAAACACAGAACAATTAAAAATGCAAGGATAGCTAAGACACATTCAAAAAAGAAAAGCTTCTTTAATAAATTAACATTTTTTTATGCAACAATTTTTATGCAGCATTTTTTCTTTGTTTTAATTATTTTTTAAATGTTTGTTTCTGCTCTATTCAGAAAATAATAACACTATTTAAAAATTTAACTAACGATGTTTTAGTAAAACATCGTTTGTTAAATTTTTAAACAAGAAGAAATATGCAGAAGTCATTTTAGATTTCTAACGCGCGTGAAAGTTGCTGTTTTGATGATGCACTGGTGCTTACTTTTCTCACTTGGTGAAAGATCGTAATGCTATTTTGACTTGAAACAACAGTTATGTAAGTTTTACAATGTATAGTATTTACAAAGTTATTTTATTAATTAAATTAAGTTTAGTTGAATTTCATCATTTTAACATATCAGAAATGCGAAGTTCCTTAATTTTCTTTCGGAGCATTTTTAGCCCTACCTTTTTTTCACACCACCTTTTTTTATAAAAATATTTTATTATTATTATTATTATTTTATCGTAGTTATATACTATAAAAAAATATTTTATAAATTAAGTGGTGTGGAATAAAGACGGGGCTAATCGTTCTCGGGAATAAATTAAAGAACTTGGCAACTCTGACGTATAGGTATTTCATACCAAAAATTTCTTGTAAAACAAAAATTCTAATTATTTTTACTTTACATATTTATGATCGGCTATATGTCTAATAACCATTTTTTAATTAGTTTAACGATTTTTAAAATAAAGCATATTAATTTACACAGGAGAAAAGCCTGTCGATGGCGATATTATATTTAATACATTATTGATCAAGTGTTTGTGATATAAAGCTATTCAAAATGAATATAAGCCCATTTCATTCATGCATATGGAATAAGAACAATGTTTTAAAAAATGTGGGGTTAAATATAAAAAATCAAAATCACATTTAATGTATAACCAGGGTTCTCAACTCGTTACATTTTTGGGCACCGAATGTTTTAAATATATTTCTTTAAAATAATTTTGAACGATTAATTAAGTCCAATCGTGAAATTCTCTTTAAAAAAAAGAAAAAAACTTAAAAATTACGGTGCCCAAAAAAATGACGAGAGAGAATCCTGTACAATAGCTGTACAGGCCAACCTCTACAATTACTGTTTAGAATATATGCTGCATATTTACTAAAAGTTAATTGTATTTAACATTTAAAAAAAAAATGAAAATTAGTTGGAATTTAGTTGAAATTACTCAAATTATTATGGTAGTTGACTGAACTAACAGGAAACAGCAGAAAGATAAAATAAAGAATAAAAATTAGAATTCATTTATATTATTATTATTATTATTATTATTTTCTTTTTAAATAGTTAAAAAATAATTTTAATCTTACAAGTGTGCTGCATATCAGTTCTAGTAAAGAAATTTAAACCTTTATTAAAAATAAAATAAAATAAAATAAAATAAAAACTATGCAAATAGTCTTTAAAAACTGAAATGGGAAAATCAGTATTTTTTGAAAAAAAAAATGTAGCTAACCTAAAAAAAAAGATAAAGATAAATATATATATATATATATATATATATATTTATAATAAAAGAGATTAAACAAACAAGATATGGAAATTTTACAGACTGCTTTAATTAGAGTACACTAAAAAGTAGTAAAATAAACAAACTATATAAACAATCACACATATATTTTTGAAATATACAATATTTTTGTATTTACTTAAGTAATTTTACTCTAAAGATATTTTTATAATACATATTTTTTTTCAGCAGCTTAGACTAGAAATTAAACAACACTGGTTTTATTTGTAGGGCAAAAAATAAATAAATAAAATAAAATAAATAATTGTTGATGGAGGAAATCGTCTAGATGCATTAGCTTAAAATTACAAAAAGAAATTTTTAAATCACGCTTATAAGAAAACAAAATTGTTCGATTTCTAGTGTATATTACAACTCATTCTTTGGTTATATGCGTGTGTCAAGGACAAAAATTATGCATGATATCCTAAAGTTTCATGTCGTTATCTCCTTAGCAACGACATGTTGTTGAAAAATCAGTGAAATGAGTTTTGGTAGACTAAATTCAGGTCAATCGTGAAAATGAATGGTCATAATACAATGCCTATTTGGGACTTCACATAGCATTTTGAAAATTTACTTGATATGTTTAATCTTCTTTTTTAAATTAATGTATAATATTTAAGTATATAAACAAGCATTCTAATTTAGTTCGTTTTTCTAGTATTATGCTCAAATATTTACTGAAAAGTATTTATTTATTTTATTTTATTTATTTATTTATTTCTTTATTTTTACAGCATAAGAATATAAAAACAAAAACATGGTTTCTAATTTAATTGAATTGTTATGAAGCAAACATTTTTTGTATACCAATTTTAACTTAAATTGCATTGGATTTTTTGAACTTAATGAAATGAGTTTTGGTAGACTAAATTCAGGTTGCTCATGAAAATAAATGGTCATAATGGCTATTTGGTCTTTACTTAAGGGGACAAAAGATGGTGAAAATTGCCAATGCTAATGCAAATAAAAATATCCAGATAGTATTAAAATGTATGAAGTTATGCAATACTTTTAAAATAGCACCATTCTGCCTCAAATGTCTACACATGTACTGCCATCTTGCGATAGCCAGTATAAATAAGACAATGCTTCCATTGGTTGCTCCACAATTTAATGTTGAATGACAGTCAAGTCAACGAAGTGCTTCGGAGTACCTGCATTTGGTCGCAACCAATGCTTGCCTCCAACGAAAAATGAAAAAAAAAAAATGAAAAAAAAAAAAAAAAAAAACATAAAAATAATTTTCCGAAAATGAAAGAAAAGCCAAAAAGGATTAAATTTAGAATTTTTAATCTTTGAACCAATTTTCGCGTTAGCAGAAATTATTCAGAGTAAAGCACCAGGAGCTGAGAAATAATAATAATAATAATAATAATAAATAAATAAATAACTCCCTGGGAAAACCTAAGTGTAACAGTGAATCCGTTACGTGTATTGACAAGACGGTCTGGACGGCGAAAAGGAATTAGGAGTTGAGTAGGGAGCCGCAAGGAGTACGGGAAACCGCCCAGAGTCCCGCAGAAACAACTCAAAATAATACCTATGTGGATTTGTCGATCTCCAATAAGAGCCAAAGAACACACGTGTTGTTTCGGAACAACCGTACTAAAGGGTTTATTTGTATTAACTGTATGATTCGTTATCTCTTTGGTTAGAATCATTGCATTAAATATTAAGCTCAGTTATATATATATTCAACCAGACACAAAATCACAGTATTTTATTATGCTTATCAAATAAGGTTTATAAATGTGAACTGCCATTAAAATATTTAAAATTAAAATTAAATAAAAAAGAAACAAGTTCTAAATATCATGGAAAAAAAGTCTGAAATGTATAGAAACTTTTTGCCTATTTTATTTAACTAAAAAATCTTTTTACTTTCTTCTATATTCAAAAAAAAAAAAAAAAAAAAAAAAAAGAAAAGAAAAGAAAGCGTTGGATTCGACAAATAAATAAATAAATAAATAAATAATAATAATAATAATAATAAAATAGAAATTCCTGTTTTTCATGGATTTAGATATTTTGAGAGGTTCAGAACACGATTTGTTAATCTGCTGAAAATATCTGTCTGTTTGTGTGTCTTCTCTGTGAATGTGAGAAAATTTTTGTGAAAACTATGTCAAAAGAACTGTACTGCACAGAATTCCCTATACATTGACATTGACATGTAGTTGTATCTTGACTAAAATTAGTGCCGATCCACTTTTGGTGCAAATCGCTCAGGCAATTTCCTCCATGTATATCTTATATTCTTTTTCATATAATTACACAAAATTTGGTATATGAGTGGGCCATTATGAAACATTATGCTGATTAAATTTGGATGTGTATCGGTTGATAGGTTGCGCTGCAGTACTGAATTTTATCCCGTGAATAGAAGATTAAATATAAGCTTCTATGCATAATAATGCTTGGTATGGGAGATAATCATTGATATGACAGATAACCATTATGGAAATGAGTGTTGACCTAAGTTGAATATATAGCAGGCGATATATAACCAATATATTATTACTCACATTCCGTGGTTTCACACATGGATAACGTGTACTTTATACCATCAATTTTAACATCTGTTGATTAAAATTGTATTAAAATGGATGTGGCTAATCTTTATTGTTAGAAGTAATGATTAAACTTTTCTGTATATTGAACTTATCTATTATGGCTATCCCAAGTTATCCAGCAGCTGGTGCTGTTATACAGAATAATGTAGAAGAAAGTTTTGTGATGGCCACACAACATAATAGTTTCTATTGAGACAATTAAGAAATATTTTTTCTTGTAAGTTGATTCGTTTATAAAATTAGACATTTAATTTGGTAGAGTAATACAATTTGATGACATAGAATGCATTTAATAAGAAAATGTAAATAATGTAATAATTCTTAAATAATAATGTAAAGTATATTACTCATAACAATTCACATTTCAAATAAATACTAAATTATTAAATAATTATAAGATAAAAAAAAAATATATACCATGTTTTTAAATAGCTTAAACTTCTCTTTAAAACGCATTAAAAAGCTCCAATAGGCAGGTAATGGATTTGGCGCCAAATTTGACAACTTCTTGCCCTTGGCGACTTTTTTGGTGACTTTTGGCGAGAAAATTCTTATTATCGATATTCCAAAGATGGACGTTCTAATGTGATTGGTTAAAGAGTTACCGGAAATCTGAATTTTTTAAAAAAAGTTGGTTTTAAAAATAAAATATTAATCCTTTCCGAACAACATATATTTGCATTATGAACTACATTAGCACTTTATCATCGTGTAGAAAATCTTTAAAATGATAACGACGTCAATTTTTGCCAAATGCATAATTTAACTTTTAACAATTTTTTAACGCTCACTTTTAATTAAATGTATTTATTTTTAGGTCGAAGGAAAATGAACTCGTAAATTTTTTTTGGCAACAATTAAATTATAGTTAATATTTTAATGGCTATTTTTATTGTTATTAGGAGCTTATCATTTTCACATTTTAATTAATTAAAAGAAAACTATTCGAAAATTCGAAAATCTGACTTCGAAGTATTGTGTTGTCACCGGGTTCTGAGCTACTGTGAAAGTTTCAAATGTCTAGCTAGTCGGGAAGTTAGTTAAAAATCGATTGCAAGATTTGTCCCTGACAAACACACAAGAATCGAAGTTAATAAAAACATGGTAAAATAAATAAATTGATAAATAAAATAAGAATGGCAATCAAAAGTTTTGTAAATCGTGTCTAACTCATTTTTCGCGCATATTGCAGATTTGCCAACATTTTAATTTATTCCGGATCATTTTTAGCCCCGCCTTTATTTCGTACAACTTTTGATTCAAGAGAATTTTTTTCATATTTTATCGTAGTTATACATTTGATAAAAATATTCTAAAATTAGTCTGGTGCGAATTAAAGGTGGGGCTAAAAATGCTCCGGAAAAAATTAAAATGTTCGCAACTGTGATATCATATATATACATAGCTGCCAAGTTTTTTAATTTAATCCGGAATGTTGTAAGCCCTGCCCTTTTTTTCACACCGTAATCTTTTTAGAGTAATTTTCTTCATATTTAATCCTAGTTATGTAGTGAAGAAAATTACTCTCAAAAAACTATAAAAATATTTAAAAGTTAATATATATATATATATATATATATATATATATATATATATATATATATTGTTGTTGTAATTGTGCCTTTCTCCTTTGTAATGCTACACTTAAACTCTCTCGTAGATGTTTTTATTTTTTATACCTTTTTCAGCCATTGTTATTTCACTCCCCCCCTTGCCCTTTTTCATAATCCATCACTTAGCCCAACTGATCATCTGTTCCATTACATCTGGAAACCGAAGTTCCAGGAGATTCGCTCCTAGGTACTTCGGATTCAATTCCTCGATTCTCCAGCGAAGAAAATTTTTCTACTAATATTATGGTGTGAAAAAAGGACGGGGTTAACAACATTCCGGAATAAATTTAAAAAATTGGCAGCTATGTATATATATATATATATATATATATATATATAACTTAATATTTTGGTCGCCAATTAAATACGAATAAGTTTAGATAACTATGATTCGAAATAAGCATTAATATTTTATTTGTTGGAAATTACAAGGCAATGCAAATTCTGATTTTTTTTTTTTTTTTTTTTTTTTTAATAATACGGTTAATAATGTTTAATAAAAAATGGGGATAACATTATTTGAATGACTTTCATATAGCTTTTAAAGTATTTTTCAGGTTTTTTTTTTTTTTTTTTTTTTTTTTTCAAAATACAAAATTTTGAATAAAAACTCCAATATTTTTCTTTTAAAATTTAATAAGTTAGGCTCTTTTAAAAAACTGCGTTTTGTGTAGGAATTATCAGGAACAGGCAATAATGTTAACACTTTCGCGACCGCATGCTTTTGTCTTTTTGACAGTAAGGTGGCAGTCTGTGAGCGTTACTTTCCTAGGTAACACTATTTCAGAACAAAATATTCTGTATTCATATTTGTATTACACGTGGATATACATTGTGATTATGCTATTTCTAATCAAAGTATTTATATCTATAGTATATTGATTGTGCAAATATGAATATTGGAATATTGGATACATTCATAAGAAATAAATAGCATACAAATTGCGAAAGAAACAGTGGAGTTACAGATTTTGAAATCACTTGAATCTACGTCAGCTGTTGCGAAAGTGTTAAGTGAAAATACTACGATTCCTAAGTAGGTTCATACCACATTCAGTCTCATGCCCTTCTTACATTAAAATGCACTATTTTTTGCTATAAGCAATTTTTAGACGATATACAACGCTACACAAATGCAATTGATTTTATGCTTTCTTTTTAGAAGTATAAAAAAAATACTATAAAGATACTTAACATGTGATTTCAATATCCATAGTTAAAACTTATTTTTGTGTGGCATAGCTGATTTAAGGCAATATATAGAGTCATAGCTGCCAATGTTTTAATTCATTCTGGAGTAATTTTAGCCCCGCCTTTATTTCGTACCACTTATTTTTTAAAAGTAATTTTTTCTTATTTTATCGAAGTTATATTTTGAAGAAAATTTTTCTATAAATAAAGTGGTGCGAAATAAAGGCGGGGCTAAAAGTATTCCGGAATAAATTAAAATATTGGCAGCTATGTAGAGTTATACAAAAGTAATCTATTGTATGCTTTAAAAAAAAAAAAATCTTACGAATATAATTTTGGTGAGATTTCTTTTACTATAGTTAAAAACAAGGTCTATTTTTGTGGAGGTCTGTAATTGTAATATACAGGGCTACACACACACGCACATATATATACATATTTAAAGCGACATCTAGCAGAATTCACGTACGAAATTAAAAGAAGAGAAATAAATTACTTTTGTTTCGTTAGGTTATAAAAATAAACATTTTTTTGAAAATTTTTGGAATGAATTTTTCACTTGGAAATTAGAAACTGCATTCTTGTTGCAAAAACACTGTGCGTCGAAGGGTTAAAATGAAATGTTATGACCTTGAATAAGTTCTCGCCTTTTTTTTTTTTTTTTTTTTTTTCTGCGGCACCCAATGTTCCTGCTTCTAAGTCATTCCTTATGCTTTCAATCGTTTCGAAAATGTTGTGTCATTTGCTAAGCATAATGTTTCAAGTTAAGCTAGCGTCTGACATTTATCTTCATTAACCCGTTAGTAGTCGCTATAGACAGAGCCACCTATTACAGATAGCGCACTTTTTATTTAACTGTCACCAATAATTTTAAGAAGTGATGTGATCGACTTTTCTTCGATTTTATTCGCGTTTTATGTATATCAAATGCCACTTCTAAAAATATTTGGTGGCTATTGAATTAAAAAAAATCTGACAACACTGAAAGATGGGCGGCAAATCGATCAACTAGGGACTACTAACGGGTTAAGTAATTCCTCCAATTCTTCGTCTTGACATTTTTTTGGTGCGCAAGAGCGTTCTTTATTTCCAAGCTCAAAATCATTATTTTTGAAGGATCGAAACAAGTTTGTGTATGTCGTCTCCGACAGAGCATGTTTACCGTAAGTCTCAGCAAGAGATTTATGTGTATTTCAGTTGAAGATTTCTTTTGAATAAAATAGTGCAATAAAATTCCCCGCAAATACTCTTTACTTGGAACGAAACTTGACATTTTTAGAACTAAGGAAAAAAAAAATGCTCACACTGTGGCTAACTAACATATATTGGAGTTCTAGATTACCGACAATACTTCCTTGCAGTGTTGCCATACCTGGCGGATTTTTATTCCATAGTCACCGATAATTTTTAATTGTAGCGTTTGCCTAATCACTTCGAAGATTGATATTATGTATATCAAATATCACTTCTTAAAAATATTGGTGGTTATTGAATACAAAATGATCTGGCAACACTGCTTCCTTGTCGATGCATTAATATCTGAAATTGCATGCGCATAGTCCTGGTAATGCCATCTCTTAGGAAGCAGCGAGAACTTATTCAAGGCTCTAATATATTTTAAGACGTTGACACGGAGATAAAATATATTAAATGAGGTAACGGGTAAGTACAGCTAGAAAGCGTTTTACAATTTATGTGAAACGCATGAATTAGCTTTCTTGTTTAATTGAAAAGAGGGACGTAATAACACGTTCCTCCTTCTTTTTATATTTGAAAAGGAAATTTTTATAACTTTGTGCAGTTTAGTTAAAACGAAAGATTTCAGACAAAAGATAATCGATGTTTAGAACAATGTCACAGATGTTTAAAGTTTTTGAACTCTGAAATGTTTGAAAAGAAACAATATTACAAGCGAGTTCATTTGTCTTTTGGAGTGAAAAAGGGAATGTATTGTGTGAACATCTTGTAATTTATATTATTTGACTAATGCCACTAGGATTTTAAACAGTATTCGTCTGTTTATATAATCTTTTTCTGTTTATTGGCATGCATTTGTAAGGCAAATTATTCACATTTGTACAAATTTTTAAATGTAAAACATTTTATTAAATGGCATATATATTTTATAGAATTAGCATTTTAAATGAAAAGATAACAAATGAATGTAAACTTCTTTCGTTTATAAAAGTTCAGTGATCCTGAGGAATATCTATATGCTATTTTTCTAATGACTATTCTGCAAATTATTCAAACATTAAAAGAAAAAAAATGTGTAGAGTCAAGTCCGGGAAAATACATATAAATAAATATAAAAATAAAAATAAAAATGGAACTTTCTAAATATAAACAGAATTATTATTTTATTGTCTACTTTTTCTTTTGTAGATAATAGGAAAAGTTAAGTATGCGTTAACTGCTTTAATGCATGGGATATTTTGTGATTAATTAGTAATGCTTATAATTTGCTTGACTTATAATGTGAACGGGAAATACTGTTAAAATACTTTATCCAAAATTCCTTAAATTAAATCTACCTTTGGTTAAAGATGGGTTTAAAAGAGGGTTCTATTAGTAAAATTTAAACTTTATACTTCCTAATGTTAATATACAGTAACTGACAAAAGTTTTCCAATGGCGTGTTTTTTCTGTTCTAACTTTTCCTGCTGTAAGCAAAATTTCTTAATGATGTAAATTAGTAATTTGGTTCTCCTTTAAGGATCAACAAAATAAAATATTAGAACAATTGAGACATATGCATGAATTAAAAATAATTCGAAAATTCTCAAAGGTACTTAAGTCTAAGATTTGAGACGATTCAGTTTTTTTAAAACATTTAATGAATTTAAGCATCTTGATGTAACGCAACAACGTTTAGCATTTAGTTGCATATTCTTATGCGTTGATGACTGCGGCACACCGTCAGGGCATGGAATTAAGAATTATTTGTAAGTTAGGCATAGAATATTTCGCCTATTCCGATTGAAGATCCAAAAGGAGTTCTGCCTTTGAAAAATGATTTCTTGTCCCAACTTTTCTTCCGATATATTCCCAAATACATTCAATTTTATTGACGTCAGGTCGTGAGTGACTCGACCAGTCCAAAACATTAATTTTTTAGATGTAAACAAATTTGTCTCCATTTTGAAAGTGTACTTGAAACCATTATCCTGCTGAAACATCCATTCATGAGGCGTCTTTTTTACGAGTACATGTAATCTTCCAAAATGTTTTTATAAACATTTTTATCCATAATACCGTCGATGTGTACTAGGGGACAATGCACGGAAAACTCTCTCGAAAATAATATTTATGTATGATTTCTGCAGTAATAATGGCATTTCTTAGAAGTCATTCGATAGGAAAAGTGCATATTATCAGATAAAACTAGTAGACATTACTATTATTGAGTGGGGCTTTTAATTTCTATCGATAGAAATAATAATAAGAGATAGAAAACTTTATTCAAAACTTTAATACAACTAAGCGGTTCTACCCTTTCTTCGCACAAGAAAAAAATTAAAAAGAACAAGAAAGAAAAATCATGCAGCATGCATTGATTAGTAACAGTTTCAAACGGTACGCAATTGTTGTATCGAATAACTATTAATATTCTTTGCCTACGTTATCGCACAACAGACAGAAGGACTGAAAAACATACAGATAGACTAATTGATTTTAAAATTACTCTTAGGCATTTTGGAAAGTGTTAAAAAGGCTTAACGCAAAACAAAATGCAGCCGTTAGATTATAATTACAGCTTTTAAACTCTCTGAATATTTTACTGTAACCCTGTAAATCTGAAAGTTAATCATATCATATTCTATACAAACAATATTTTATAATATTAATAATACATGTCAATGTTTTTAAGATTTTTGTAGTAGAAATTTTTTTAAATATAACTTTTAAAAAATTCTTTACTAAATCGTAATACATTGGCTTTTTTTTATTGTTGTTCTTATTGTCCCTGTAAACAAACTAGTTATACAGGACCTATTAATGACATTTTCAATAGGGAACATTCCATAGGGAACTTGAGTGTATCATTTTTAAAAAATTCTCAAAATATTCACTGATGATAGGAGCCGGAGACAAACAGACAGAAAGGTAGACATTCGGACAGACAGATTCACAAATTGAAATCATATTCCCACTAAAATTATAAGAATGTGTTAAAATGCTCATGTAAACGAAAGTGCAATTCCAGCAAATTTTTATTAATACCTCTTAATGTAACTGGTAATTTTTGCGTGGCACTGTAAATCTAATGCTTACCATACTATATTACATACAAGGCACACTCCTTTGTGCATACGAATAATATATTTCAATTGCATTAAGCTTTGTGGAAAATAAACTTATTAAAATTTGGTTTATAAAAATAACTCTCATACAACACAATGCTCTGGAGTACTTTCAAGTGCCCCAGTACACAAACCAGTTAGAAATGTACTCTATTTTACATAGGAAACATCCGATAGGGAATTGAATAGCATATTAAAATTTCATTAAAGTTTCTATACATTAAAGGTATTAAAATATGATTTATAGAAATTCCTCTCATAGAACACAATGCTTTCGAATACTTTTGGGTGTCCCTGTACACAAACCAGAAGAGGTATCCATTCCATTTTCAATAGGGAACATCCGATAGTGAACTTCAATAAAATATATCGGTTTAAAGAAATTCCATAAATATTTACGGGAATTAGAGCGAAGAAAAACAGACAGACAAACAGACGGACAGAAGAATAGTCAGACAGATAAACAAGTTGAAATTATATTCACACTAACAAAATGATAGAAAGTGTCAAAAACGCTTAATGTAAACGGAAGTACAATTCTAGAAATTTTTTTATTAAGAGCTCTTAATATAACTGAATATTTTTGTGTCACCCTGTAAATCTAATGGTAACCATGCTATATTCTATGCAACGCATTCTTTTGCGCATATAAATAACATATTTCAATTTCCTAAAACTTCGTGGAAAGTAAAGTTACTAAGATTTGATTTATAGAAATATCTCACAAAGAACGCAATGCTTTGGAGTACTTTTGAGTGTCCCTGTACTAGTGGGGGTACGTAATCTATTTTATATAGGAAACATCCAATAGTGAACTTGAATAACATTATTCAATTTCTTGAAGATATTGTACAGTAAAGGTATGAAAATATGGTTTATAGAAATACCTCTCATAGAACACAACTCTTTGAAATACTTTCTGGTGTCCCTGTACACAAACCAGTAGAGATATAAACTCCATTTTCAATAGGAAACATCCGATAGTGAACTTGAATAACATATATCAGTTTAAAAAATTCCATAAATATTCACGGGAGTTAGAGAGCGGGCAGACAGACAGACGAACAGATACACAAATTGATATCATATTCACACTTAAAAAATTTTTAGTAAGTGTTAAAAACGCTTAATGTAAACGAAAGTAGAATTCTAGCAAATTTTCAATAATAGCTCTTAACATAAAAGAATATTTTTGTATCACCCTTTAAATCTAATGCTAATCATGCTATATTCTATGTAAAGCATTCTTTTGTGCATATAAATAACATATTTCAATTTCCAAAAATTTCTTGGAAAGTAAAGTTATTAAAATTTGTTTTATAGAAATATCTCTCATAGAACGCAATGCTTTAGAATACTTTTGACTGTCCTCGTATATAAAACAGAGTTGGTATTTAATCCATTTTATGCAGGAAAAATCAAATAGTGAACTTGAATAAAATATTTCAATTTCATTAAGATATGTGTACAGTAAAGGTATGAAAATATGATTTATAGAAATACCTCTCATAGAACACAATGCTTTGAAATACTTTCGGGTGCCCCTTTACACAAACCAGTGGAGGTATAAACTCCATTTTCAAAAGGGAACATCCGATAGTGAACTGGAATAACATATATCAGTTTCAAGAAATTCCACAAACATCTACGGGAATTATAGTGCGGAGAGACAGACAGACGGACAGACAGACAGACAAACCGAAGTCATTAACACTTTTGAACCTTGTTGGGAATGTGTTAAAAATGTTAGAAAGTGTTAAAAACGCTTAATGTAAACGAAAGTACACTCGTAGCAAATATTTATTAATAGCTCTTGTATAACTGAATATTTTTGTGTCACCCTGTATATCTAATGCTAATCATACTATATTCTATGCAAAGCATTTTCTTTTGTGCTTATAAATAACACATTTCTATTTCATAAATCTTCGTGCAAGGTAAAGTTATTAAAATTTAGTTTATAGAAAGATCTCTCATAATACTTTGGAATACTTTTGAGTGCCCCTATACACAAATCAGTGGTGATATTTGCTCCATTTTATACAGGAAACAGACGACAGTGAACTTGAATATTTCAATTTCATTAAGATTTGTGTACAGTAAGGGTATGGAAATATGGTTTATAGAAATGCTTCTCATAGAACACAATACTTTGAAATACTTTTGTGTGTATCTAAACACAAATCAGTGGTGATATTTGCTCCATTTTATACAGGAAACATCTGACAGTGAACTTGAATAACATATTTCAATTTCATTACGATTTGTGTACAGTAAGGGTATGGAAATAAGGTTTATAGAAATGCCTCTCATAAAACACAATGCTTTGAAATACTTTTGTGTGTCGCTGTACAGAAATCAGTGGTGATATTTACTCCATTTTATACAGGAAACATCCGATAGTGAACTTGAATAACATATTTCAATTTTAATAAGATTTGTGTACAGTAAGGGTAAGGAAATATGTTTTATAGAAATGCCTCTCATAGAACACAATGATTTGAAATATTTTAAGGGGTCCCTGTACACAAAGTAGTAGAGGTATAAATTCTATTTTCAACAGGGAACATCCGATAGTGAACTTGTATAGCATATTTCAATTTCATTAAGATTTTTGTACTGTAAGGGTATGAAAATATGGTTTATAGAAATGCCTCTCATAGAACACTATGCTTTGAAATATTTTCGGGGGTCCCTGTACACAAACTAGTAGAGGTATAAACTCCATTTTCAATAGAGAACATCCGATGGTGAACTTGAATAACATATATCAGTTTCAAGAAATTCCATAAATATTTACGGGAGTTAGAGCGCGGACGGACAGACAGACAGACGGACAGACAGACTGACAGACAAACACTTTTTAACCTTGTTGGAAAGTGTTAAAATTGAAATCAGGGCTAATTAACACTATGCCGTCCGGCGACACCACAGTGGCGTCGTACGTAAAGTATCGCTCCACCAGTGGGCGTTTCTTTCCCAATTTGTATGTTATTTATTTCTTTAGTATATACCCAGTATTCACATTTTTACAATGAAATATGCTATGGATACAAATACATGGATTAGAAAGAATATAATTATAATGTATATCTATTTGTATTGTAAATGTGGATACAAAAAATTTTGTTTAGAAATATTGTAACTTGAGAGGATAACGCCAACAGGCGGACCTTATTATCAAAAAGGCGAAATCATGCGGTCGCAAAAGTATTAATTTGATTTTTCGAGCAGAAGTTCTTTATTTTGAGTTCTCATAAACACCAAGCTTTGTTCAAATCTATTGAAAAATTCTGTTGGAAATCACTGCAATTTTCCACGTGCGAATAACGGGTAGAAATGCTCAATACCCCTTTCAAACGCATAAGGGTTAATTTCGGAAGATTCTCATTTTTTATCTTAATTAGGATTACGAAGAGATATTTTGCTAAATTTCAATTTTTTATTGAAAATAACTACGAATTTACACATGCAAAGAACGGGTAGCCCCCTCCATCCCCTTAAGAGCTAAATTTCTGAAGATTCTCGTCTTTTACATTAATTATGTCTTAAGAGGAGAGATTTTGCTAAATTTTAAACTTTTATTGGAAACCACTGCAGAGATATTGTGTAAAAAAAACTTCGACTTCCTTTATCAGCTCATAAAGGGTTAAATTCGTTTAAAATCCGTTATTCTTAAGTAATGAAAAATCCAACTGCTCAAGCGGCATGTTTTTAGTTTCAGCGGTATGAATTCGGGGTTGATAGAGGAATGAGTGAGTCAATGGTATTTTGTGTTTATGTATAAAGATATCGGAAGGCTTTTACGTGTTACATATAAATATTTTATTCGTCTGCATAACAGATACGATCTTGTTTCTTAGAACAAACCTTTTTTTTCTTTTTTAAGAGTATTGCCATTTTAGGTCTATGTTTTACTGATGAATTATTCCAAAAATAATTCATTTATTGCAAACGATAATCGTTCACTCCACATTTTCAAGGGTTATTAATAAATAAAGTAATAATAATAAAAAAAATTATTAATATAAAAATGATTCATTTAAATATAGTGACAGCGAAGTGAGCAACGCCAGCTAGTTTCAAATAAAATATTAATGTAAAATGACCTCAAAACCTGCCTTGAAAGCCGTCTATTCACTTGTAATCTACATTTTCACAGACTATTACCATAGGTAACAACTTCTACAGTTTTTTGACACCACTATTTCATTGCGAAAATTTTCATCATGTTTAATTACAGAAAACTGCTAAATAATATATTAAAAATTTCTAATAAAATTTTCCGGTAGTAGAAAAATGTACATGTTGGTAGCTATGCTTGTATACACACAGATAGAGAAATATTTCAAACTCATTTCAACTCTTTATTTTCCTCGGGGGTCAAAAAGAACTTTTAATTAGAACAATAAATGAAGTAACGCAACAAAAATTTTAAAAAGTACCTGGGGATTTATAATTTGTTCAATATTTGTTTTAGGCGATTTTAGCACCTGAGAAGTTACAATTGATTTATCACTAATACATAGCACAACATGTGGTTGTTTCATGTATTATGTATGTATATAGCTAGGCATATATTAAGAATAAATCACAAGTAGAAGAGTTTATCTTATAAATATAAAACTTTTAGTTGATAGTTAATATGATTTACTTATCTTACATTGCATGATATTGTATAATTTCCTTAAATTTGTTCCTGAACAAATTCAAATTCGATAATTTAACTGAATATGACAATTGTTTAATATCACAAAAGTTTTAATTTTAGAAAACCGGTTTAAGAGGTTATACGGGGTTTGCAAATGTTAAAAAAAATACGTATATTTTCTCTCTCGCGCTCTTTTTTTTTTAACTATAACAAAAATTATTTTTCATTCCAAATTTTCATCAAATAAAAGAGTAACATTTAAATGATGCCTTATAAAATTTTCATTAAAAGTTTGGTAATTTCAGTTGGTGGGTCCTAGTTGTTTCCAGAGACCCTTTAAAAAAAAAAAAAAAAAAAAAACGGTGGATATGATTCCTCAGATTAATGCACTGATCTTAATAATATTTTGTACACTTTTTAAAATAGAGTGAAGTATTTAAAAATAAATAAATAAATAATTTGCAGAATTCAATTGTTCAAATTTCCGCAAAAACAGTACAATTTTCAATACATTTAACCTCAAATTTAACCTCATAAAATAATTGGTATTCGAATAAAAAAAAATCTTTCTTTCAAGGACTAGTCACTTCTATTTTAACCCTTTCAGGGGCTGTGGTATGTATTTTGTACCACCTAATTTCAGTTCTCAATTGCAAAAATTCATCTCAGAAATTTTATATAAAATTTTACTTTTTTACCTTATCTGAAAATATTCATTTATTACTTTTCTTCTAAACTTGATCTCAGACTCTGGTGATTTTAAATGAACTTAAATCCATTGCCCCTGAAGGGGTTAAAGAAGTTTGCGAAATTTCAGTGTGATTGGTGCATTTAGTTTTTGAGAAATTGCGTTCGTCACTCTTCTGATTAGTTTTCCGAAACTAGGATCCACTGGCTGAATTTTCCAAAGTTTTTAAGGAAATTTTCATAAAATATTTAAATGTTGATATTTTATAAGCTCAAAAGTTAAATTAATTAATTAATTATTATTTTTATTTTTTAGATTATCTTTATTACGAATAAAAGGAAATATTTAATCAAAAGGAAAATAATCAAGCTTAGAAATTTTTAAACTATCTCAATTTAATAATTTTAATTAAATTAGATGAATTTGAGTTAAGAATTTTTATTATTACATTAAGTAAAATTCAACTTGTTAAATTAATTAAAAATTTGTAAAAATTATATTAAACAAAAAAAAAAAGACATCACTGTACATTTTAATTACGTTAAAGAAATTATCAAACATAAAAGTGTGAAAATCAAAACTTTTATTTTAAAATTTAATTACCATTAATGGAAAATATAGATATATAATTTTTAATGGTTAAAATAATCATTTTTATGTTCTATTAAAGTCAATATTTAATAAAAATGATTGTTTGACGGCACTTTATAATTTATGTTACTCCCAGGCTTTAAAATTTTAAAACTTTGGCATTTATTTAGAAAATAAGACCATCATGAAATATTAATATTATAAGATGTTGATCAGGTTTAAAAATAATATAATAAAAAAATAATATGTGCTGTCAGCTTCTAAACTAGGTATAATTAACTCATAGTAAAATTCCAAGCATTTATGATACCTTTGTGACTGTTTAAAAATTTACAACAGCGCCATCATCTCAATATATATTAGAATATAAATACTTTCACCGTTAATTACATTTAATGTACATTTTGACAGTTTAATGTTCTGTAAACACTCTTTAAACTGGATTCAAGGAGCTATGTCAATGTTATATTAGCTTATATATTAATGAAATGTTAAGAGTTTTCAACATAATATTATTATTATTATTTATTTATTTATTTATTTATTTATTTAATTCGCGAATGATGAACTGGCAAGAAGGTTTCTTTCATATAAGTAAAATAACCATACTACAATGCATATGTATTTGAGAGGGCTCTTATTATAAATTTGATTACGTTATCATTCATTCTTTTACATATAGCTTTGAACCAATACAGGGTGGTTACAGAGCCACCCCCCTTTCCCCTTTTTTTTCTGATTCCTCCACCAGTGTTTTTCTTTCAAAAATTTTAATAGTAATTTTGCACTATTAATGAAGTAAAAAAATATCCTATAAATATATTGGTGAAATATATATAAAAAAAAATAATAAAATAAAATTAGACGGGTCACCCTGCATTATGAAATTTAGATATATTTTTAAATCTTACTCCGTGTTTTTATGATACATGGAGCAATTTAAACTGCACAAACAAGTTTTTCTGTTTGCAGCAGAACTCGAAGTCTCGACCCTATTTTCAAGACACTTTGAGGGACGAGAAATTTTCGCCTTTTTTTGCTGCCACTGTTTTTATACAATACTATCTATCCAATTTAATTACGACACATTGCTTTAAAAATACGGTGATGATTTCTGCAAAAAAAAAAAAAAAAAAAAAAAAATCACACTGGTAGCAAAAAAAGTTAGAAATTTGTCATTTTTTAAAGTGTCCTAGGAAAAGGATGAAGATTTCAAACTCTGGTTTACAGGAACACAGAAAAGGTATGTTATTATATACTATCCGGTAAAAAGGCAGTATCGATACGAAATTTAAATTTGTATACCACTAAAATTTCTCTTTGAAAAGTGTTTATATTGTTTTGCATATACGTATCTTTACAGGGCACATATTAAAAGTTTAATCACTGTCTTTTAAAGTATTTACTGTTTAAAGGTAAATTTGATTCCATAAAAGATTTTCTAGTTGAAATTACATGCAATTGGAGCTCGAAGCCTCCGCTATTTTTTTAAGACATTTTAGGGGACAGAGATGAGAAATTCCGCCCTTTTTTGCTAACGCAATTTTCATAAACATACTTGCCAACCACTTCATTAATAATCATAACATTGTTACGCCCCTTTAAAATATGCCCCTTTTTCTACACCACTTTATTACCATGTTTTTATTAATTAACTCGCTTTCTTGTTTGTTTCTCCAACTCGCTTTCTTGTTTGTTTGTCTAGTACAAATCTTGCAATTGATTTTTAACTAACTTCTCGACTAGCTAGATATTTGAAACTTTTAGAATAGCTCAGAACACAATGACAACGCATTTTTTAAATACTTTTATTCAATTAATAAATGTTAGAAAATCTCTTATAATGGTTCTCTTTATTACGCATTTGATCATTTTCTTTCAAGCTGGTGGAATAATTCATCAAAAATGTTTTAAAAAGTTATTTATTAATACATAGAATTGTCAAGTTTATATGATTCAACAGAAAATTTACAAACGTGGTATATAAAAAGTTATTTTTATCTTGTAATTATATTTTTAGAGTAAATTTCTGCAGATGTAGTTACGATTAAATAATAATAAAAGTACTCTAAAAAAGACTGTTGTGAAATAAAAGGCGGATACTAAAAATTTTACGATTCCTAATGAGATGGTAAGCAGTTATGCATAAATAAATCTTTATTTTATTTTTATAGTAATGAGTCGAGATAAAATAAGATGGACTTTATTATACAAAAATAACGGTAGCAAAAAAAAAAAAAAAAAAGTAAACAGAAATTTCTTATCAGTGAAAATGTCCTGAAAGAAGAAGGAGTCTTCCAGATCTGTATGCAATATACACATTTTTTTTTTTCCAAACATGTCGTAAATGTATTTCAAAACGGCCCGTTCCTGTAATTTACTGTTGTAGTGTCTAACAGAGAAAGCTGCTGTTATCCACGACTGTGACCAAAAGCCTTCTGTTAATGATTTCTAAAGATACAATAATATTCAAATTTATAAATAAAAATGAAGGATCGTAGCAGTCATTATTTTGAATACCACTTTTTTATTGTAATCTTCCTTAATCGTTTGTCGTACATATCCTCAAAAACATAATACAAAATTGTTTAAAATTAAAAGTGATATTCATAAAAGTGGCTGTTCAGCAGGGATCTTACTCTCCGCCCTCTTTTCAGAACGCTCTCAGGAATGAGAAATTTATTTCTTAATTGCTACCACTATTTGTATCCAATAATTTGAACCGTGTTTAATTACGACACATTTCTATGAAAATACAACAAATATTTCTGAATGAAATTACTGGTGGCAAAAAGTACGAAAATTTCTCACTTTTTGAGAATGTCCTGAAAAAAGGGCGGAGAGTACAACTACTGCTGTTGAGAACCCTACCATTACGTCTAAACTCAGGCATGCCGATATTTTATTAGATTTTGAGGCCCTGTTAGTACTGCCCCTTTCTGGCACAACTTTATATGCAGTGTAATTTACTACATTCTGTAATTACGATTAAATAAGAAAAAAAAATATCCTTCAAGAAAAATGATTTAAAAAAAAAAAGGGCGGATACTGCAATGCGCCGAAATAAATAAAAATGTTGCTATGTCTGTAAATAATTACAATCTTTCAGAGCCAGCACAGCATAGCCTCAGTGGTTACCCATTTTCATAGTAGAATAGTCTCTCTCTTTTTCGACTAGCAATCGCGAACAAACATGGTTAATTCACGAAGTTGCATGGGATATACACTTTTTCTAATAAGATATATTACTTTAATAGGCTAGATTCTTTTACATTATTACATGAATGTACATCAGTTTTTTATCTATTTTTTATCTCCAATTCATTAATTATAAATTATAAAGGAAGCGATATTAACTAAGATTATATCATGCAACATGCAACATTCAAATTCAAATTGTTAAATCTAACTCGCTTTAAATTAAATTAATGGAACTACAGACAAATTTGAGCTAAAAATATCTATCATTCCCTTAAAGGCGCAAATTTATTCTTTATTACTCTTTTCAAAAAATAAAATAATTTTTATGTTATTGTCATTTAGAAAACGCATTAAAGAAATCGTTATTTATATTTATGTTATTGTCAAATCCCATATGACTGTTCGCAGCCATTTTATTGTTCATACTTCTTGTGGACCATTAAAATACTATAACTTCAGAGTAATAATCTTACAATAAAAGCTTTTCGCGACTTTAAATGGCCCATTTCTAAGCTATCGATTAGAATTCAAAAGTAATTTCTGTTAACAGCCCTTGTGCTTGAGATAATGATCTTAGTTGCTACCATGATTGCGTGGAAATTTATTGTGCCCCCTTCCATGCGGAGAGACTTCTTTTTTTTTTTTTTCTATTACATTAGTCTTAGAACGCAAATTAAAACAGAATATAATTTTAGTGGTTTTGCGTTTCGAATAAATGTGTTTTCAGATAAAATAGTCATTTTAGTCTTATTTATATGCACTTTTTTTTAATGGTAATCTATTTGTACATTTTTAAGGCGAATATTTATTTTTTCATTTAGGACAGGCTCATGAATATGCATATTCCAATAGATTCTTTAATATTTTAGCACATGTAATTACGAAAATATCAAAGAAAAAAAAAAAAAAAAAAGAAAGAAAATTGATATTTTATCATAGTTATTGTATAGGTATTACTTCAAATTAGCAAAAGTAGTGGAATTATTTTTAACGTTATCGTTCTCATACTCTTAACATAATTAATTATTTTTAAAGTAAATTATGTTTACTATAATAATGCTGTTATTCTGCATTCATATAACTTAATACAGACCCGCCCTTTTTCATTGATTCTTCCACCAGAATACGTACAGTCGGTAACAAAAGTCTCCGAACACTAGCAAAAACTCCTATATGAAAAGAGTACACTTAATACAGTTTTGTTAAATAAATCCTTGTCAAATCGTGTTCTTAGACTGACTAATAACATGATTCAACAAGGATTTGTTTAACAAAACTGTATTAAGTGTACCTTTATTATATATGAATTTTTGTTAGTGTTCGGAGGCTTTTGTTACCGACTGTATATGATAATTTATACCAAATTAATGGTGGAAACATACTATTCAAAATTCCAAAAGAAAAATATTGGTGGAAGAATCAGGGAAAAAATGTGGTCAGTGACCACCATGTAATATCTAATCATTAACTAATATATATTCAGTTATAATTTTAAAGCAAATACTGCACTAAAAAAATAATAAAGACTCTTATTTTAATGCCTTTTACGAATTTTATTAAAATCAACAAACAAAGATAGAAGGAAAGAAAAAAGAAAGAAAGAACTACTCCTTATTTTATAGTCAAACTTAAAAAAGAGTAGATGAAAATTTTTTTTGAGATATTGTCGAATTATGATTAAATTTTAAGTCACAGATTCAGATGTGCTTATTTTTGTACATAGCAATCACCAAAATAAAGTTTAATTATTTGGAATATAAATGGAGCACTTTTAAAATTTCAATAAAAAAAAAAAAAAAATGCTGTTGTTATCCAAATTTATATTAAAAATGATTGGTACTAAATTAAAAACTCATTAACACGTTTTCCAGGTAATTTTCAGCAAGACAGTTCTTTAAAAGTTATTCGATTAATTTTGGGTAGCCCTTGTATATTGAGTGTAAACAGTATATGCATCACATTGCATATTTAAATTTAACACAGAAAGAAAAACAAATAACACAACTTGAAGCACTTTTCAAACAATTTCTGACTAATTTAACTGAATTCTCTTATGTAGATATATACATAAATTTTGAAAGCTTTTCATACATATTAATATGAAGAATTTTTGTATGGATATAAATATATTTATTAGTTAATTGTGTTTAGCTGTGGCTAAAGCTGTAAAATGTGCCAAAGTGATATTTCGCCCCTAAAGGTATTGTATTTGAATTTTTTTATTGTCCCTGTACACAACCGTTATTTCAGCTTAAAAAAAAAATATACATATATATATATATATATTCAAGTAATATTCCTATATCATACTGATTTAGAATATACTGATTTTGGAATTCATCCGAATATCAGTTTTTGGATTTATGATGATAAAGAAATCCCAAATACACAGACCAAATTAAAAAAAAAAAATCGTATTCAAAGAATTTCAAAATGTGTAATATCGAAAAAAACACAGCTTCGAAAGTGTATTTTAAAACAATACTTTCTTTAACCTTTTTTCTACCGAAGGTATTTTAAAGTGCTATTTGCTTAAAAAACTTACAAAATCGAATTTGTTGAGAAATGTCAAAAATATTTATAAGAATAGAACGTATATGCATCACTCTAATCTCATAACAAGGCACTGGACTATAAATGTAGCTGTATTTGTTCCAGAAAGAATTCCACACTCTTGCTGTTTTTTCTTGGAATTTTTCAAGACCTTCACAACTGTTATAAAAAATTCCTATGCTACTTGAAATCTTCGACTAATTTTAGAAAAAGTACAAGGAACATGAAAAAGTAAATTAAGGTCTAAACCCAGACAGCACATCTCTTCCCCAGGATATATTCAAGATGTCTTCTGGATGAAAAAACATCCCAGAAATTTCCTTAAGATGGTTAGGGAATATCTTTTACGACCTCTATGTATTCGTGGTACACTAAGGTGCCATCTTACAAAGTCCTCATTAATTATTATGATAAGGTGATATATTCATAATTTTTAATGCATATATTTTTATATAATACTTTTAAGCAATTAAAAATATATGTTTAAATATAATTTTTGTCTGTTCCATAATGCGATAGATAAAGGGTTACTACAGTTAAAAAAAAAAAAAGCATCGCGTTATTGAATTTGATTTGGATTAAAATATTTCTTAGTGCCTATGCGTCATCTTAAAAAGGCAGAGAACATGACAGAATTACACATTATCAGAATTATTTTTATTACAATTTTAATTTGAAGTTAAATCAGCAATATACACAGAAAGTTTATTTTATGAATTAAACAAGGCATTTATCGGTCCCTAAATTGAATATTACTATTTTCTTACAGAAATCAGAGCATTATTCAATGCAAAATTTTTGGAAACGATTACATAAATTTAAGATAGTAAAAGAAAAAAAAAAAAGTGGAATTCTATTCAGGGACCACTAAAATCCCTGAATAAAGAGGAAAGCATATTGTTACGAAATTGTAAATAATTGTGTTTATTTTTGTATAAATTCTTTCAAAGAGGCTTAGTAAGTTGATAAAGTGCTAATTTTGTGCATTTCTAGTCATTTTAGCGTTGAAATACCCTTATTTTCCCTTAAAAACGCATTAGAAAGCCCCAGTAATGCACGTAATGGATTTGGCGCCAAATTTGGCGACTTTTTCCCACCTTGGCGATTTTTTTGGCGACCTTGGCGAGAAAATCCTTATATGGGATATACCAAATATGGAAGCTGTAAGTTGATTGGTTGACCACTTTCTAGAGTTTTCTCGAAAAATCTGGGCTCCATGGAACAGCATATAAGGAGCGCTTCCTCGCCAAGGACAGTTCAGTTCAGTTCAGATCTCAGCGAGCTTCGCTAGTGCTTGCATTGCTCTTGAGCCTCTTTGAGAGAGACTTGCTTCAAGTGTTATTGGTATACAGTTTGTACTGTGGATTTGTTATTGACAGCTGTTGTTTAAGCTGTGTTTACTGTTTGAATTGAAGCTGATACTTGGTTTATAGACCTGCATTTTTCTGGAATTTTCTGTGAATAAATTACTGAATTTTTGTACGTTTGGCCTTTCATTCTCAGACAACTCACGAACCCCCAAGTACGCAACATTTCTGGTGTCAGAAGTGGGATTGTCTGTGAATGGTGATAACGAGGGCTATGGAGCAAGAGATGAAAAAACTTCTAGAAGCCTTAGTTACCCAGATAAATGAAATGAAAGCCGGACAGGAAAAGATGGAAACCGGATTGATAGAGAAAGTGGAAACAGGACAAGAGAAAATGGAAACATCGCAAAGAGAGTTGAAAGACGGTTTGACTGAAGAAATGAAGGTAGCACAAGAGAAAATGGAAACATCGCAAAGAGAGTTGAAAGACAGTTTGACCGAAGAAATTAAATCTAATCAAGACGAGATGAAGAGAGAACTTTCGACAGTAAAGGAAGTGATTGAAAGTAAATTATCGGATATGGAAAACAGAATGGATGGAATAGAAGAGAAAGTTATAAAGATAGAAGAAAATTTTGAAGAGAAAGTTTTGAAAGTGGAAAAGAATTTTGAAGAGAGATTTATGAAGATAGAAGAGAATTTTGAGGAGAAATTTAAAGAAAACTTTGATCAAGAGCTGAAAGGAAAGGTTTCAGAGATAGAAAGCAAGTTTAAGAGAATGGAGGAAGATCTTGAGAGAAAAATGAGAGAAGAGTGGAGCGGAGAGGTAATAGGGAATGATTTGCAGAGCAAGATTCGGAATCTCGAAGAAAAGTTAGAATCCAAGCCCCAGGAAACTGAAAGGAAAGAGAGAAGAAACCAGAATCACGAATTTATTAAGCTATCTACCTACGACGGCAGTTCCTCCTGGCATGTATATAAGACGCAGTTTTCCATCGTAGCTGAAGCTAACGGCTGGGACTCTACCGCCAAGTCGGTCCACTTAGCAGCAGCATTACGGGGAGATGCAGCCGAGATCCTGAGAAATGTTTCTAAAGAAGAAAGGAACGACTTCGAGGCCTTGACTAGAGCACTGGAGCTACGGTTCGGAGAGAAGTGTTCTAAGGACTATAGTCGCCTCCAGCTAAAGTCCCGTTACCAGAAAACGGGCGAAAGTTTGCAAGAGCTGGCAGCGGACATTCAGAGATTGTCACACCTAGCATTCTCAGACTGTCAAGCTGACACTCGAAACGACTTAGCTCTTCAGTACTTTATCGATGCTGTTCGGGATCCAGAAATTCAAAAAAGCGCTGCGACTCTCCAACATCAGAGACGTAGAATCAGCTTTAGGCTATGCACTTAGGATAGAGGCAGCCCAACAAGCCTCCCGTAAAGACCGCCATACCATAAGAGCAGTCTCATTAAATGATACGCCTGCTGATGAGAATGAAATGAAGAGAAGTTTCGCAGAGATCTTAAAGAGATTGCGCAGCCTGGAAAATAATATAGAAAAAAAGGATCGGAAGATAAAGTGCTGGGGCTGTGGAGGGGATGGTCACGTGAAGAGGAACTGCCCTGTACGACCAACTATAGGAAATCACCCGTCTTCACCATCACTACAGGGAAACTAAGAGGAGGCCATCTCGCGGGGCGGAGGTTGCCTAAAATTAAAGAGCCCCAATTTACAGTATTTCATGTTTCATCGATGAGTGGCGGCGATAATGGACTTCACGTCTATGGCCAAGTAAACAACGCCACCTGCCGGATGATTCTGGACACAGGAGCCAACGTGACCATCATTAAAACAGATTTGGCTCAAGAACTAAAAGAGAAGATCATCTGGACGCCGCCCTGTGTTAAACTCCAGACTGTGACCGGAGACGAAATCAAAATATATGGGAAAATGAACTTGACCATCACTTTTGGGAATGCCAGTTACCATCATATGGCATATGTGGCTGATATAAGAGATCCTTTGATCATTGGAATTGATTTCCTGAGAAAATTTAACTTTCAATTGGACTTCAAGAATAATGAACTGCATTCGAGTTCGGAAGATATCGCTGTGTTCAACACTGAAAATCAAGACATTCAGACAATTTGCCAGATAACAGCCAAGTCTGAAATTTCCATCCCTCCACACACAGAGACAATAGTTTCAGGAACACCACCTACAAAGCAATACTTCCGCTATGGACTGATTGAATACCCGAATACAGACAATAGCAAAAGAGGAGTTCTGGTAGCTTCATCTCTAGTTGATCTCTCAAAGAGTACTATTCCTGTGCGAGTCGCAAACATCAGCGATAAGGTCCGGACAGTGAAGAAGGATGAGGTGTTGGCAACCTGCACTCCTGTCACATGCATCAACCGCCCCACGCAATCAACCGAATCCAAGTCTTCTGAGCAATTAACAACGGAACTACTCAAGAATGCAGAGTTAGGAAAAGAACAGAGATGTGCTGCGGAGAAGCTACTCCAAGAATTTAAAGACCTTTTTTCTCGAACACCTGAAGACGTCGGGAGAACGGACATCACCCAGCACAGAATTGATACAGGAAATCATCCTCCAATCAAACAACATCCAAGAAGACTTCCATTTGCTAAACAGGAAGAGGTCACTGAACTTCTAAGTGAAATGCAGCACAATGATGTCATCGAGCCATCAACGAGTCCTTGGGCCTCTCCCATAGTACTGGTGCGAAAAAAGGATGGTTCAACAAGATTTTGTGTGGATTATCGTCGTTTGAATGACATCACGAAGAAAGACAGTTACCCTCTTCCCAGAATTGACGACACATTAGACACACTTGCTGGCAATAAATGGTTCTCGACGTTGGATCTGAAGAGCGGTTACTGGCAAGTAGAATTACATCCTGATGATCGTGAGAAGACTGCATTCACCACGGGACAAGGACTGTGGCAATTTAAAGTTATGCCATTCGGATTATGTAATGCACCTGCCACCTTCGAACGCCTGATGGAGACAGTGCTAAAAGGACTTTCCTATGAAGCCTGTCTGGTGTATTTGGATGATATTATCATTGTGGGGCGCACCTTTGAAGACCATCTACGAAACATCCGAAAGGTGCTGGAGAAACTCAGAATGGCTAACCTCAAATTGAATCCAGGCAAGTGTAACTTGTTCCGTCGTGAAGTGAGCTACCTCGGCCATATCATCTCTGCCGAAGGTGTGAGAACTGATCCTGAGAAGATCTCTGCAGTCGAGAACTGGAGTCGCCCTGAAAATGTACACCAACTACGAAGTTTCCTGGGGTTATGCACTTACTACAGGAAGTTTGTCAAGGGTTTCTCAAATATTGCCAGACCACTGCACAAGCTGACGGAAGCCAAACAGAAGTTCCTGTGGACAGATGAATGTGAAAAAGCGTTCAAGCGACTTAAAGAGGCCTTAACATCATCGCCTATCTTGACATATCCACAGCCCGACAGACAGTTCATACTTGATACAGATGCCAGCCATGAGAGTGTCGGTGCTGTTCTGTCGCAGGAAATTGATGGTCAAGAACATGTCATTGCCTATTGGAGTAAATGCCTGTCTAAACCGGAGCGAAATTACTGTACCACCAGGAAAGAGCTACTCGCCATCGTAAAAGCCATAGAACATTTCCATCATTACCTCTATGGCAGAAGATTCCTGCTCCGGACTGACCATGCATCTTTAACGTGGTTGCTCCAGTTCAAGAACCCGGAAGGACAGATTGCCAGGTGGATACAACGCCTCCAGGAATATGACTTCGAGATACGTCATCGTAAAGGGACTCTACATGGTAATGCAGATGCCTTGTCACGGAAGCCCTGCTCGGAAAGCTGCAAGTATTGCTCTAGAGCCGAACAGAAATACCTGCCGATAAATCCGGTTGCCTGCCAAGTTACTGTCTCAACACCATCAGATCAAGATCCCGATCCATGGAGTGACGAAGAACTTAGAAAATCCCAGTTGGAAGATCCTGACATAAAGCCAATATTACAGCTGAAGGAGACGACCAGCAACAGACCTACCTGGCAGGGCATTTCCAGATTTAGTCCCATTACGAAAAGTTATTGGGCACTTTGGGACTCTCTTCATATCAGAAACAGCGTATTATGCAGAAAGTGGGAATCTGATGATGGGAAAAGCTTCAGATGGCAGATTTTATTACCAAGATCAAAAATTCCAGCTGTTTTAGAACAACTGCATAGTAGCTCTACCGGAGGCCATTTTGGGGTAATGAAGACTCTGCAGAAAGTTCGGGAACGCTTCTACTGGTGCAAGGCAAAGGAGGATGTGGAGAAATGGTGTAAATCCTGTGATGCTTGTGCGGCACGTAAAGGCCCGCAGAAACGAAGTCGAGGGAGACTGCAACGGTATAACGTGGGAGCACCATTTGAACGAATTGCAATCGACATCTTGGGTCCTTTGCCACGGACCTCCAGTGGAAATAAATACATCCTCGTCGTGATGGACTATTTCACCAAGTGGCCTGAGGCATATCCCATTCCCAATCAAGAGGCATGCACAGTCGCAGAGGTCGTAGTGCAGCAATGGGTGTCAAGGTACGGCACGCCCCTACAACTTCATACCGACCAAGGTAGGAACTTTACCTCTGATGTTTTCAAAGGACTGTGTCAACTTCTTGGCATAGACAAAACCCGGACAACACCTTTACATCCCCAGTCGGACGGCATGGTCGAGAGGTTCAATCGTACCATCCTGAATAACCTCTCTCTTCTAGTATCAAGGAACCAGCAAGATTGGGACTTGAAGTTGCCATTGTTCCTGCTGGCTTATCGAAGTGCTGTCCATGAAACCACCGGCTACACTCCAGCCCAGATGCTGTTTGGACGTGAACTTCGTCTCCCTTGTGATCTCCTGTTTGGTTGTCCACCCGATGCGCCTTCATCGCCCGAGGAGTACATCCAAGATCTCCAGGCACGATTTGAGGACGTTCACAACTTTGCTCGGGAGCGAATTCACATTGCATCGGAGAAAATGAAGACAAGGTACGATCTAAAGGCTACGCAACATGAGTTTCAGGAAGGAGAGAAGGTCTGGTTGTGGAATCCTGTTCGACGCAAAGGACTCTCTCCCAAGTTACAGTGCAGCTGGGACGGACCATACACAGTCTTAAAAAGGCTGAATGATGTAGTGGTGCGGATCACTAAAACACCTTCATCAAAACCGAAGGTGGTGCACTATAATAGGCTAGCCAAGTACCACAAGTAACGGTAATATTAAAAATTAAAAATGTAAATACTGGTAAAATTTGCGCATGCGTAATGTAAATATTTGTGAAATTTGTAAATATTTGTATATAAATATTTGAACATATTTGTGAATTTTTTAAATATTTCTCATTTGATTTGTATTTCTATTTTATCGTTATATGCAACTTAGTTTTTGTGTTTTAGATTGTGTAAATTTGTTTAGTTTCGCCTCTTTACCAAGGGTTGCACTGCCCGGGACGTGCAGTCCTTGGGAGGGGGGCAGTGTTACGAAATTGTAAATAATTGTGTTTATTTTTGTATAAATTCTTTCAAAGAGGCTTAGTAAGTTGATAAAGTGCTAATTTTGTGCATTTCTAGTCATTTTAGCGTTGAAATAGCCTTATTTTCCCTTAAAAACGCATTAGAAAGCCCCAGTAATGCACGTAATGGATTTGGCGCCAAATTTGGCGACTTTTTCCCACCTTGGCGATTTTTTTGGCGACCTTGGCGAGAAAATCCTTATATGGGATATACCAAATATGGAAGCTGTAAGTTGATAGGTTGACCACTTTCTAGAGTTTTCTCGAAAAATCTGGGCTCCATGGAACAGCATATAAGGAGCGCTTCCTCGCCAAGGGCAGTTCAGTTCAGTTCAGATCTCAGCGAGCTTCGCTAGTGCGTGCATTGCTCTTGAGCCTCTTTGAGAGAGACTTGCTTCAAGTGTTATTGGTATACAGTTTGTACTGTGGATTTGTTATTGACAGCTGTTGTTTAAGCTGTGTTTACTGTTTGAATTGAAGCTGATACTTGGTTTATAGACCTGCATTTTTCTGGAATTTTCTGTGAATAAATTACTGAATTTTTGTACGTTTGGCCTTTCATTCTCAGACAACTCACGAACCCCCAAGTACGCAACAATATCTTAACGAAATGTTTTTGTAAATATGTAAAATTATTGCTTTATACATAACAAGAAAATATTAGATTAGCAAAAATTTTCGAAATCTGGTTTTTGATAGAATTACACGTTTCGAGATGTCCTCAACATGATTTGGCTTTTTTTTAGAAAATGTCTGTCTGTATGTATATGCCTTACAAATATTTTGAACACTGCATCTCACGAAACAATGAAAAAAATTCAACCGTACTTCGTATTTAGTTAGACTTCGATTCAAATTGCAACGGATTATACTTGGAGATCAATCGCGAACTGGTAACGCTGTCATTCCATTTTTTCTTACATTTAAATTTTCTAGTATACGATAATTTCATATAAATGTACAAAAGGAGGATTAATTTTAAAGAATGATTGTGAAATTAATACGAAATATTGGTAATAGTAGTACAAACTAGGAAAATGTTGTATAGATATAGAAGCTTCGCTTCCCGTAAAAGTAATTTTTAATATGTGTATCTTGCAGAACTCGTCAATACCTTTAAAATGACTGGTTGAACAATAGATCTGTGATAATTTAAAAGAAGATTTTTTTTCTCCAGTTTTAACAAGAACAACAATAACAACAACAACAACAAAAAAAAAAAAAAAAAAAAAAAAAAAAAAAGAGTACAAAGAATGTTTTATCTCAGATGCCGGCACAAAATTGACTTTCTCTGAAGATTTAGTGCTATGCTTCTCTGATGTGAAAATCGTCTGCATTAATCATGAAAAATAAATTTAATAAATGATAGTTTTTATAAACAGTTTGTAATGTGTGAATTCGTACAAGAAAATATAAAAGACGAAGTCTTATGGTGGCTACACATATTAGTTATTTATAATTTCTTTTCTAATTTTAAAAAGTAGGCTTAACATAACTAGAGAATGTTCAAAATCCTACTGATGATACTACATATAGAGCGTAACAGCACATCTTATACCCAGGAAACCTTCTATCCTTTGGATATACTGTAGATAAGTGTACTATTAGAATATATATAACATTATACATATATTGATCTGATATCTAAGACAAAAGGACAACAATTGAATTAAAATGAAATACCATTTACTGGGAAGATGGATCGGTTTATTAAATTGTCAAACATGTCAAAAGTTTTAAGACAGATGTTTTAAGTGGTATTTAATTGCCGCCTTTATGAGGCATTCTTTTAACTCTCCAAAATATTTAATAAAATATTCTTACAAAAGAAATAAAAAAAAGTGAAAATATTAAAAAAAAATATATTGAAAAAAGTTTTATCACTATTTCAAATAGTTTTTGTTAAATAATTAAAAATAAATTCGTAGAAGAAGGGACATATAAAAGTGCTAGGTCAGTTTAATATTATTATTTTTCATATTGAAGAAATTGCGAGCTCTAAATCAAGAGAGTTTATATTTATACAGGGTGGGCAAAAAGTCCGTAAATACTTTAAAAATTCATAAAACCTGAAAAAATAACCGGAATAAAAAACGGTTTGCAGGTTTAGCATTGATAGGTCACGGGATTTTTTTTAACATAAGGAAAAAAAAAAAAAAAAAAAAAAAAAAAAAAAAAAAAACAGCCGACAAATGGCGCTCATATGAACGACTTAGTTGGAAATATGCAAATGAGGCAGACGTTTATGAATACTTTTGGCTATGGGGATATTTTAAATCCCGGGTGTATGATATCGTCCATTCAATCTGTCGGAAATGAAAAATGCAATCCGTCGATAGCTGTCATGTGTACTGCCGGACATGCTGCACTCTGCCGTTGCTGGATTTGTGACACGCCTGCAATGTTTTATCACCTGTGGTGGTGGACATGTGAAATACATATTGCTATAATAAATGATTTGGTAACATTATTTTTGTTATTTACATGTCTTTTCTTTCACTTATGTACGAAACTCCCTCTATCGGCTGTTTTTTGAACTTTTTTTTTTTTTTCTTCTAATCTTAAAATAAAATCTCGTGACTTGTTGATGCTAAACCTGCAAATTGTTTTTTATTTTGGTTACTTTTTTCGGGTTTTATGAATTTTTAATGTATTTACGGACTTTTCGCCCGCCCTGTATATATATATATATATATGTATACGAAAACTTATAGACAATTACCAGTGTGAACAGATATAAAAAGATCAAAATCGATGTAATTAATAAAATAATTGAAATATATCAAAAACTAAACAAAACCAAATGAATGTAGATATGCTAAATTCATCAGGGATATTAAAGGAATTGTGTATGAAAATTGTGGTTTTATTTAAGTAAACTGTACTAAAATTTCTTTATCCTAATGCCCTAACCATAATGATTAAAATAATATATATATATGAAGAAGGAAATAAAATTAAAAATCAGTATTAATATAATAGTAAGATTCATGAATCATATAAATACTGTAGGAACTAATGCTGTTAACTGTTAAACATTTAACCCAGACTAAAATACAAAATCATGGGCAAAATGAATAAAAGCAGGAATTTACTTTTACTTATTTTTACCTAGATATAGTTTAATTTAACTATATACATACAGTAATATTTTTAATTAATAACTTATTAAAATGTACAAAATGTATTATAACTTATTAAGCTTATTAATAACTTATTTTAACTTATAAATTTAAAACTTATAAAAATAATGAATTATTAGTAATTTAGATTAATTTTCTCCAATCTGTATATATATATAAACTAGCTGACCCGTCCGGCTTCGCACTGATGAACAAATTTTAGTTAAAGATGGATTGATATGTAAAAAATCAAGAAATATATCAGTTTATATGTTATAGTCAGGCAATATTATTAACTGGAAAGTCAAAATATAATTTTACAATTATTTTTTTTAATTAGTTGTTAAATGTTGGCAATTTTTACTTAATGCTATTTATTTATTTATTTATTTATTTCATAAAAAGAAACATTTCTTTACTCATGAATAAAAATATTGAAAAATAAACCTATGAAATGAAAATGTTTTTGATAAAATTGACGTCATAATAGATTTAATTATTATTTATTTGTTCATTTCGCAAATATATTTAATTATTTCCATAATTGATTATTATTTTAATAATGTATATTAAAGGAGAAATCAATAATATGAAACAATATTCGTACAATATATACTATTACAGAATCTGGTGTGAAACAACAACACGACTTCCATTACCCACTATTACACGTAATATATACAATTTTTTGGAGATATTACTTGCATTTTTTGAGATTTTCGAGTAAGAGAAACTTGATACACGTATAAAGACACATACAACAGAGTTTGCATAGCGAGTTAAAAAATAAAGGGGAAAAAAATAGATAGTTATTTTTTTAAACACGAATTTCCGAGATCTAAAACTGAACTACCTAATCAGGATGACCGTTAATATTCCTGTAATAAGCACGTAATACTTGAGAAAGGTTATCTAAATTGGATTAAAGAAAAAATTTTCAAGAATACGTTAGAGCCGTTTTTGAGATACCAACTTTTACCAAAACTTAGCATACTCAATTATTGACCTAAAAACAATAATTACATACAAAAGGATATTTAATAGGAAGTTAACATGGCGAGTTTGAAAAATATCCGTACAGGCGTTTTTAAAGGAGCGCACTTGCGAAATCTGAAATTGAGCTGTTTATAGAGGACGCCTATCAATTTTCCTGAACTAAGCAACTTTTCAATCGAAAGGGCATCTAATATATTATTTATACAGCAACTTTGAAGAAAATTATTAGAGGTGTTTTTGAATATGGGCTTACGGTCCCATTTCTGGTTTTCGATGACCCAATTCCGGTTTTTCAATTTTCACGAAAATTTGGAAAATTTATCTGTACACCAGACCTGAATCACTTGTGAAGTTTAGTAGTTCTATTTTTATTAGTTTTGGAGATATGACAGCCAGAAGATTACACACACACGTGCACATATACACACACACTGACCAATTGCCAAAACCTATACAATACTTCCACTACCTACGGTAGTAGGGTAATTTAAGTAAACACATACATCTCGTATTTACTACGATAATATACAGATTTTCGTATTACGTTTTCGATCGCCAAATACAAAAATCGCCAATGACGATAGATATCAAATCTATGCTTTGTTTTCAATTAAAATATTGAAACTTTTAATTAAAAATTTATTTTACCAAAATTTATTATAGCTTCTAGCACTTAGAGAGAGACAGTGTAACTTTTGATTATTGAAAGAAAAAAAAAAAAAAATCGGCTTTTTAGTTCTAGCGATCGTTCTCTACATATGCATATAAACCTTTCTTCTTTTTATATTAGTATAGCTATAGAGCATAGGTATATTAAATAGGTTTCCAATCAACATAATGTAACTCAAATAATTAAATGCTATTTACATTTCAGTAATGGCTGTATGCGCTATGTATATTGAGCTACTTGCCATAACTGCACGGAGTAATAAGACAGGAGAAGAAGGTAACGTTAAAATTTTGTGATGTTGTTTTCTAATGTTTACAGATGGCGCCAGCGTGCAATCCTTCCTTCTCTCCAGCTTCCGCAATGTTATTCATTGGGGAAGTGTCTCGTTTTAATTATTTTTTTAAAAATAATATCAAGCTGAAAAAATTTCGATTGAAAGCAAATTTCATTAAATAGAGTATTCTAACCAACATGTTTTTTTTAAGAGCCATTTTATACTAATTTTACTTTGAAAGAAAGCTTTTAAAAAATGACGATTCTTATGACACGAAGCTAGCTAAAACAGACAATTGGGAGGAAGGAGAATGGATGAAATTTTGTAAAGAGAAAAAATAAACTTACTTTAGGTGCAGAAAACACGAACTCGGACTTTATTTTACTCCTAGGGCTTTTTTTTTCTACCCTAGGGCTTTTTTTTAACACTCTTAATGTAAGTTTTTAAAATAACCATGATTTTTAAAAGGAATTAAATTATATTCGCCAGATAATTTGGCGATATTTTTTTTTCTGCCAAGGAGGACGGATATCAAATCTATTCCGCTGCAACATATTAGTATATTATATCAGATACTTTATTTAGACATTTGAAAACAAATTTGACTTCAAATTATGATAGAATATTTATCCTTTCCCTTTTAATTAGTTTATCAGTTGGATGTTTATTGTGTAAATATCATCTTTTGAAATAAAATGTTTATGTTTTCAATCGAATATGGAAATTTGCCATTTTTTTTTTTTTTTTTTTTTTCTAGAGTTTTGAAATTTAAAATTCCAATTTGATCAATTTTACAACAAAAACAATTTAATCTAACGGATGCACATGATAATTAATACATATCTATATCCAAATATGGGGATTAAAATGGGGAAATAATTTTCCTCGATCTTTATTATTTTTTTTACAAAAAATCCAGTTCACTTTTTATATTATTGTTCGCGTGAAAATATATTTTATTATATGTCTAAAAATAAATTAATTCGTAAATCTTTTTGGCAACAATTATAAATTAAAATAAATAATATTATAAAATAGAATTTCTTATTTTATTTTATTTTATTTATTTATTTATTTTTAAATTCCAATTTCGTTTACACACATCAGTTTAAACCACGGAGTAATAAAGACTCCGTGGTTTAAACATTGATGCTTAGATCATTATATTATATCATATCATATCAAATTAAATTATTAGAAAAATAAACACTTTTAATTATATAATGACGTCAGATTTATCGTGTAAGTTTAACGATTAAAAAAGCTTTATATGAATTTCAATTTAATGCACGTGCAAATATATTTCTTTTCTTTTCACGTCAAGATATTTTAAAAACGAAATGAATATGTAAATGTTTCTTTTATGTTGGCAGCAGCTAATTTTTTTAATATTTCATTATTTCCATTTCTATTACGGCTTCTATGGGGATTTTAATTAAAATGCTCAGATTTTAAACTAAAATTTATTTTATCAAAATTAAATATAGCCTATAACAATATGGCATACTGTAGCTTTCGGTCAGTGAAAGAAGTTTTTAAATCGGTTCAGTAGTTTCAGAGATTACCCTCCACAAACAAACAATTTTTTGCGCTTTATATAATGATATAGATAGATTACGTGTCACGATGTTTGTCCGGGGTAAACTCCTAAACTAAGGAACCGATTTTAATGAAATTTTGCACACTGTGTGCAGTTTGGTCCAACTTGAGAGATAGGATAGTTTTTATCTCAATTTATTGTCACAATATTGTTTTATTGCAATTATTTGTTAATTATAGACCTTTATTAGAGTTGCTCCAAAATATCTGTGAGTTCCATTAATTTAATTGTTGCCAAAAAAAAAAAAAAAAAATACGAGTTCATTTTCTTTCGACATAAAAATAAATACATTTAATCAAACGTGAACGTTAAAAAATTATAAAAAGTTAAATTATGCATCTCACGAAAATTGACGTCATAATCAATTTAAAGATTTTATACACATTGATAAAGTACTAATGTAGTTCTATCATAGATATAGTAATATATATAGATCTCTCATCCCCATGTTATCGTACAAAGATTTTTGATGCTGAAAAAAAAAATAAATAAATAAAAGCTTTGGAAACAGGCATTAAGTGGTATTGAGAAAAAAAAAAAAAAAAAGAAAGAAAAGAAAGAAAGAAATATGAATTTGAAACTATATCTGCAGTCTTCCTTTCCCCTTTAGCAAATAAATTATTCATAAATTTTATTTGCTAAAATATTAGTATGTATTCCCGTGTGTATTCACTCGGGGAAAGACGGCCATATTTTGATAAAAATGTCGTCTTTTCCCAAATGAAAGGGAATAACTTTTTTCTCCCCAATGATCACTCTATTCTATATATGCTATACTATATCTATGAGTTCTATACGCAAGCGAAGTGTGGCTCACTGACCGTCTGTGCAGCCAAGAAAAAGATTTCCTATGTTAATTGCCCACTGGATTTTTTGTAAGAAATTATTAAAAATCGAGGAAATTTATTTCCCGATTTTAATCCTTATATTTGGGTATAGATATGTATTAGTTATCGCGGGTGTTACATTGAATTATTTTGCTGTCAAATTGACAAAATTTTAATTTTAAATTTCAAAACTCTGTCGCCCTTGGCTTTTATTATTATTATTATTATTATTTGGCGATCAAAAGCGTAACACGAAAATATACATGCCAGATGTATGCATTGTACGAAATGTAATATGTATTATTCATTGTACGTATGTATGACATGTAATATGTATTGTACGAAATATTGTTTCATATTATTCATTACTCTGTTAATATAAGTTGTTAAAATAACCATGATTTTTGAAAGGAATTAAATATTTTCGCCAGATAATTTGGCGATATTCTTTTTTTTTCGCCAAGGATGACAGAAATGAAATCTATTTCGCTGCAAAATATTAGTATCTTACATCAGATATTTTATTTAGACATTTGAAAACAAATTTGACTTCAAACTATGATAGAATATTTATCATTTTCCTTTTAATTAGTATATTATTAGTATATTAAAATTTAAAAGCATGGTATATAAAAAGTTTTTTTTTTTTTTTTTTTTTTTTTTTTTTTTTCAATCTTATAATTATTCTTATCTTAATCCTCAATGTTTCCCATCTTTATTAACTTGAATTTACTATTAAAATTTTAACATACTCAAAAACTTCTCATCACTTCGTTAAAATACACTAAACTTTTCCAAAATCTTTTTCTATTTAAAATGATACATGTATTTACTTTAAATGTCCAATATTTCATAAGATTTCCAATTTTAAAGTTTTAAAATATTTATCAAATTTACTTATTTTTCTGGTTTAGCCTTATTGTTTTCCTTTTTATAACTACAGCTGTTGCCCTCTTTAAAATATTTAAAATGATGAGGTCATTTTATAGTAAAATTATCCATTATAGCATATATTATATTTCACTCCTCCATAAAAATTGATTTTTAAATCGTCTGTTTCTTTTATACTTTTATTTTAATAGAATTTAATTTATATATTAGTCATTTTAGCAATTTTATCCAAAGTAGCATTAGAAATAATATATATCACTTCTCCATTAAAATTTATAGGACCCTACAATAAAATTAATTTGTGCTTAATATCAACACTACGAAAATTTTTATTAATCGCTTCCAAATTTTGACCTAAGTTTCAAATCTCAACCCTGTGGGTTTTTACATCGGCTACAACGTTTTCGTCTTTGTTCGTAAATAATAATTTGACTGTACTAAATAGTTTACAGCCGTATAATTAAACGTATAACTTAGTCACAGCAACGCGTGGCCGGGTCTGCTAGTGTATATATATATAAGATTGAAGCAAATAAAAAAGTATTGTTAATCTATGTGTCATTTTATTAAGTGGTTGTAAATGATAAAAAACAAAAATAAAATAAATAATTTAAATAAATAAAATACCTAACTTTAGATTAGATTAAATAAATCAGTATACAACTTAAGAACCTTTTTAGTCAAAAAAACTATTTTAAAGTTATTAATAATAAACTTTAATTTAGATTATTACTTTAAAGATTTAATATTACTAACAGATTAAATAAAATTAAATTTATATATAAAATTTGAATAAATATATTTTTTTAAAACCATATTACTTTTCTAAACTAATAATAATTAACACTATTTCAAATGAAATTGATGTACAAATCGAGTTTAATTTATTGAGCATACAATTTGTATATACTTAATATATCAATTTATATAAATGAGTACAATATTTATCATTAACACATTTTTAGAATGCGAAATTAGTTTTATAAATGCTATAAAAAGACTCGCCAAGAATGGAGAATCATATAGAAATATATTAAATATACTACAAATTAAATATTTGATATCTAAATTTTTTTATTTGGGTTATTTATAAAACAGCATGCATTATTTTATTTATTTTTTATCTGGGCATATTTCACCCTTCCATCTGCGTATAAATCCATTCATGATGAAAAATTTCGCAAGTGAAGTAAATGGAATACTATCTCTCCCTATACTCTACTCCCAATCAATTTTCTCGAAATAAATCTGGCACTGGAGAGAAACTTTCTGCCAAAATGCACTTAGTAACAAACTTGCTTTAGCTTTCTTTCCTACCTTTGACCTTTTATGGCAGCTAAGTGTCGATAAATGAAGACTCTATCGCTACCTTTTGGGACAGTAAGCCGTAAAACTGTCTAGTAAGGCTTTCTTTTATGTTTCCTCTTTTTCTATGATCTCTTGTTCATCTTATCCCAGAGGAGAGTGCATGTATAAAGTTAAATTTTGAAGAATTTAATATAAAAGTTTTATCGCGCGGATATTTATGCGAACACATGCAAAGCAATGTAAGTTCAACGAATGTGCTGCTAAATTTTATTTTTCGGAAAAATGGCATTTTTTTTTTTTTACTTTTATTTCTATCTAAATATTTTATTTACATTTATAAAACAGATATGTTTTTCCTCTTTCTGCATATATGTATATATATAAACATATAATGGATGGAGATCGAGCTCTTAAAATGAAGATTTTCTTTTCAAACTACTAGGAATTTTCTCTGTTATATTCCGAATGCATCATTTGTTTATATATGCAAAACAGATGAGCTCTTGGCTTTGTACATGAACAATAATGTGAAATTTTTGGATATAAAATATGAATTATTTTGATTGAAAATCGGAACCACGTTTAATTTCTTCAAAAAGGTCAGTTATATACTATTACAAAAAGACGATGATTTTATTTGCATAGAACAAATAAATATAATATTAGAATATGTAATGAAGATCTTTGTTTCTAAGAAAAAGCTATAATTTTGCATGGTTTTGTTAGACGTTCCTATTTATTTGATGACTTAAGAATAATGGGATATTTAGCGTACACATTATATAGCTTACGATTTCATAAACGACATCGCTATATGATTGTAACTGCTCATTCGAAGTACCTAGGCAAGAACGGAATTTTATATTGGGCGGGGCTTTTTCTACTAAGATATTCCCTATGCGTGAAAGATTTATTTGCATTGAAAATTATCTGTTGGGACTGTAAAACGTATTGTGTGATATCTTATTTACATTATTCCAGAAGAGAGCGCATGTATAAATTTAAAATTTGCAGAATTTAATATAAAAGTTTTATCACGTGGATATTTATGCAAACACATGGAAAGCGACGTAATTTCTTCGAATGTACAGAAAAATTTTATAAAAAGAAAAAAAACAAAAAAAAAAACTTTTATCGCGATCAAAATATTTTATTTAGGTTTTCAAAACATATTTGTTTTCCTCTTTCCATAAATATAAAGAATAATACATATAAGGGGTGGAGATAGAGAATTTAAAAAGTAATTCTCTCTTAAAAAAAAAAAAAAAAAAAAAAAAAAAAAAGTTGTAACTTTTTCTTTTAAACACAGAATATATTATTTGTTTAGGTATGCAAAACAGATAAGCTCTTCGGTTTGTACGTGAACAATAATGTAAAATGTCTGGATATACAAAGAATTATTTTGATTAACGGCCTTCTTCACTTACCGTCGCCGGAAGCCCGAGCCAATGTTATTCTATGGGGAAATTTTCTTTACAAATAACTTATTAACTAATACATATTTTTAAATTCTGTTTTCAAATTCGGAAAATTCCCAACTGTTAAAGTGACGGACCTTTTTTAAAAATGTATTTTTTTTAATTTTTAATATTTTATTTTGAAATTGCAAAATAAAAAAAATTTCACATATTGAAAATTCGTATTTTTCAGCTTCAAAATAAAATATAAAAAATTAAAAAAATAATTTTTAAAAAAAGGTCCGTCAATTTAACAGCTGGGAATTTTCAGAATGTGAAAACAGAATTTAAAAATATGTATTAGTTAATAAGTTATTTGTAAAGAAAAATTTCCCATAGAATAACATTAGTTTTGGCTTCCGGCAGCGGTGAGTGAAGAGGGCCAATCGTGTTTCATTTCTGAAAATAGGCTATTGCTTTTTTTTTATTTTCCATGGAAGAATATATTGGATTCATGAAAATTTTCGATTTACGGTTCTTGATGGATTTATGATATATCCTGAACACAAATTGAAATTTTTTTGCAAATTCCCTCTATGTTCGTAATCAAACATTTTCTGTGAACTAATGTGCTCGAGAACTAATGGATATAATTTTTATAAAAAGTTATATTTTGTTGCATCTTAACATAATTTGGTGCACATTGCGTAACAAGTGGCGCTGTAGTCCAGTTTCATTTTAAATTTTAATATCACAGCATAGGACAAAATTTCGCATAAATGTACACAGCGAAGACTATTTTTCACCAAACTTTGTGAAATAAAAAAATACGTTTATATTACTAATACTATTAGCCAACCAGCCATTTTGCCAACATTTTAGATTATTCCGGAATATTTTTAGCATCGCCTCTATTTCATAACACTTTTTTCTTAAGAGTACTTTTTTTTCTTATTTTATTGTAGTTATATATTCGAGAAAATTTTTCTATAAATGAAGTGGTGCGAATTAAAGGTGGGGCTAAAATTGCTCCGGAATAAATTAAAATATTGGCAACTATGATATATATATTTATACATATATACTAAATAGGAGCATCCCATTCCTTAAAAAAGCATTATAATTTTGTACGATTTTGTCAGACCTTTTGATTTATTTGACGATTTTAGAGTTTTGGGACATTTAACGGATAACTTTTGCAGCTGAGAATCTCACAAACGATGTGTTACATAATGATGAGTTTGTGTAAAAGTTATGATCAATTGTCTACTCGGTGGATATAGTACTGCTGTAAAAACTTAAATGGGAGTCTTTGTAAGGTGCTATAGACTGTATTCGCTGTTTCATTTAACATCTATATGAAATTCATCTTCTATGGTTACTAGTGAGACTGTAGATTTATTTTAAATTCTCTTATTACAGATTTTAAATATATATTTTAATATACTATATTTAAGGATGAACTACTCAAAACCCATACCCTTGTTTGCCAAAATATTTTAGATGAACGTAAAATATTTAAAAATCTATTAAAAAAAAAAGAGGAATTCTTTTTTTTACATTTTTCTCCCAAAATGTGTTTTTGTTTTAATTCTTTCTTCTTTCTTTTGTAAAAGAAGAAGAATTATTTTTAGTTTTATTATTTCTTTTTTGTTTCAGTTACAAATAAATGCAGGTGACATCGTTATTAAAAAAAAAGGAAGTTAGTTTATCCAGAAAAATAAAAATCTAGAAACATATATGAGATAAAAATTAAAAAAATAATTTTGGATGCCGACTAATTGTAACATGTAAAGAAAGAAGAACGCAAAATAACTCTTGATATTTATTATTTACTTCTTTTTCCAAAAGCATTCGTATTGCTGTGTCGTTGTAAAAAGTACTTAAGAAAATTTTCTTAACAACATATTTATAAAAACTATTCTCAGTTTCTGGAAAATATCATGCAAAGATTAACAATGTGGAAATACATTTTCAAAAATTTTCAGTTTTTATAGTGAATCTTTTCGTTTTCTGTTTTTCAAAGATAAAATATAAACAACGATAAAGATAAAAATGAAATATATATATGTATATATTTTAAATTAAACATAATTTTGTGTGGCACTCAAACGACTTTCTCTTACCTTGCATTTCAATACTATAAAGATAGATTGAAGATTAAAAGGTAAGATAACAAAAGCTTAATATAAACATATGTTAAAAATAATCCAAAATTGATTTAGGAACATTTTTATTTAACGTATAAGTCTGTGTGAGGGGGCTACCGTCCTTTCAGCCTTTCGTTTAAATGTAGTACTTTTATTCATATGGAATTCAACTGTTATTAAATTAAAATGTCTAATCAAAATTTTGAAACGCACCACAGTAATATACCCATCTTGATCAATTGTTTCAAGTAACAACTTCGTATTAACTTCAAAATACAACATTCGATTCGCTTTCAATTATTTCTCTTTAAATTACTCCGAAATAAACGTACACAAAAATCAACCGTCAAAAATTTGACTTAAATATCCAGAAAACCTCAAATTGCGTAATTATACAAAAAAAAAAAAAAAAAAAAAAAAGCTCCGAAATTTAACTTTAAAAATATTTGAGGAATTATTTTCATTCCTGGGCAATTTTTCTGAACATGATAAAATATAGTGAAGGTCTTCCACCAAATACATTCTATAGAAAAGAATATTTTTGCTTAACTCTTGATAGTCTTGTATGTCGTCTATAAATTGTGTAAACACTACATTTAGTAATTGAATATAATTATAACATTTTGTAATTAAATATAATTAATATTAATAACAAACAGCACAACCTGAAATGTACTTCCACTAATTTAAAAGTATATAGTCTCACTATATTCTAGTTCCTTTGGATAGCCCTGTTAAAAAATGGTTAATGATTTTAGTACCATATTCTAGACGGAACATGCTTGCTTTTATGTGTATAAAAAACATTTTTTTTTCATTTAAGTTCGTTTTATGCAGCTTATACATGTTAAACTTTATCTACTTATAGATGTAATGTATTTGAATTCTCTTGGATGTCCCTGTACAGGAACCATTTGCTTGATCTCAGCAACAAATTTTCTGTAGCATTTCTATATGATACAGATTTGGAATGCCGAGTTCAGACTTCCTGCTACTGTTTGTTCTTGAGATATGCTGATAACGGATACAACGACAGACAGACACACACATAGAGGTCAACTGCTAAAAGCCTGTTTTTCGGATTCAGGATGCCCCAAAACGTGCAAATAAATTTCGGAAATTTAACCCAAAAAATGATACTGTCTCCACCATATATATCGGTAAGAGAAAGTAAAAAAGATAAGAAAGAAAATATCATATTACACAGATAAATGCATAATGGAAATGGAAATTGGTGAAGCCAAACATTTTGGCGTTCATTAGTGTTGAATTTAATTTGCATTATTTTGGTGCTCCCAGAAACTCTTGAGAGGTAAAATCGGAAATTGGTGCGACCAAACATTCTGATGTTCATTAGTATTGAATTAAATTTGCATTATTTTGGTGTTCCCAGAAATCGAGGCCGCGGTAAACCGGTTGGTAGAGCTTCGAGCATATAGTTACAGAGGTGCGGGTAAGATATTCGAGTCGGATATAGACCGCCGCGTACATTAATATATCTGCAATGTTTATCATATTTCGTACAAGTAATACATCTTAGGGTTACCGAAGCGTTGGAGCTATCTACTCCGTGGTGGATAAAGTTGTGATTGCATGTTTATAGACCACTCTTATGAGTGAATCCAAGGTTCTCGATATTCACCCACTACGTAGCTCTAAGAGACTTTAAAAACACTCAAATCTAACCTCAACCAATAATTGTTTCATTAAAAAAGGCATTTATGCATTGAAATCTCCTATTAATAGAGGTTTACTTTAATAATGTTTTCATTTATGTACAGTTTCGGCCTCTATGATTTAACCCACTGACGTTTGTTTTAGAAATAATCAAGTGCATCACCCACACTCCATTATCTTACCCTATGTTACTACAGACATATTATTAAAAGTTTAAGCTGTAAGATATGACGTATTATATTTGAATGTTTATAATTTACAATATTTTTAAAAAATAATTTTAGAAACAGCTTCCTTTGAAATGCATTTTTGTACAGTGGGAGGGGCGAGGGGGCTTCCGACTCCTCAATCTACGTTTGGATACTATAGTTATGTTTTTAAATGATTTACGGTCGTTTCTTGACTAAAAAAATATTTCAAAATATTGAGACAGTGTATATTTACACCAAGATTTAAAATTTATATGATTAATTTTAAATACTGCTATAGATCATGTATAAACTGTATACGCACCAAATAGTATACTTAAAAAACAACACAAAAAAATCATACCGCGAAATGTTCTTCAAACCAACTGCAGTTATAGCTCTAATATATCCAAATTATTTTGATTGGTTCTGTACGAGAATGATTTATGCTTTTTAATAACATATAATATGTGAGACTTGCTTTTGTGCATATAAAAAACATATCTTTACTTCAAATTTTTAATACAGTCTATAGAATATAAACTGTACCGGAGGAAAATTTTATCTACAGATATAATATATTTGAATACTTTTATATATCTCTGCGCACAAACCATTTAACCCATATTTATAAAATGTTTCACGTACTATCTGCATATGATGCAAATTTAGGACACAGAATTTGGATTCTCCGTTAATATTTGTGTTTGAGTTACGCTGATAATAGGCTCATAGATACATAGACAAACGGACAGATACACAGGTATAGAGATCAACGACTAAAAGCCTATTGCAGGGCACATTAAAACATATAAGTATAGCACAAACTAAATGTCTAAAATATGACCGCCAAAACTATCCGTTCTTTGTCATATATACAAAGAGAAAGAAAGAAAGAAAAAGATATACCTAATAAAAATTAATTAAAAATATCTGACCGCCATTGCCGGATCTATCCATTCACTGAGATGTTGTTTTTTCCACAATACGCTTATAATACAAAATCATACAATTATGAATTTTTAGTTTGTTTATGAAATATCGAGTTTATAAATAATAGTCATAAGGATAATTTTTATATGTATAGTTACAATTTTAATTTCAAGTTGAAATAACGATTATTTAATATATATATATATATATATATATATATATATATATTGAAAACCTTTTCAAACATTGAATAGATGAAAACAAGAAACATTGAAAAAGATAAAACAGAAAAATTCAAAAAGAGATTGCGACTATCAAACATCCATAAATGGAAACATGCAAATTCATTACGTTTTCAAGGGAGCAGAATGAATGTTGCATGTAAAGTAGGTGTTATTTCTGTCTTGTTGTATGCAAATTGCTAAATATTTACAACAAGCTACCCACAATAACACCACCAAAAAAGAGAAAATTAAAACTGAAAAGTTATGAAAACCTTATTAAAATCAAACATTTTGATTCATGCAGCAATATACAATATTATTAATGGAAATACTAATAAAAATAGTTAAATGAAATACTAGTAATAATTAATAAAACTAAAGTATAACATACATTACACCTGAAAAACTTGTATAAGAAACTTGCACCCATGCACGCAAAACTAGAACACGAGACCTACATGTGGCTGTATACAGTTAGATTCACAGTTAATTTTGGAATCGTATTAAATAACTGAACGATTGATTTATTTTTGAATTTGTATTAATCAACTGAACGATAAAGTTGAGTGAACTGTTTGATTTTAATAATTAACCTAAAAGTGATTATATATATATATATATATATAAAATCGCACGGTGTAAACAACAGTACGATTTAGCCCTTTTCAAAAGCCAGTCAGAAAGTTTGCATATTTGTATATAAAAGAAAATCATGATAGACATTATTTCTCTTATTTATTTATTTATTTATTTATTTTTTATACATTTTCTTCTCCTACTTAACAAATCTTATTGTTATGATAACACGGTTCGAATGTAGTGTGTATCACTGAAAAAAATCTAAATAACATACGTATTTAATACATGTTAATATAAAATGTAATGCCTTCTATGTATTTACAAATTTCTTTTCCAATGAATAAAACTAAATAAGAGAGATTTCATCAAGATTATTTATCTTAAATATTTAGTAAAATATTATCGATATTCAAGACGGAATATGTATTTAAAAATTACATTACTTGTGTAATTTTTTTTTCCAATGCTTTTTTAACTTTAAAAATATTATAAAAGATTATAACGTGCTAGTATGTTAATTTTTATTGGAAATCAAATAAATTAAAGACTTTTTAGTTGAATTTAATTTTTTATTTCTTAACATAAACCAAAATTCATATATTTCGCATTTACGAAATTTTTAGAAATGTTTTTCAAACATAAATTATACAGAAAATGCATTTAAATAATGAATATGAACGCAAATTGAAAGCTTAATGATTTTTTTTTAAATCTATATTTAATACACTAGCAGGCTTCGCCCGCTTCACTGCAGGCTTCGCCCGCACAATATTCAATATTTAAAGGTTTTATTTTTAATTGAATAATTGAAACGTTTAAATAAATATATTTCGATTGGCGACTATTTTCTTCACAGTTTTAGTATGGGATCTCCTTGACAATATCAAACATTTTTTGAACTCGAATCTGTGCAACAAAACTATTATTAAAACGAATATTCTCGAAAACAGTCAAAGAGAAATGTTAATTCTTCGAATATTCTGGAATCAGTTGAAGCTGTTACTCGTACAGTAAAAGTCACTATTCGATGAATGGTCAAGTCATAAAACGCACATAAGTCGTTTTCGCAGCAATCACTATAACACACGTATGTATGCTTCAAGCTCATGGGGAAAAAAATCATTATACAGCCCTACATTGCTGTGCATGAATCTCAGAACACACGAGACTCGCTTCCGCGACAATGACTATCACGCATGTTAAAACCAAAAAAAAAAAAAAAAAAAAAAACATCACTGGATACCCCTAACACGCTGTGCATGCATCTGAAAACGCACGAAACTCGGTTCCGCGGCAATCACTATCACGCATGTTAAAGTAAAAATAAAATAAAAAAACATCACTGGACACCCCTCCTTCGCTGTTTATGAATCTGAAATCGCATGAAACTCGTTTTCGCAGCAATCACTGTCAAGCATGTTGAAAAAAAAAAAAAAAAAAAAAAAAAAAAATCACTGGACACCCCTACCTCAAATCAATGAAAATCAAATAAACCAATCGAATTTCTCGTAATTCCTCAAAGCGTAGTTCTAGTTCAACATATAATGCATTCAAATCAATGAAAATCAAATAAACCAATCAAATCTCTCGTAATTCCTCAAAACGTAGCTCTAGTTCAACGTAAAATACACTCAAATCAATGAAAATCAAATAAACCAATCAAATCTCTCGTAATTCCTCAAAACGTAGCTCTAGTTCAACGTAAAATACACTCAAATCAATAAAAATCAAATAAACCAATCAAATCCCACGTAATTTCTCAAAACGTAGCTCTAGTTCAACATATAATGCATTCAAATCAATGAAATTCAAATAAACCAATCAAATCTCACGTAATTCCTCAAAACGTAGCTCTAGTTCAACGTAAAATACACTCAAATCAATGAAAATCAAATAAACCAATGAAATCTCTCGTAATTCCTCAAAAGGTAGCTCTAGTTCAATGTAAAACACACTCACATCAATGAAAATCAAATAAATCAATCAAATCTCTCGTAATTCCTCATAACTTAACACTACTTCAACGTATACACTCAAATCAATGAAAATCAAATAAACCAATCAAATCTCACGTAATTCCTCAAAACGTAGCTCTAGTTCAACGTAAAATACACTCAAATCAATGAAAATCAAATAAACCAATCAAATCTCTCGTAATTCCTCAAAACGTAGCTCTAGTTCAACATATAATGCATTCAAATCAATGAAAATCAAATAAACCAATCAAATCTCTCGTAATTCCTCAAAACGTAGCTCTAGTTCAACGTAAAATGCACTCAAATCAATGAAAATCAAATAAACCAATGAAATCTCTCGTAATTCCTCAAAACGTAGCTCTAGTTCAATGTAAAACACACTCACATCAATGAAAATCAAATAAATCAATCAAATCTCTCGTAATTCCTCATAACTTAACACTACTTCAACGTATACACTCAAATCAATGAAAATCAAATAAACCAATGAAATCTCTCGTAATTCCTCAAAACGTAGCTCTAGTTCAATGTAAAACACACTCACATCAATGAAAATCAAATAAATCAATCAAATCTCTCGTAATTCCTCATAATGTAACTCTAGTTCAACATAAACTACACTCAAATCAATGAAAATCAAACAAACCAATCAAATCTTCCGTAATTCCTCATAACGTAGCTCTAGTTCAACGTAAAATACACTCAAATCAATGAAAATCAAATAAACCAATCAAATATCGTGTAATTCCTCATAACGTAGCTGTAGATCAATGTAAAATACACTCAAATCAATGAAAATCAAATAAACCAATCAAATCTTTCCTAAGATTCTCCATTCTGCGTCATTATAGTAATGGGAAGTTTTATTTTCATATTTTTATTAATTAAAAGAAAACTAATCAAAAATTCGAAAATCTGACTTCGATGTGAACAATGACCCTTCGGAGGGCACCATTTTGTTAAATCACGTGACTGTCCGAGCTACCATTTTCGAGAACAGTGAAATATACATATATATATATATACAAATATTGCTCACTTAATAGTATAAGGTAGAATAACATATCACAAAAATAAGAGAATGGAGCAAGTTTAATTCGGTAGAAACTTTTAAAATAGTATCAAAATTCTCTTATCTAAACATATTTTTATAGATAACTTAATAATTGTAATGCTTTAATGATTTTGAATACGCTTTGAAATAATTTATCTTACATCATTATTGGATGAACCATTTTGTAAATACGTAATTATCTGATCAAATTAAATTTGAAGCTCAATCTTTAAATCAGTCATTTGGTTTACATTATAATCATTAGGTAATGATAATATTTGTGAAAACTTTATGAAAAAGTCATTATCGGGCTATCCTAACTGAAAATATATATCATTTAATGACGATAAACGACCTAGAACGGACCTTTGTAGGGTATCGATTTGGCATTAACGTTTGAAATTCATTTTATTAAAGGGTTATAAAGAGAACATTTGACAATAGTTATGGGCTGTTTCCCATCTTCATTAGGCCAAATACTCAACTACCTACCACTTAGCTCTAAAATTCAGCAGTTACTTCATTTTATGATTCTTTCGAAAAATATTTGGAGGAGACATATAAATTTAACAGATTAAATCTTAAGATTTTAGTTAGTATTGTGATAAATTAATCTTAAAGTTATCTCTATTTTTTTTTAATCTATAAAACATTTTTGTACACAAGTTATTAAAATTCCCGTTTCGTTTTTTAATTTAATTTTAAGAAATTTCCAAATCTTTCTTTTATGAATATAATTTTGAAAATCTACAGCTGTTATTGACATAACGATTGACATTTATCTAAACTTAAACAAGTCCTTCCGGCTTATTCGGAAGGGTAGGTTGATTTCTTTTTCCTTATCAAGCAGCCGTCATTTTGATTCAAAATGGCGGTTACAAATTAGTCATGCACTTGGTAGAAATATTGATGTAGGCTACGCACATATGGAGTTTTAAGCAAATCGGTTCATAAATACATTTTTATGTGAATTTAAAATTTTCAAATGGCCGGCGCTTGGAAACAAAATGGTGGGTTAAGTTGACAAATATATGAAATGTATTTGTGAGATAAGTCTACTGTACACATATTGTTCGAATTAATTCAAAATCTCAAAAGTCCTCGTGTTGAAAAATTAAGCCACTTCGATCAAAATGGCAGAGAAAGTTTCTTTGGCGACTTTTGGCGAGAAAATACTTATTATCGATATACCAAAGATGGACGCAATAACGTGATTGGTTCACGAGTTACGTGAATTTTCTAGATTTTTGTTGTTTGAATGATAAATCCAATTTTCAACTTTGATTTGAATTGATTAAGTATTTCTAAAGTTACCGTGATAACAAATTTTCAAGTGGCCGCCACTTGGAAACAATACAGTGGAATAAGTTTCCCAGCAAACACATCCAAGATATTTGAAGCATAGTTTCACTGTCTAACTGTGGTTTAAATCAGTGCCGTGTTTCAAAAGTTATTATTATGGCAAATTTTCAAGTTGCAGTCTAAGTGGCTGCAACTTGGAAACAAAATGACAAAACAACTTGCCCATCCAAATCATCCAGTATATTTGTATGATAAGTTCATTGTCCAGTTCTAGTTTAAATTAAATCAGTATTTCAAAAATTATCGTCATAAGAAATTTTCAGGCGGCATCACTTGTAAAACTAGTATTTTGTGGCCACCACAAGACTTTCTTCTATATTTTCTTATACAAATTCACGCAGTAACAATAAAAAAAAAAAAAAAAAAAAAAAAAAAAAAAAAAAAGATTTTTTTCAGTTTTTTTTTTTCCGTTAAAACTAAAAAAAATCGATAACTTTGTTTTAAATTACCACATATTTATAGTTGAACCATTCGTCTTAAAGGTATTGACGAGACCTTTCGATAGATACCGATCTTGAAAATTTACACCCCCTTCGGGGGGGGGGGGGGGGGGTAACTTCCCCATAGGGTGGGGAAGCAATGCCCCAATTTTTTTTTCCTAATTAACTACTATTATTGTCAATAATTCATATTATTTTCACAATCACAGGTTAAGAATAACTCTCATTATGTACATTTATACGAAATTTTTTCCTATACTGCCATGTTAAAAATGTAGAAAAAATACGATCACAGCGCCACCTGTTGAGCGATTGATTCCCAAATCTAATCAGCCTCAGTTTATGTCAGGGGCCCACTAAATACCAAGTCTGGTTAAATTTCGTAAAAAAAAAAAAAAAAAAAAAAAAAAAAAAAAAAAACGATTTTTTTCTGTGTTTTTTTTCGTTAAAAGTAAAAAAAATCGATAACTTTGTTTTAAATTATCACATATTTATAGTTCAACCATTCGTTTTAAAGGTATTGACGAGACCTTTCGAAAGATACCCATCTTGAAAATTTACTCCCCTCGAGGGGGGACTTCCCCCCCAGGGGGTGTGGCGAGCCTCCTATGCATACAAAATTTTTTCCCAGTTGACTATCTCTATTATAAATAATTCTTGTAAATTTCATAATGATTACTAGAATATAATTTTCTTTATGCACATTTATACAAAATTTCGTCCTATATCACCATGTTAAAAATTTAGAAAAAGCGGGATGGCAACGCAACCTGTAAGACAATTTTTACCAAAAGTTGATAGGCACTAACTTATGTCAAGGTGCAACTACATACCAATTTGTATAAAATTCTGTGCAGTAGTTCTTGAGATACAGTTGCCACAAAATTTTGTCTCACACACACACACACACACAGACAGACAGACAGACAGACATTTTCTAAAAATAGTCAAATCGTGTTCTACAGCTCTCAAAACGTGTAAATTCATCAAAAACCCGAGGTCGAAAATTTTTACGAATCCAATACTTTCTCTATATTACATATAGAAGAAAGTAAAAAAGTGGAGTGAGATGCCCAGCGAACTTAAGTGAGATATTTGAATGATAAATCCACTACCCAAATTTGATGCGAATTGATTCTGTATTGCTAAAGTTACCATAATGACAAATTTTCAAGTGGCCGCCACTTGGAAATAAAATTGCGGATCAAGTCACCAAGTGAACTTATCCTAGATATTTGAACCATAAGTTCACTATCCAACTTTTATTTGAATCAGTTTAGTATTTTAAAAGTTATCGTGTGGCATATTTTGAAGTGGCAGTGTGATTTCAAGTAGCTGGAACTTAGAAACAAGATGTCGGGAGAAGTTGCCCAGTGAAAACATTCAAGATAATTATATAATAATATCACTGTCCAAATTTGGTTCGGTTTGGAGTATTATTTCAGACGTTATCGTGATTTTAAATTTTCAAGTGGGAGCCTGATTTCAAGTGGCCCCGCTTAACTTAAGATATCTGCCACTTTATTAAAAATGCGGATATAGTTTATTAATAAACTTCATTGATATCCTTACATGGTCTGTATTTACATCACAATTCAAAGAATTTCGGAATACGCTTTTTACAATTTAAATTTGAAATTTTCAAGTGGTCTCCACTTGAAAACAAAATGGCAGTGCAACTTGGTTAACTAACTCATCTTAAGTTAAGACACTGTTCAAATTTGGTTCCATTTGGAGTATTATATCGGAAGTTATCATGGTTTTAAATTTTCAAGTGGTGGCCTGATTTCAAGTGGTCCCGCTTAACTTAAGATATCCGCCACTTTATTAAAAATGGCGGATAAAGTCCATTAATAAAGTTATTTGACTTGTATAATCTATGTATACATCAAAATTTAAAAAAATCGGAATACGCTTTTTACAATTTGAATTTGAAATTTTCAAGTGGTCTCCACTTGAAAACAAAATGGTGGAGCAACTTGGTTAACAAATTCATCTAGGTTATTTATAAGATGAGTTAAGACACTGTCCAAATTTGGTTCGATTTGGAGTATTATTTCAGAAGTTATTGTGATTTTAAATTTTCAAGTGGTAGCGTGGTTTCAAGTGGCCCCGCTTAACTTAAGATATCTACCACTTTATTAAAAATGACGGATAAATTTCATTAATAAACATTATTGAGACCCTTATGTGGTTTATATTTACATCAAATTTAAAACAAATTCGGAATACGTTTTTTACAATTTCAATTTGAAATTTTCAAGTGGTCTCCACTTGAAAACAAAATGGCGGAACAACTTGGTTAATAAACTTATCTAAGATATTCATAAAGTAAGTTAAGACACTGTCCAAATTTGGTTCGATTTGGAGTATTATTTCGGAAGTTATAGTGATTTTAAAATTTCAAGTGGTAGCCTGATTTCAAGTGGTCCCGCTTAACTTTAAATATCTGCCACTTTATTAAAAATGGCGGATAAACTTCATTAATAAACTTCATTGAGACCCTTATGTGGCCTGTATTTACATCAAAATTCAAGCAAATCTTGCTTTAAATATGCTTTTTACAATGTCGGTTTGAAATTTTCAAGTGGCTGCCACTTGAAAACAAAAAGTCGGAGCAACTTGGTTAACGAACTCATCCAAGATATTTATAAGATTAGTTGACTGTCCAAATTTGGTTCGATTCCGAGTGTTATTTCGAGAGTTATCGTGATGACAAAATTTTCATTATAGATAGATAGATAGATAGATAAACGAAGTGATTGCAATAGGTCGATTTCTAAAGAAGTCAACCTAAAAATAATGCTAGAATAGACCAAATGATTGAATTTATTAAGAGCCCTGTAAAAGGAAAACAAAAAACACTTGCATTTTTACAGAATAAAATGCTGTAAATTTGCTAGGAAAAAAAAAAAAAAAAAAAAAAAAAACGCATGTTAGATAAAATGTTCACTTTTGTCAACCGCGAGTTGAACCAGCACCCTCTACGTAGTAGGTGAGCATGTTAGCAATAGTTCGCTTCTCCGTGTGTTATACTGTTATTTAGTAACTTTCATTTAAACTAGGTTTAATCATAAAACTAATGGCTTAAAATATTTGTTTTTCAAGATGGTAACTCCAAGGTAACTTTGAAAATTTTGAGACAGTTACAAACGATAGGCGTTAAAAACAAATTATTGGTTAAATATAAAAATTTTTACTCTTTCTTGGCCATAGACGATATTTTGTGTCAATATTAACATCAATTTATAAGCTGAAGAATAAATTTTGAAAGAATGGAAAATTGAGTTAATGTAAGAACATTAAAGAGCTGTTCTATGATTTGTCTTTCTATGATTGTGATTTTCTATGATTTTAAAGAACGGTTATAGTAAGAAAAAGCTTTCAATGTTTACAATTAGCATGCGGAAACGAAGTTCCATCTCGTTCCACTGTATTTAGATTGTTTACAGAACTTCAATAGATGTCAAGGTTTTCTCCTGAGTATAGTGCAGTAAAACCTTTGTAACCTGTAGTCCCAAAAATAGTTGACTATACAATCGATAATAATCGCTACACTTACCAAATGACATAAAAGGAAATCAACATTGGATCCGCAGATATATATACAATATTTTCTGAATAATTGCATATGAAAAAAAAAAAAAAAAAAAAAAAAATAGTTTGTCGTTGGGTCCCCCATAATTTAAGCACAACACCAAAAAGCAGACTCTGTTGGAATTTTTAAAGAAGCATCAAAATTGCTTAATGATGGTAGATTTAATTTTATTTTTATATTCATATATGGTGATAAAATGACCATACCGTGTTTTGACGTTTCAACGCGCCAATAATGAAGAAGTACGGATCTTTAAAAGTGGCACCAAACCAATAAGGGTGAAAATATCGAACAAGGAAAATGCAATGCATGCTATCTTCTTTAGAAGTACATTACTACTTAAATCTATCAATCTGGAGGGACAGGATACAATTACAGCTAACTGGTACGCTACTGTCTTCCAGAAATTTTCCAAGAACAGAATATAAGGGGATTCAAGTTTTACAATTATAATGCATCTTATCACAAGGCAAATCGACACTGAAATTTCTTGGGAAAAAAATCAGTAAAGTAATAGAACTTTTATCTTATTCCTCTGGTTTTGGTATATATAAATTTTGGCTATTTCTTAAACTAAGGAAAACTTGACTTGGTCATAGTTTTCAATCAGGGAAAGAGAATGATGAGGCTACACAAACATATTTTGCATCGATTTCAAGAAATGGATGACGTCTTGAAGCATTTAATCATTGGGAAATTCCCCTGAAAAAATGCATTGATGTTGAATGTACTACTACTACTTTGAATGGCTACTTTGAATCCTCCTAAGACTTGGGTAAGTTTAACTTGCACCATTTAGTAGTTTCTCAAACATTTCAATGTGACTCTCGTAGTAGAGGATTGTAACTCTGAATTTTGCTCGAACCTACACACACAGAAAATTTTTCTTGATTGAAAACTATTGTTGCGCACAACAAAAATTTGATGTGTACAAAAAAAAAATTCTGTTTAAATGTGTTCCAATTGCTTAGATTTACAAAATATTTTTTTGTTGTAATTCAAAAAAAAAAAAAAAAAAAAATGTGTTTTTCCTACAATTTTTTTTTTTTTTTTTTTAATTACAAATATACAAAACGTTTTGTAAAATTAAACAAAATATCTTAACATAAACAGAATACAAAGAAAATTTGTTGCGATTTTGTAAGTTTGTTAACACTATAGTTTGTTTTGTCGTAATAAAACTGATTTTTTACTTTTAATGAAAATTTGGTAATAATAATAATAATAATAATAAATAATAATAATAACTTCGTCAAAATACATTTTGTGATTTTAATCAAATCTTTTTCTTTGAATGTAAGCAAGAATTTAAAAAAAAAAAAAAAAAAAATCATATTTTAAATGTAAAAGTGGCCAAGAAGAGAAACAAGATCCACTACTGGCGCATTTATCCTATATATTATAAATGGCTAAAATATGTATGTATATAATTTTTTTGCTTAATTTTACAACGATTAATTACAGACGAACTTAATTCGGCTCTTTTTCATCTAATCTAGTGATTAAGTATTATTACTTTCTTTCATCTACAATATGTGTAATATTTTATAGTATTTACAACCATACATTTGCTTTTCTAAACTGTCTGCCTTAAGATAAAATAACTATTTATTCTTGCAGAAATGGTCCAGATTGTAATACAAACTGAAATTACTAAGCGGAACAAAGAAAAAAAAATAATGAATGTAACTACTAAAAATGTTTAACCCTTTCAGGGGCTATTTATTTCTATTATTTTATACCACCTAATTTCAGTTCCTAACTTCAAAAATTTATCCCAGAAATTGTTTATAAAATTTTACATTTTTACCTTATGCGAAAATATTAATTTATTGCTTTTCTTCTAACCTTGTTTTTAAACTGTGATGGCACTTGATTGTAAAAGAAATGATATTCATTGCCCCTGAAAGGGTTAAGAATCTAGAAGTAATCCTATGAAATCACATACCCAAAACTCGTAAGAGAGCGTATATATTTTGTTAGTAAAGAGTGAATGAATTAAAAAAAAAAAAAAAAAAAAAAAAAAAAAACAGAAGCTTAATAAAATTTTTCTAATGTTATTAAAATTGACTTGGAATGTGTTATATTTAACAACTGAGTTTTATTTCGTAAAAATGTTATTTATGTATTGCTTGAAAATATGACCTATATGTTATAAAATACTATATTCGCCTTTTGTACATCAGTTTCTGACGCGCGTAGGAATGCCCGCCACCATAATTTCTTTCTTACCTTTTTTTTTTCCCGTGGCGTTTATATACTATGGCATCAGTTATAAACATATTGTTTTAAACATGTTGTTTTTGCCATACTTCATTTTGCATTGATTTTGTCCTATTACTTTGCAAGTTAAAAACTACCAATTGGCTGATTACACTGCTCTGCAAAAAAAAAAAAAAGGAAAATGATACCATTTTTGCTGATTCTTTTGTAAAATGACCTTCTGAATCCGAATATTACTTTCATTTTGCTCAGTGACTCATCGCTTTTTAGATACACCACCCCCTCCCTAAATTTCTTTCCCTGTTCGATAATTTTATGACCATGAATTTGATTTGAAGAATGAAAAATAATTAATTTAACGCCTAAAAACAATATATATATATATATATATATATATATATATATATAAAGTTTAAAAATAACATTAATAACAGATTTAAAAAATATATAAGATATGCAATGCGTGATTTCAGTCCCCCCCCCCCAAAAAAAAAAAAAAAAAAAAAAAATCCTTGTCACAAATGTCCATATTTCAGAATTTTCCAACTGTGTATCCCCTCAAAAAATATTTAACTATTAGAATAATCCTCCCCCCCCCCCCCTCCTAAAAATCAAATTTATAGCCATAAAATCACCGAAAAATGATAAAAATAGGAGGCCATTCCTAAAAAACGGTGTGTGATAGGGTAAAATGGGCGTCATATTTGGATGCAGGAGGTCATTTTACATAAGAATATGCTGAAATGGTGTCACAGGCAATTTTCATGCCGAGCAGTGTTATTCAGCGAACGTTTTCGATGCATCTTGATTTATTTCAAATATTTCAAATTCAATAATTTTTCAAGACTATTATGTTTTATCTCATTTTAAAATGGTTTTGTTAATATCTGTTGATATAATCTAAAACTTCTGCCAAAAAGTTTTTAATTTTTTCTTAAAATGTTCAAAAATTGCTTCCATTTACAGTATATATTGAAGATAAAAAGTTGAGCATATTTTTATTTTTAATTTAATTTAATTTTTTATTTATTTATTTTTATTTATTTATTTATTTATTTATTTTTGCTCTTCTTTCCCAAGAAAAATAAAAGGAAAAATTTACACAATGTAATAAAAAAGCATGTGCTTACATTAAGCTTACCATTATTCTAAACATTATTATTATTCATTGTAGAAAAAAAAAAAAAAATAAATAAATCAGATTTTGTGATTTTGTAGTATCCTTTCTAATTTTCTGTAACAATTTTCTCTTAATAAAAAGCTTGTGGAAATGTAATGGTAGGGTTTCATGTTTAAATTTAGGTGTAGAAGAATATTATGTACGTCATTATGAACACCAGTATTATGAGTACCAATAAAGTACTTATTCGGAAGAAAACAAAGTTATGTAGAAAAAATCTAGGATTTTGTGAATAAGTTTATTAGGAAAAGTCAGCACAAATTATTTGAAATTCATGCAGTTCTAGCTTAAAAGACCACGGAGGGCATTCCCCCCCTAGGCCTAGGACACATCAGGGGTCAATCGGCCTTAAATCCTACAACCAACCAATCATGCAGTTCTAGAGGTTAAAAAATTTTGTTATCATTTAATTTTCTTATTCTTTTATAAAACGAAATTGAGGCTATAATTTCGACAAATATATGAAATTATAATTTAATTTTTTTTTTTTTCTGACATAAAATTTATATGATGATGGCGTTAAACTGTTAAAGCGTTATTTTTATATATTATTTAAAAATATGTTTGCAAAAGCAAATGATTTTTTTTTCTACAAATATTTAAGGATAATATGTTACAAATAATAAGGATAATATAGCTCAAACATGTTGATTTAAATTATAAAAAGAAATTAATGTCAAACCATTTAAATGCGAATTTCTGATTAGGAAAAATATTTATTAGATAATAATTTATTTTATTGTCTTACCGATTGAATTCTAATTGTTCCTTTGTATATTTAGCGTTGTTACTTTTTTGTTCACTGTTATTTCTACAAATATTTTATTTACTGACGTAAACGTAAATTTAAAGTATTAAAAAACAAACAGACGCATAAAAATGCTAAAACAAACACTATTTAAAAACTTATTTCGGAAGCTTATAATATAAATTTCCTAAAAAGCATACACGCATCTCTTAGGTTTTTACTATGCCAAAATTTGGCCTGAATGATACTGGATGGTTTCTCAGGATTTAGAATGCATCATAGTTATATAGATTCAGAATAAAAGGATTTATATATGGTTTAGATGAACATCCATATTGAATTTAAATCATTAAGAGGAACCAAACAGAAATGATCTTATTATCGAGGTCTACCTTAATGAGTCGAAATACTAACCACGTTTGCAATACAGCATAGAGCAATGGATGCATAATGGGGTTTACAGTTCGGTTTAAATATACTTATTGATGGATTATTAAAGGTGATTCGAGAGAGAAATGGAGAATTATATCTACAATCCATTGATATATACTGCAAATTACAATATAAATTTATGTCCGGTTTAATTTCTTTAGATACGACATTTGCTTTCAAAATGGTGCATCATATTTCAAAAAACAATTCTTTTTTCACGCAATTTCTCAATTTTTACTTTCTCTTACCCATAAGGTAGAGAAAGTACTGTTTTAGGGTAAAATTTTCGAAAATGAGTTTTTGTTCAATTTACATGTTCTGAGGTGCCCTGAATAAGAAAATCATGTTTTTATCGAATGGTCTGTGTGTGTGTGTGTCTGTCTGTGTGTCTGTTATCAGCATATTTGAAGAACATATAGTAGCAGAAATTGCAAACTCGATATTCTAAACGTGTATCATATAGGGATGCTACACTAAACTTTTGAGATGAAGCAAATGGTTCGTGTAAAGGGACACTCAAAAGTATTAAAATACATATTACGTCTATGGGGGAAATTGCAGGTAAGTAGAGTTTAACATCTATAGACTGCACTAAACCAAATGAAACGAATATATATCTTTTGTAATAAAGATAGTCAACTGGGAAAAAAAAAACTGTGTATGTAGAAGCCTGGCCTCCCCCCTGGCGGGGGGGGGGGGCGGGGAGGAAGTCACCACTTGTGGGGAGCAAATTTTTATGATGGGTATCTTTCAAATGAGCTCGTCAATACCTTTAAAACGAATGGTTGAACTATCGATCTGCGATAATTTAAAATAAAGTTATCGATTTTTTTTTTTTTTTTTTTTTTTTTTGGTTAATGTAATATCGAGAACAAATTCACCTTTTTTTTTTGGATATTTAGTGTTATACTACTTCTCTAATATGGGAATTGTCTGCATTATCATGGGAGATATTTTTTTAAATAATAATTTTAATAAATTATTTTTACTGAGTGAATTTGTATAGAAAAATATAGAAGAAAGTCATGTAGTGGCCACAACACACTAGTTATTTGTTGTTAGTGGATGTGCTTTGCTAATAATATTTTACCATTTCCAGGAAAGCTGTTCGGAAATTGAAATAAATTCATCATAGAGATATGGTAAATAATGTATGTTTTAAGCTAAATATTCGTCGCTTGTTTTTTATATATTTACAAGTTTTGAGGCTTCCTGATTACCGTAGTCAAGTTTTTTAACGTTTGATTTTTGTCTGTGTCTCTTAGAGTGACTTAAAAACGAATAATATTAGGAGATCCAAATGTTGTATTTGAAGTTAATAAAAGTTTGTTGCTGGAAAAGTTTGATCAAGATTGATAAGTTTCAAGGAATGTTGCGTGTGAAAATTGTCTGTATAATTTTAAGTAACCTTTTAATTTTAATAACAGAATTAAATTCTATATAAATGTAGGTGCATTAATGAAACAGGGGTTAAGTGGGCGGTAGCCCCCTCACACCGAACTAATTATAATATAAAACACTTCCGAAGACTAATTTGAATTGTTTAAGATAGGTTTACATGACAGTACTCATTATCTTACCTTTTAATCTCCAACCTGTATTTATGGTATTAAATTTCAGGGTAAAAGAAAGTCGCGTGAGTGACACACCAGATTATTTGAAGTAACATTTAGGAGGAAAATTATTCTCTAAAAGAGTTATAATTTTAAAAATATGAAAAAGAAATTGAAAGAAATCTTATATGTCTTTCAAATATTGATAAAAATGCATTGTTACCATACATAACAGGTAAATATTATAACTTTTTACATTGTTCAAGTGAATTGCGCAAGCATTTATTTTATGGTATGTGAAAAAGTTTAAAAATTTAAATATTGTTCAAGTGTATTCCCGTACAGCTTAACAGTTCTCTTGGACTTCGGGAATTACTGATAACTGATTTATGTTATTCTTAACATATAAAGTTTGAAAAAGTATCAGTTTCGCCTTTCAATGGATTATTCCTAAAAGCATTCCCAAATTCACCCTATGACATGGTTTGCTGCAATATTTTTCTTCCTGTGTTTTTAGGGTAAAACGCTCAATTCACACGCATGTGCAAATTTCAACAAAGAACAATTGGGCAATTTGTTACTTTTCAATTTTCAGTTTTTGAAAACTTGCATACGAAATCCTTAAAAACTACCTTTGGTATTAATAATGATAGTTTGTTTAAAGTTTAAAATTGATAGTGATAAATTGTATGATTAAAACTGCATCTCTAATTATTTTAACAATAATTTTTAACCCTTTCAAAATAAAATAGAATGAAATAAAGCAAAATAAATGAATAAATAAAAATAAAATGAAATCTGGTGTGTAACAATCATGAACGTGACTTCCATTACCCACCATTTAATGCATATTACATGCACTTTTTGGTGATAATGTGATCAGAAGACGTAAAATTGATCTAAAAAATTAGACACAAAACAATTTTCCTCAAAGAAACAACTGATACATGTGTAAAGACATATAAAACATAGTTTAAGCAGCCATTTAAAATGAATAATAATAATAATAATAATAATAAAAAGTAGATCCGTTTCTTGAAACGCTCATTTCCGAGATTTAAAACTGACCTATTAATCAGGATGACTATTAATTTTCCTGTAATAACCATGTAATACAAGGAAAATGATATCTGAAGAGTGTTTTATGTAGCAACTTTCAAGAAAAAATTTAGAGCCTTTTTTGAGATACCGACTTTCATCAAAACTTGGTAAACTCAATTTTTGATTGAAAATCAACAATTACGTATGGAAAGATATCTATGGCGAGTTAAAAAAAAAAAAAAAAAAAAAAAAAAAAACGTACAGCCGTTTTTCAAGAAACGCACTTGTGAGACCTCAAATTGACCTTTTTTTTTACAGGACACCTAACAATTTTCTTGAACTAATTAATTAATACGTATGAAATGACATCTGATAGGATGTTTAATCTATTAAAAAAATAGACAGTATTTTTAAATAGCTTATTATTAATAAAACTGAAGATCTTTTCATTATTCATATAATATTAGAGTTTTGTGATATACATAATTGATGCAAGTACAAATGGAATTACAGATAGCTTTATATCTAAATATGTATACAAGGAATTAATTAAAAATAATCAATATTACGGAAATTATTTATTAAATTATATTTTAAGGAATTGTATTTTAATATTTCGAAGAATTATATTATATTGTGTAGTGAATTTGTACTTACACTTGATTTACACTTATACTTTCAGATGCGCTTCACTTAAACCACAGAAAAAAGTTAGCATATAGAAATGAAATTATACATTAAAATTTCGATAATTCTGCAGACCTATTTTTTAACACCGTGCTTTTATATACGCAATCTACTACCAGATTACTAAATATTGTTTCATGAGCCTAAGATCTTCACAATTTTCTAAGTTTACAGATTTATGTAGTCCGGGTTTACACGGGCCAATTTAAGTAGAGATACATGTACACTTAAATCATTAAATTGAGCTAAATGGTAAAGATCTCATTATCGAACCTTTTCCCTGGGACTTCCAAATAGCTGGAAGGCAGTTATTCAAAAATTGCTGACAAACGCATTCCTATCATAGAACGTGATCACGGGAGATTGTTTCTCGCTTCCCAATTCAGGCAAACTGAAAGCAAGATAAAACGAAACTTTTCTATTATTAGATACTTTTAAGCTTTAAGTTATAAATATAGTTGTAGCGTTTGCCTAAGTATTGATTTTTTTTTTTTTTTTTTTAAGTGTAATATATCTATATGATTTCAGTGATTTCGAAATAAAAAAATAATAATTTGCCTGTAGCTACTTTTCATGGTTAGTGCCGGAATGATTCCGAAGAAATGTTTCTTTTCTTTCGGATGATGAATTGTTAGAGGCCGTTGAACGTTCAAGATTTTGCTCTCTTGCTACTTACTATTCCGCTTTCCTTTTTTTTTTTCATCCAATTTCGATTTAGGTAAAAAATTACCTTCTTGTGTTATTTTGCATCTAGATTGCTTCAAAATATGTTTAAGAAAAATTTACTTTTTCCATTCAAAGGTTATAAAAATAATAATTTTAAAGCAATTAAAGGATTTGTGTTTGAGAAATAAAATTAAAAGCCGTTAATTTTTTATTTCCGAAGTATATGTTGTAAGTACATTATATTTATTAAAATTAACCGTCTTCTAATATTAAATATATATATATATATATATATATATTTTTTTTTTACAAATTAACGAATGCACAAATGTGTGTTTTTATAACCATCATGAAGCTATAATAAGGTTTATTTGTATTTTATTTATTTATTTATTTATATTTTTAAATATTTTTGACTAAGAGAAAAATCTCTTTTAAAAAATGAAGCTATTTTAATATGTACTTGATTTAGTATTTAATATTTATTTTATTCGATATTTTTAGCATTCTCATAATAAGAAACACATTTCGATTATCAAAGTAGATTAAAAAAATCATACTTTTATGAAAATATATTATTATTAGTATTTTTAATGTAAATATTTAGGATGGTAATACATTAAAAAAAAAAAAAAAAAAAAAAAAAAAAATATTTTATTTTCTGCAATATTTTATTATGTAACTATTTTTTTACAAAATTCAAGGTCGTATATAATCATAAAAATATACTTTGGATGCACTTTATTAAATACACGCAAAAAACAAATATTTTATTAAAAATAACCCTATATTTTAATTTGCAGAAAAGCAGTTTACACAAATCTTTCGCTGATGTACATATCTTCTTTCTTAAATTGTATTACTGATTATTTTAAAAACATATTTTTAACACCCTTCGAAAAAAAAAAGCCTTTTTAGATTATATATTATGTAATTGATTGTTTCAAAATTTCAGGTCGTATGTAATCATAAAGATACACATTAGTTGCACTATTTTATATATATATTAAAAGCAAATTCTTTTATTTAAAATAATATTTGTTTTAATTTGCATAAAAATAAAGTACTAAAATCTTTTGTCAATGTATGTTTAAGGCACCTCTTTCTAAAATTGTATCTCTAATTATTTTAAAAATAATTTTTAACCCCCTACCAAAAAAAAAAAAAAAAAAAAAAATTCTCAACGTGTCTTTTTAAAGAAGAAGGGAAACAAACGTATAATGAGAATTACTTCTCTTATCTTGTTATAATATTACTAAATCTATTTTTATATAGAAATTAAAGACTAGTTAAATATATGCTGCATTGCACTTAATTTATAAGCTCATTTTTACCGGGGTGTTAACAAATATTAGTGTTAAAACTCGAATAAACTACTGCGTCAGAAACGCCAAAAGAAAATTTTTTGCGATGCATACAGCTGTTTTGGTAGGCTTAAGCGTACCGTCTTCAGTGCAAAAAGAATTCTGAATCTTTTGCACTGAAGACGGTACGCTTAAGGCTACCGAAACAGCTGTATGCATCGCAAAAATTTTTCTTTTGGCGTTTCTAACGTAGTAGTTTATTCGAGTTTTATTATTCCAACGCCAAGTCTCCTGTTATTAAATATTAGTGTATTTTAAGTACGTTTAAAAATTAAGTCAGATAATTCAGTTGCTATGTTTTTTGTAAATAACATACAAAAGAAATTAAAATATAATTAAAGATAAATAGTAAGTGTAGTGTGATACCCTGGTTTCAGAACATTTTTTTTCATTTAATTACAATAAAACATGCTTGGTTAATAACATTAATTCATGATTTTTATTCTATTTTATTTAGAGAATTACCTACAAACAGCATATTTAGCATAAATCAGTAGCACCGAACGCCAAATAACTGTATGATTTCTTTGCAGAAATTAAAACAAAATACAGTGTAATCTATATTCAATATAAATATTTTTTTTTCTTGAAAGGTGATTTTTAAATGACTTTTTATGCAAAAACGTGTAACTAGTTATTCAAAATCCACCATTTTTATTTACAGACATTTAAATGATGTTTAATGCTTAATGTAAAAATTAAAATATTATGCTGACTGTAGAAATCGAACAATTTGCAGGAAGACCCCAAAAGTCTAGAAATTAGTACTATGCGTAAAATTCGGTAGGATAGGCAAATGATTACTATTTCAGCGTAGACTCAGCGCTGCCGCCTACAAGTGCTATATACAGGTTTTACAAAAGACTGTTTTAATGTGTAACAAAAATTTAGTTAAACAGGAATACGCCAAATCGTTTAGTATGTTGTTTGAGCACATTTTAGATTTACGTATCTGTTACACAACAATCACCTCTATATCATACGATATCAATTATTAAGTAAATAGCATTATTTCGAAGCCTTTTAAAATTTTAAAATTGTTTTTTTAGTAGTTTAAACATATTTTAAGATAACTGTACTGATATATTTCTAATGTGAATATTTCATTTAACGCATGAAATTCGGCCTTTTTACAATTTTCGAATGCACTCAAAACTTCCTATATAAAAAAAATAATACACGTAATACAGTTTTGTTAAATAAATCCTTCTCGAATCATGTTCTTGATCTGACTAAGAACATGATTCGACAAGGATTTATTTAACAAAACACTATGAACTGTAGTTTTTTTATACAGGAATTTTTTTCTAGCGCTCGAATAATTTTGCTGCCGACTGTACCTGGTAGTATTTATAATTTATTCCAGAGTACAGTTAGCTCCGCCCTTTTTTCACGCCAGTATATTCAAAAAGCACTTTTCTTCTTATTACATCGGAATTACATAACAGAAAAAAATTCTCTAAAATCCTACTGGTGTGAAAAAAGGGCGGAGCTAATAATACTCCGGAATAAATTATAAATATTACCAGGTATGCATTAGATCAAGACAGGGTTCCAACGGTCCGTAATTTTTAACAATTACTATTTTCATACATGATTAATTAAAGAACAAATTACAAAAATATTGATTCGAAAAATTACAGGCCGTAAAAAACCGGAGGATACACCCACTTCACCCAACATCCACTCCCTTTTAACTGTATTTATTATTCTCCTCAGGTAAAGGATTTATAGGGTTCTAGACAACGTGTAGTATTTTCAGACAACATGGTTTCTGGCTCTATCGCAATTTATCCCTGAACACCCGAACAATAAGCAATGGTACACAGAGCATCTATCTCTACATCTCTGAAGTTTTGAAGTCCAGAGCTGCCAACCTAATCCGGCAAATTGTTAACGCCTATTGAAAAACGCCCCTTTTTCTACACCACTTAATTTTTAGAGTATTTATTTTCTTCATTCATCGTAAATATATTGGAAGAGAATAACTCTAAAAATTAAGTGGTGTAGAAAAAGGGGCGGGACTAACAATTTGCCGGATTTGGTTGGCAGCTCTGGAAGTCCGTTGTCTTACATTGCGTTCAAAGTATTGTAGCTGTATTGCTACAGGACATTATGAGACCGCATTGAGAACACAATGTACAGCACTTTTGTTTTTATACACAACATTTCATTGTTGCATTGTGGCTTTATTACACTAATACGTGTCCAAATTTTTGAAAGGATAATTTTAAATATCTATAAGCTACAATTCTCTCGCTGGCAAACCCATAAACGCCCTTGATTGCCGCATGTATTTTTCTACGGGACATGCAGATACTTTTCAAATAAGATATCGCACGAAATAATAATTACAACATATAAAAGCAGCCTTTCTGAGACATATACAATGTACACACAAACTGTAGGGGGCACTAAATGTACCCATGTTTTGAGTCGGCTCTGAAATGCCAATCATTTGCATATCTTACTGACGTATGCACAAGGTAAAAATTTCGCCTAGTAGATGCATCCTTTATTATTTTACATTTTGCATGGCCAATAGTCAATGTATGTTTGACTAAAAAAAAAAAAAAAAAAAAAAAAAAATAGCAAACGTGCTACTTTATAAATATGTGTTAGTAACAATAGTTGGATAATTTGATAATTACATTTCAGTAGCAATAATAAGAGACTTTTGAAAATAAATTTTAGCTTTAATAGTTAAATAACTTATTAAAAAAATAAATGTGTAATAACATACATAAAGATTTTTTAAACATACACTATCTGTTTTCAAGAATTTAACAATTGGTTTAAAGAAACTATTCCATAAAATATGCTGAAATCTAACATTCCCAGCAAATTTATTCTAACATATAAAAATTAATTCCATTCTGTACTTAAAATCATTTTGTGCACTGTATCTCTGCTGAATTCTTTGTAACTGCTGAACTTATATTTTTATCTTGTAAAATATTTGTTTTATCGTTCTAAGCTACTCCAAAGCCATTAATTCTGAGTTTGAATAATAATGTATTTATTCATGTCGACATTTTTAGAACTAAAACGGTTTTGTAAAAACAAAAATAGAGTTCAGAAGATATAAAATATCCTAATAAATCATGTCATCTAAAAGCCTATGTAGAGAAATTTTTACTGAATAACGTTTAGTTTTATTTGAGGATACATAGAGGCTGAATTTTAGGTGTTTATTTTCCGCTGCATCTGATTTATTGCAATACTTTAATTATTTTACTAGTCACTTTTGAAGCGATATATGCAGAGCTGCCAAGTTATTACGCATTGTCCGTATTCTTAATACTGGAAATTTTTAAATGTATTATTTTGTAATAATTACCAGCAATTTAATATGACATGTTTTGCTTTTTTTTTTTTTTTTTTTTTCGTATTGTGGTATGTAATAGATTTTTCGTTAGGTGTAATTTGGCGCCTCTGTATATGTAGTAAAATATATAAATTATTGATTACACGTACTAAAATTATATTTAGTTGTGTGAAAATAGTAAAAAAAATTTCTTTGGTGAGATCATGAATACAAGTATTGCGTTAAAACAAGGGCTGAGCATGTATAAACAAGGGCTTAGCTGGTGCACATATCTTTTGAAAATTAAATGCTATTAAATTGAATGTTCAGTAAAAATAGAGCGAATATAGGACTTTAATATTGTATTTTATTTGAAATGAGTAATAGCAGAAAGATGAGAACTTCATTGAAAATAGATGTTTTCCAGCAAAGATATCATAATGAAAAAGAGTGATTTTTTATTATAAGTCCTCACCAAGCTTTGAATTATTTCTCGCCATATTAACATTTGAAGTGTTAGAGATACGCATCCTAAAATTGAAAGAATTAACCACTACATTGAAATTCATTTGTGGTAAAATTCCATAAGAAGGTTATTAGATTAGGATAAACTTGAAATTTGATAGTAGAATTTTATGCCAAGGGAAGTTCGGGTAATGAAAAAGTTAAGAAAATATATTTTTTTCTATTAAAAGGATCCTGTCGAAAGAGAATATATTTTTTTTTAAATTACCGAGCTTTGAATTATTTCTCGCTATACTGACATCTGGGGAGAGAATCTTACATATTCTAGTGTAAAAGATTAAAAAACACTACATTGAAATATCATATGTGGTACAAATTTCAACAAAGTGTTATTACGATAAAATGAAATTTGATACTAGATTTTTATGCCAAGGGAAGTTCGTGTAATGGAAAAGTTAAGAAAATATATGTTTTTCGATCAAAAGAATCCTGTCGAAAGAGAATGATTTTTTTTTAAATTACCGAGCTTTGAATTATTTATCGCCATACTGGCACCTGGGGAGACAAGCTTACATAGTCTAATGTAAAAGATTAAAAAACTCTACATTGAAATGTCATATGTGGTACAAATTTCAACAAAGTGTTATTACGATAAAAGTGAAATTTGATAGTTGAATTGTATTCCAAGGAAAGTTCGTTATATTACTATAGGGATGGGTCTAGATAATTGGAAAGCATATTTAAACTAAAAAATTTTTTGCATTGTTAATACTATTAAAAAGATTAATTCAAATCTACTTATCTAACTAAAGAAAACCTTAATATACAGCTAGCTTTAAAACACCGCTCAGGGGGCATAATGATTTAATCAGAAATAAATAGAATTTATACACAGTAAAATATCATTAAGTGAATTGAATTTAATACATTTATTTTGATAAAGCGATTGAAATTGTTTATTAAAGATACTATTACTTAATAGTAAAAACTGAATAGATACTATTGCGAAAATTGAGTTTATTAATATTATTAAATTACATTTTAATAAAGATACAATATATGGTATTTCATTATCATAAAATTATCATAATAAATTTGAAAGTAAAAGTACATAAATATAATTATGTAAAATGGTCATCTAATTTTTAATCATTATGTTCCCCATTTGAAATAGACTAATTACTTACAGTGTAAATTTTGAATATATTATTTTTTTAATATAATATTAGATAATATTAGTCTTTGGTTATTAAAAAAAATAATCTGTCTGATACAGAATTTAAATTAAAATGATATAAGATCATGAACGAAATGTATAGATCATGAACGACATGAATATTTTGTATACTCTCTTTGTTGGTTTTAAAAATAGTTTAATTCTTTTTTTTTTTTTTTTTTTTTTTTTTTTTTATTATTATAAAGTTGCTTTCCTTAGCAATGCTGTTAATTTATATAAAAACCCAAGTGATTGAGTCCTTGTTTTTGTTTGTTTCTTTTCTTTTCTTTCTTTTCTTTTTCTTTTTTTTTAGAAATTTGTATTATTAAGATATTATATTACTTTTTTCAGCTCTAAATAGAAAATCAACCAAGCGAATGAAATTCAAATGTATTCATTTATTTTTATTTAATTGTCAACATGTGTGAAAAATATTAGTTTACTGATTTTGAATAGATTAGGTTTTGAATCCGATTGTCTACAAAACAAACAAAAAAAAAACCTTAATGAAAGCGATGCCAGAAGTAATGTCCATGACGCATGGAAGAAAAAACAAGTGTGAAACAACCACACGACTTTCATCACCCACTATTACATGTATTATATTGCCTTTTTAGAAATGATCAGAATTAGATTGATTTGGATATGATCAGAAGACATAAAAATGACCTATAAAAATTAAACACCTAAAAATTTCTCTGTAAGAGAAAGTTGATACACGTATAAAGACATATAAAACATAATTTACATAGCCAGTTAAAAAATAAGAAAAAAAAAATCGATTGGGCTATCAAGGCGACTGTTAATTTTCCTATAGTAAACAGCAAATACACGAGAAAGGATATCTAAAATGGGTTTATAAAACAATTTTCAAGAAAATCGTTAGAGCGATTTTTGTAATACCGACTTTTACCAAAACTTGGCATATTTAATTTTTGACAGTTACACTCAAAAGGATATCTAAAAAGGGATTAATATGGTGAGCTTGAAAAAAATCTGTACAGATGCTTTTAAAGGAACTCGTTTACGAGACCTCAAAATAGGCAGCTTATACCGGACGCCTATCAACTGTCCTGAACTAACCAACTAATTCATACGAAAGGGCATCTAATAGAATGTTTCGAATGTACCCTTGTGAGGTTGAGACGTTAGAACGTCACCACAGTTGTTTCAATTAAGCTGGATCCAGCAAAGTAGGAAGTGGGGACGGTTAAAATCACTCCGTCGCCAGCGGCTCGGTGACGGTTGAGGTCGAGCTAGTTTTGTGTCGGCAGGGTGCTGCATTAAAAGACTTAGATTTTGAATATTAGTTAAATTAGAAGTGATTTTTAAAAGTACGGATTGAAATGTAGTGAAAGGAGGGTGTAGGAAGAAGTATAAAAATAGAGATGGTTTTAGTAGATGGTGTGGATGTTGGAGGATCGATAGTGGATGTTGGAGGATATTATAGCGAATATGATGATTCTTATTTTGGTGAATATCGAAAGTAGAGTAGAGGAGATTTAGTTGTGTGAAGTTAAGTAGTAATGAGTGTCGGTGTGAGTACCTATTAGTTTTCGGAAGTTCAAGCTGGGAGAGAAGGGAATCCTCTGTCCCATAGTGAAGCCGTAGTTGGAGTACGAGTGTGACCGTCTCTACACCTTTCGACTATCTGCTGGGGTGAGATATTTAAAGTTATCTACTTAATTTGTTGATTCATATATTTTGATTAAGTAAAACGCTGACTGAGCTAAGCTTCAGTACCAGGCTGCCCTCCCATTAATCTGCTCAAATAAACTTTAGTTATTGTTATTTAAAGTCTTGTGTTCTCTTAGTAATCTAATTAAGTAAGTTAAGATGGAGTTTGCAGGAGCGCAAACTCCACACCCTTTCTGTTTTTCTAATTTTCATCGAAAGTTGGAAAAATAGTCTGTACGCCAGACCTGCCTCAAATCTGTAGTTCTAGCTTTATTAGTTTAGGGGATTCCCCACATAGATGCATTGACCAATTTCTAAAAACCACTTTTTTGGACTCAGAGGACTTTAAAATATGCAAAAAAGGTGAAAATTTGATATCAAATATTTAGACTGAATACAATAGTTTCATTACCTACGGTAGTCGGTTAATGGAAGTAAAAATAGCTAACATTGAATATATATATATATATATTCCTTTTAATTATAATTTTTGAGGGGCTTGAATTTTGTCTCATAAATGGAAGAATTCTTAAGTAAAATTATTTTACTGATTGCCAATTCAATAATTATCAGTCATTTTTAAAGACTGTAATTTTTTTTTCCGGACATATTTTAAGATAAGTAAAGTTACTTATCTTATTATCAACTAGTTATCTAGTTATTTATATTTTTATTACGAATGTGATTTAATAAAGAACGAAATGTTCCTTTCTAAATTAATCTAAAATTCCATTAATATATGTGCAGTAACAACTTTAATCTGATAATATGAAAAAACAAGTTCACTATTTTTGAAAAAAAAATAATAAATAAATAAATAAATAAATAAAAGTTTTTTTAAGGTTTTCCTTAAAAATAAAAGTATCATAAAGTATCATTAGATGTTCAGCGCATAAAATAGAGAAACAAACGGTATGTTTTTTAGTTTCCCATGACACTATAAGTTTTGTTATCTTTTTTTTTCTTTTTTTCTTTTTTGTTTCTGATGAAAATTTTCGCCATCTAATTTTTGACGTTTTTACATGTTTTGACGTATGGAGAAGCCAAAAATTAAAAATCGACGTGGTTTCAATTTGTAGATAAAAGAGATTGTTAGATAGATTTTTTTTTTTTTTTCGTCTAGTAGTTTACACGTCAAGTAGTAAAATTAGTACACTTCAGCTTTTCAATGAGTTAATTTGTTTCTTTCACTATGTGGATATTATCGCAAGTATGAATTATAGTAAACTTGTCAATTTGGCATGTAATCCGTGATACTAGCTAGAATCGTTTTGAGTTTCAAGAGTCCACTTTGTAAAATATTCAAAATTTAAACGTAACTTAACCATGCGAAACAGGATAAAAATGCGCATAAACATGTACTACGAAATTATTTTAATGTGAATGTGTCAAACTAGTTTTAAATTGCAATATTTTGTATAAATTTGCATTATTAAAACTATTACAAAGGAAATTTTGTGGAAATGCACGAAGACTAAAACACAAAACGCATACCAATAACATTTCGAAGTAAATTAACAGGATCCACGCAGATATGCCATTTTTTCAAGGACTTCTCTTTCACTGTTCTCTAAACAAAAAATTTATTTCAAATTTATAGGTTTTTTTAATGATAAAAAAATGCTATTAAAAATGAGTATAATGCAATTTTATGGAGCACGTGAACCTTGAATTAAGATATGATAAATGTGTAGGAATTTTAGTGAGTTTGATATTTCCCTTCCAACTGGACTTGGATATCAGCCCAGTTTATTGTTTTTACTATGAAAATATTGTGCTTTGAAATTCATAAGAACAAATATATGACAGAAAATTGGTACAAACAAACCATGTTAATATTTTTTTTAATTCTATCTTATGCAAAAATGTACAGCGTAAAAAAAAAAAAAAAAAAAAAAAAAAAAATCATGGGATGTGACTGTATAATTTTTCGAGAATTGTTCGCTAAACGGCCAAAGCACCCTAAATTGATGCCATGAAAGTATTTTGGAATACTGGAATTGTTTTACAGACAAAAGCCGTTAAAGTACGCAATTTGCTCAAATCCGCCATTGAGCTGTATTTTTTTGGTAAAACCGCTTCCAAATGTAAAGTATTAGCTTTTCAGTGACATCGTATAAGAATCAATTTGTACTGGAAACTGAAAATTTAACAGTAGTTGTATTGGTTAAGAAAGTTTATTTATACATTTATACAAATAGCGATTAATATAAAAAAAGCTATCGTTTTCTGATTAAATTCAAAGTTGTATGTTTGTCCCAACGTAAAATTACGAGGGAATCTATCATTTATAGTCCAAATGTATTTTTACGGGTTTCGCCGGAATTCGCTGCAGTCAGGCGTTGCCCGTGATCTGACTTGAATTTTTTATGACTGTACTACTATTGTAGACTAAAATCCTAAACGAAAAACTACGAAAAGCTAAAAAATATTTATTAAGACCTTTTACTATGTAATTCGATCATTTGAATAATATTTTAATTATTCAAACAGCAGACTGATAATAATAATAATAATAATAATAATAAAAGCATTAACTTAAAACATGAAATAAGAAAATCACATCTTACCAGTAAAAGAGACGTTCAATAAGTAATTCAAATAGAACTTTCCACCGTCTAATGATTTCATTTCAGGGCAAAGTGCTTCCTTCTTAGGCTCACAAAGTTCGCGCCATACATGGTCAAGCGCGTGAGCGAATGCATATACTGCATCTACAACAAATTGTACTTTAGTTTCTTGCCTATATCCTACACTTTCATCAAGTCTTAAGTTTTCTGAGCACACTACATCACTAGTGTTTTGCACATTATGAGGTAACTTACAAGCAAATACGCTTTCCCAGTATTCTTCAAACCATGGATTTCTTTGATTAGTTTGCGGCGTTAAGTTCATCATATACTGATTAAAATCTTCTATTTCCGTTGATTGAAGTTCTACAGTTATTGCCCCTTCTGCTGCCCTTTCTAAACCTTCAACTAATTTTTCTTGCTTACCCCACCCGTCACTTGCTACAAATGTAAAAACGTGTTTGTTTGATCTCATTGCAGCTCTCAGAATACCAGCGTTATCTTCCGCTCTTGCGAAAAGTACCACACCTCTGGCACTCATCTTCTGGAGAAGGTTTTCATATATAGAGTCAAAGACTTCCTCAGTTGCTGAGTGAGGAATTTTTTCAGACACGGCTATGCAGATGTTGCGGCTACGCGCCTCTTTCACGAATGCTGTCATACCCGAGTCCCCATACTGACCCTCAGATGAAACTAGAGAAACATAAGACCAGTTGAAACGCTGCACCAGGTCGACTAAGGCGATGGCTTGGAAGGTGTCTGGTGGTACTGTGCGAGCAAAGAAATCGTATCTGCAAAAGAAGAGGAATTGTATAAGAAAGATAAAAAACATTTTATATATACAAAAAAAAAATTTTTGGCCAATCTGATATAATCATTTTACATAATTTTTTTGTCATCAGAAAATAAGAAAAGGAAGAAGAAACAGAAGAAAATGTGGCATGAAGACTATCAGTGTATCTCAATTAAATTCTCTCTTACAGAACTCCCCCCCCCCCCCTTTTTTTTTATAACTTTTGCAAGCTAATTATAATGTAAAAATAAATTTAAACAAATACAATACATATCTTCATTGTTAATAATGTGAAGTGCAATTTCAGAAACAAAATTTATGGCATAACGAGTTTGAATAAAATTTATGAAATGAATTGTAAAAATGCCTTCACAAGTTAATGCCGCAGATTCAACTGAAGTAACATTTAATCGGAGAAAGAAAAACGCTTACGTTACAGAAGGTGGTGGATTTATTTATTTATTTATTTTTTAATTGTTGCATGAGAGATTATTATCAACTTATATTTTTTTTATTATGTCATATTTTAGGACTGCCTTTTAATATTTCAACTGGTTTTCCCTTTTTTAATTTTAATACTGCATTTGTAAGCGGTCTCCAAACACGATTTTCCACCGTATTTTTACGATTTTTTTTTTTTTTTTTTTTACTTTCTCTCCCCCATCAGGTAGAGAAAGTATTGTTTATGGGTCCAATTTTCTAAAGTGCGTTTTTGTTATATTTATACGTTTTGAGGTCCCCTGAACCAGAAAATTATGCATTTAGTGACTGGTCTGTGTGTGTGTGTGTATCCATTATCAGCATATCTCAAAAACAAATTATATCAGAAAGATCAAACTTAGTATTCTAAATGTATAAAATATAGGGATGCTACACTAAGCTTTTCGTAGAGATCAAGCAAATGGTTCGTGTACAGGGACACCCAAGAGTATTCAATCACATCGCGTATATGGGAGAAATTGCAGGTAAGTAGAGTTTAACATCTATAGACTGCCCTAAACCAAATGAAACGGATATATATTTTTTATATGCATAGCAACATGTTTAATGCAGAATATAGCATAGAAATCATTCACTGTTCGTTTACAGAGCTACAAAAATGAACTAGATTATATCACTGTAAAAAAAATCTGTAGTTTGTACAAGACTACTCTGTATTTTTTACAGAAAAGAGCTGTTTTAGAGAAAAAACAATTTTTTTCTGTTTTTTTTAACCCTTTATCTGTTTTTTCCCACTTTTCTGTTTTTTAGCATGCTGAATAAAAAAATTCTGTAATTTTTACAGAAATATCTGTATTTTTAAAAGAAAAGAGCTGTTTTTAACAAAAAACTGATTTTTTCAGTTTTTTATCCCTTTTTCTGTTTTTTTTCCCCTTTTCTGTTTTCCCCCTTTTATATTTTTCAGAAAAAAAAAAAAAAGTCTTGTGTGAAGCAACCACACGACTTCCATTACCCACTATTATACGTATTATATGCACTTTTTGGAGATAATGTGATCAGAAGACACAGAATTAACCTAATGGAACTTTTACAGAAAGAGAAAGTTAATACACGCGTAAAGACATATAAAACAGTTTACATAAACGAGTTAAAAAAAAAAAAAAAAAAAGTAGATTTTTTTTTTTTTTTAGCACCAATTTCCGAGATCTAAAACTGATCTATCTGATCAGGGTGACTATTAATTTTCCTGTAATAACCACGTAAATCATGAGAAAGGATATCTAAAATGGGTTAATGGGTAATTTTCAAAAAATCGTTAGAGCCGTTTTTGAGATACCGGCTTTTACCAAAACTTGGCATATTCAATTGTTGACCGGAAAACAACAATTACATACAAAAGTATATTTAAAAGAGGATAATATTGCAAGTTTGAAAAAAATCCATACAGCCGTTTTGAAAGGAACGCACTTACAGTACCTGAAATTCAGCTATATGTACAGGACGCCTATCAATTTTCCTGAACTAACCAACTATATAATTCGAAAGTACATCTAATAGAATGTTTATATAGCAATTTTGAAGAAAATCGTTAGAGCCGTTTTTGAAATACGGACATACGGTCCCACTTCCGGTCTCCAATGTCCCACTTCCGGTTTTTCAATTTCCCCCAAAATTTAGAAAATCCATCTTTACACCAGACCTGTCTCAATTCTGAAGTTTCGTTGTTCTATCTTTATTAGTATCGGAGATATAATAGTCAGAAGATTCTCCCCCCCCCCCCCCCAACACACACACACATTCACACTGACCAATTGCCAAAGACCACTTTTTTGGACTCAGGAGACCTTAAAACATGTAAATCAGGTGAAATCTCGATATCGAATTTTCGGACCGAATACAATACTTCCAATTACCTACGGTAGTCGGGTAATGGAAGTAAAAATAATGCTAAACAAACATAAGTGCACTGTTCTTTTCTCAGTTAGTTCTAATGAAATGTAATCGAAATCGGAATTCAAATATTACTTATAGTAAACTTCTTTAAAAGTCCACCTCTATTCAAGTTTGAGGTCCACACGGGCCGAAATTTTGACGCCCGGCCCGGCATGAAATCGAATAATCCGGCCCGACCCGTTTATTTTTTACCAGTGTACGGTCCAGCCCGACCCGGCCCTGCCCGGACAAAAAATGATAATAACAGGCTCGACGCGATTCCAAAATATGTAAAACGGCAACAACAACAACAACTTAAGGATAAACATAGTTAAGATAAAAAAATTCTTTTCTGTACTTGGATTAGAAATTTAATACCAGGAATAAATATAAAATTAAAAATATATATATATGTAGAGTTTGTTATTAATTCTAGTTATTCTCTTTCTTTTTACTTCTATTACTGTTGGTAATGGAAATATTGTATTCGGTCCAAAAATTCGATATCGAGATTTCACCTGATCTACATGCTTTAAGGTCTCCTGAGTCCAAAAAAGTGGTTTTTGGCATTTGGCCAGTGTGTGTGTGTGGGGGGGGGGGGGGATCTTCTGACTATTATATCTCTGAAACTAATAAAGATAGAACCACGAAACTTCAGAATTAAGACAGGTCTAGTGTACAGATGAATTTTCTAAATTTTGGTGAAAATTGGAAAACCGGAAGTGGGTCATCCGAAACCGGAAGTCCATACCTCAAAAACGGCTCTACCGATTTTCTTCAAACTTATTGTATGAACATTCCATTAGATGCCCTTTCGAATGATATAGTTGGTTAGTTCGGGAAAATTGATAGGCGTCCTGTACAAATATCTGAATTTCAGGTACTGTAAGTACGTTCCGTTCAAAACGGCTGTATGGAATTTTTTTTCAGATTTGCAATATTAATCCTCTTTTAACTATCCTTTTGTATGCAATTGTTGTTTTCTTGTCAACAATTAAATATGCCAAGTTTTGGTAAAAGTAGGTGTCTCAAAAACGGCTCTAATGATTTTATTTTAAAATTGTTACATAAACTAATTTTAGATATTCTTTTTCATGCTTTACGCGGTTATTACAGGAAAATTAATAGTCATCCTGATCAGATATATCAGTTTTAAATCTCGGAAATTGGTGTTTAATTATGTAAACTCTGTTTTATATGTCTTTCCGTGTGTATTCATTTTCTGTTACTGGAAAATTTTTAGTTGTCTATTTCATTCGGTCAATTCTATGTCTTCTGATCACATTATCTCCAAAAAGTGCATATAATACGTGTAATAGTGGGTAATGAAAGTCGTGTGGTTGTTTCACACCAGATTTCTTTTTTATCTCTGATTATTGGTATATGGTTTATGACTCAGACTAATTTAAACTTATTGGCCACTAGTACCATTATCATCACTCAATGTTGTTCTAATAAAGAAAGAAAGTAATTGCATGAATATATAGATTACAGTCAGAATGTTGATATTCTATACTATTAATTTTTATTAATTAAAAGAAAGATGTATATTAATAACTTTAAGGAAGATTAAATTAGGGTTATTGTGGAACCCAATAGATCACGCCTTAATCATCGGAATGCCTTTAATTATATTTTTGGACTGATTTATTTTAATTTCAATATCCACCATAGCGTAATTCCTATAAGATACACCCTATAATCCCTATACACTGCTATTCTTCATTCAAGAACTACAATTTTAGAAATGGCTACATCTCAGTATCTAATGAACATCTTAAGTTTTTTCACTATGTGTTAGTCAAATCTAGATGCGGGTCGTAATTTTTTTATCCCCTTTCATTCATTTTAATTTTAATTAAAATAAATTTATAATTATATTAATATAAATTAATTACATTTTAGAAATTGTAAGCTTGATTGCCATACATTTTAATAAAATTAAAAAATTAATAACCTTAATATTTAATACTATATTACGATTTGATTCGGACCAAAATAGTAAATTTTAAAAATGTAAATGTAGAAAAAAAACACATGTACAACTATAATTAATAGATTGTTTACTTCCCTTGGTGCCAGACTACTGCTAAATCACCGAAAACTTCCGATGATTCATTCAAATAACTCTTTTTTTTGTTGTTGTTCTTTCTTTCTATGCGTTAAAAAAATCCTTTCTGTTCAGTCTGAAGTAAATTATGATTCAGCTTTGTTGCTCGCTACTCTTTGTTCAATTAGTTTTCAAATCAGTCCTAAGTTGAAAATAATATTTTATTTAGACACATAAGTGGTCATAAGTTTATGTAATTTGTGATTTCCGGACTCTATAGGAAAGTATTGTAATTATGTCAAAAATTCCAGTTTGAAATTTTGGTGTTTCTACACGTTTTGAGGTCCCATGAATTCATATATTTACTATTTTTACGTGATGTGTGTATGTATGTGAGTGAACACGATAACGTCTAAACGCTTTGTTCGAATGAGCTTAAAGTTAGTACGTATATTGTAGGTCATGCACGAACCCTATTGATTTTGGTGAACACTTCTAGTTTTTTTTACAGGGACACAAAGAAAAACTCTTTATCATTATGGTCTATGGGCCCAAATTTTTTAAAGTGCGATAGCGTCTAAATGCCTTATTCGACTGAGCTGAAAAATTATACACATGTTATGAGTCACTGTCACATGAACTGTATGAATTGTGGGAAAACTAGCGTTTATGGATTTTTTACAGGACACAAAGAAAAATTCTTTATCATTATGATCTATATGGGCCAATATTTTTAAACTGCGAGAGCGTATGCTTTATTCTATTCAGTTAAAAATTTATACAATCATGCTATAGGTCACCGTTGCACGAAGTGTATAAATTTACTACGTATAGAATCTAGCAAGTATAGAAATTTTACAGGAACACAACAAAATATTCTTTATAATTATGACCTATGAGCTCAAATTATTCGAAGTGCCATAGCCTCTAAATGCCTAATAAGATTGAGCTGAAAATTTATATACTTGTTAAAAGTTACTGTTGCTCGAACTGTATAGCTCTTGGTGAATCTGGTACTTATACTCGTATTTTTTTTTTTTACAGGAACACAACAAAATATTTTTTTATAATTATGGCCTGTGGGCTAAAATCATCAGAATCTAAATGCCTATCCGATTGAGCTGAAAATTTATATATGTACTGTTGGTCATCGTAGCATGAAACATAAAGATTCTGTTGAATCTAGCACTAAAAAGTTTTTTTTTTATTTTTTTCAAACAGGGACACGAATTAAAATACTTTATCATTGTGGTTTATGGGCTCAAATTATTTAAAATGTGATAGCGTCTAAATGCCTTATCCGATTCGTCTGAAAATTTTTATGCATGTTATAAGTAACCATCACACGAACTTTATAGATTTTTGGTGAGGGGTTTATAGGTTTTAGGTACTTATAGGTTTTTACAGGGACACAACGAAAATTTATCATTATGTTCTATGGGCTCAAATTATTTGAAGGAAATAGTGTTAAATTAAACAGCATACTCATACTACATGAAGAAAAGTACCCATACGCCCTATTATAATTTTCTCTTTTGCTTATTTAACGATTTCTCGCCCGTTAAACAATCGTTAATTACTTAATGTTCAGAAAGCCCATTGGAGTCACTCCAGATTTATTATTACTATTATTGTACATAACTAATATATTACATTTTTCTCGTTAAATATCTTTAATTGAATAATTCAGGCTCTTTTCTGCACTCTTCACATAAACATTTCCTTGTATAGGGAGGTTTTTCTCTGCGCATATACAAGTGTTTCAAAATAGCAACGATTGAATTTTGTTTTTCAGTCTATTTAATATATATATATATATATATATATAACGATCACTTCGTTCAGGAAATTTTATCCTTAGATTGAGTTCATTTTTGTTCTTCGAAACGTACCAGTATAAACGCTGCTAAGCAATGCAGATGATGAAAAAAAAAAAAAAAAAAAACTGAAGTAAATAAATAAGTAGTTTGAATACAAATTAAGACTAGTATGTTGTGGCCACCACAAGACTTTCTTCTATATTTTCCTATACATATACCAAACAGTAACAATATTAAAAAAAAAAAAAAAAAAAAAAAAACGATTTTTTTCTAAGTGATTCAATCAGTAACAATATTTAAAAAAATAAATAAATAAATAAATTACGATTTTTTTTCTAAGTTTTTTTTTTTTTTTTTTTTGTTAAAAGTAAAAAAAATCGATAACTTTGTTTTAAATTATCACAGATTTATAGTTCAACCATTCATTTTAAAGGTATTGACGAGATCTTTCGAAAGATACCCATCTTCAAAATTTACCCCTCCCCCCGGGGGTACTTCCCCCCCGGGGGGAGGGGGGAGAGCGATACACCGATATGCACAGAAATTTTTTTCTAGTTAACTATTACTATTATCAACAACTCATTAATTTTACAATCACAAGTTAAAAATAACTCTCATTATGTACATTTATACGAAATTTTGTCCTATACTGCCATGTTAAAAATTTAGAAAACATGAGATCACAGCGCCACCTGTTGAGCGATTGATCCCCAAATTTAATCAGCACCAATTTATGTCAGGGACCAACTAAATACCAAGTTTGGTTAAATTTCGTTTAAAAAAAAAAAAAAAAAAAAAATACGATTTTTTTTTTCTGTTTTTCTTCGTTAAAAGTAAAAAAAAATCGATAACTTTGTTTTAAATTATCACAGATTTATGGTTCAACCATTCGTTTTAAAGGTATTGACGAGACCTTTCGAAAGATACCCATCTTGAAACTTTGCACCCCGGGGGGGACTCCCCCCCAGGGGGGGAACCGATGCCCCCACATGCTCAGTTTTTTTCCTAATTAACTACTACTATTATCAATAATTCATATTAATTTTACAATCACAAGTTTAAAATAACTCTCATTATGCCCATTATTACGAAATTTTGTCCTATACTGCCAGGTTAAAAGTTTGCATAAAATGCGATCTCAGCGCCACCTGTTGAGCAATTGATCCCCAAACCTAATCAGCACCAGTTTATGTCAGGGTGCAACTAAATACCAAGTTTGGTTAAATTTCATTCATTGGTTCGTGAGATACAGCGTCCACAAAAAAGTGATACAGACAGACAGACATTTTCTAAAAACTATTATTTCGTATTCTGGACATCTCAAAACGTGTAAGTCCATCAAAAAACGGAGGTCGAAAATTTTCACGAATTCAATACTTTCTCTACATTACATATCGAAGAAAGTAAAAATGAAACTGCAAAAACAAAGAAAAGCATTTTTAAAAAAATCGAAAAAAAAAAAAAAAAATCGTGAAAGTGCAACCCCGCATGGTTCAGACTACTTTTCTATCAAGTTTAGTAGATCTGTGAGCTTTGTTGATTTGGAATCGAACAGTAGATTACAGAAATTTCTACCGCCAGATGGCGCTGTAATTTTTTTTAATTTCAATTTCCATTTAAGATTAAATTATTTTTAATACATCATTCGAAATATATTTTAAAGTTCTTTTACAGTATCGAAAGTTTTCACCAGATTTACACGTTTTGAGGTGTCCTGATTAGGTTTTCTTTTGCATCTCAGCTAATTGAATTAGACCGTTCAAAATTGGTATATGTAGGTTAAGTAGGAGGGGCTGAAAGGGTGGGGAAGAAAAAGGCGTGCACCGCGCGCGTATCCCCTAACTTGTGCGCTCGCAACGTGCACGGAACTGCGCTGCCGAAGGCAGTGGGGACCCGGTTCGACTTTTTAACCGATGGGAAATGATTTTTTTTTTTTAATTTCTTTTCTTAAGAATAAAAATTTGGTTTGAGAAGGAATATGTGCGTGCAGCGCTTGTATACCTTCACACGTGCGCGCGCAGCGCGCATGGGTCTGCGCTGCCGAAGGCAATGGGGACCCGCGGAAGCGCAGACCCGATATGAGTTTTTACCCGATCAGAAATGATTTTTTTAGGGGGCACGAAAGGTCAGGGAAGGAATACGCGCACGGGACTGCGCTGCCGAAGGCAGTGGGGACCCGGTCCGACTTTGTACCCGATGAGAAATGATTTTTTTAATTTTTTTTTCTTAAGAATAAAAATTTGATTTGAGAAGGAATATGTTCGCGCAGCGCACGTATACCTTCACACGTACGCGCTCAGCGCGCATGGGTCTGCGCTGCCGAAGGCAGTGGGGACCCGGTGTGAGTATTTAGCCGATCAGAAATGATTTTTTTAGGGGGCACGAAACGTCAGGGAAGGACACACGCGCAGTGCATGACATACACGCGCAAGTATCCCTTAACTTGTGCGCGCGCAGCGCGCACGGGACTGCACTGCCAAAGGTAGTGGAGACCCGGGGCGACTTTTTACCCAATCGGAAATGATTTTTTTTTTTTTTTTTTTTTTTTTAATTTTTTTTCTAAACACTAAAAGTTACTGTTAGTGATTCATTAATTATAGTGATTCATCTGAAAATACTGACCCGCGTCTATTTCAAAAGCCGCCAGTTTGTCTATCACTTTACTGTCTTCCGCTGTTTTGATAAGTTAGGAATTGAAAATGGAAAAGTAAATCCCTGAAAGAGATGACATTAAATACATTTTTACTTTCTTCTATATGTAATATAGAGAAAGTATTGGAATCGTGAAAATTTTCGAACTACTTTTTTCGATGGCTTTACACGTTTTGGGATGTCCTGAACACGATTTGATAGTTTTTAGAAAATGTCTGTCTGTGTGTATCACAAATTTTGTGGACGCTGTATCTCACGAACCAATGAACGAAATTTAACCAAACTTGGTATTTAGTTGGACCCTGACATAAACTGTGCTGATTAGATTTGGGGATCAATCGCTCAACAGATGGCGCTGTGATCGCATTTTTTCTAAATTTTTAACATGGCAATATAGGACAAAATTTCGTATAAATGTACATAATGAGAGTTGTTTTTAACTTGTGATTGTAAAGTTAATATGAATTATTGATAATAGTAGTAGTTAACTAGGAAAACAATTTTGTGCATGTTGGGGCATTGCTTCTCCCCAGGGGGGATTTAATTTTCAAGATGGGTATCTTTCGAAAGGTCTCGTCAATACCTTTAAAACGAATGGTTGAACTATAGATCTGTGATAATTGAAAAAAAAGTTACCGATTTTTTTTACTTTTAACGATTTATATATATATATATATATATATTGAGAATAAAATGGACTTTTTTTTATATATATTTAGTGTTATACTACCTCTCTAATATGGAAATCGTCTGCATTATCATGAAAGGTAATTTTTTTAAATAACAATTTTAATAAATTATCTTTTCTGAGTGAATTTGTATAGGAAAATATAGATGAAAGCCATGCGATGGCCACAACATACTAATTGTTAGTAAAGTAATATTTTATTTCCATTATCTTGATAATAACAATCGCTTGTTATTAGAAATAAGCTAGAATGATGTGGTCATCAAAGAAATTTCTTGTATATTTTCTTATACAAATCATTTATTATTTATTTATTTTTTTTATCCATAATGAATGCAGAAGATTTTCATCTCAGATAGTGCTAGTACACTAAATGTCAACCGGAAGTGAATTTTTACCATGCAGATGACATCCTTCTCGTTAAAAAAAAAAAAAAAAAAAAATCTGCAATATTGCAGCCCCATTTGTCGGCGGATATGCTCTTAATTTAATCAGCATAATGTCTCATAATGGCCTTTTCATATATGAAGGTTTGTTTAACTATACGTTATAGAACTGAAGATAAAGCTTCCCTTAAATTGCATAAATCGCTGTATAACAACGCCATCCGTTGCGCGATTGGCACCAAAAGTTGATATGTCAAGGGGCATCTACATATATGCAATTCTGTTCACTAGTTCCTGAGCTATAGCTGAATCTGCGGAAATCGACGTATAGCAGCGCCATTTGTTGAGCGATTAGCACCAAAAGTTGAAAGGCACTAATTTATATCAAGATGCCGCTGCATATAAATTTTTATGCAATTCTGTGCAGTAATACTTGAGATACAGTTGCCACAAAATTTTTGTCACACACACAGGCAGACGGATATTTTCTAAACATGGTCAAATCATGTTCTGGACCTGTCAAAACATGTAAATCCATCTAAAACCGGAAGTCGAAAATTTTTACGAATCCAATGCTTAAAAAATTTTAATATTAATATTAATAACAATAATAATAAAACTTTTTGAACAATTGGCGGTACATAATTTCTGAAGTAGAATTTTGTGTAGGAGCCCATTTTATGTCACTATTTTGTGAAGGAGACTGAAACGGATCAGCTATTATCAGGATCGACCCCTGGTTATAAGTTACTGTCGCACAAACTGTCTATTTTACTAGAATATAATGAATTGTTGATTCTTTTACCCTTTTACGGTAACAGGGACATAAAGAAAGATTCTTTTCAATTTCGTCCTGTTGACACAAATTATTCGGAATGCGCTAATAGCAAAACTTTACATACCATTGCGATCGAATCGGGTAGCAGAGTCATGTTATAAGATCATGCTTGCAAGGACAATATATATTTTCATGAGTGCAACAATTACATTCATTTTAGAAATAGAATTCTGATGCGATAGGTTTCATGGATTGAAATTATTTGAATTTCATTTCAATAATGGTAATTTGTAACTAAAATCAAAAACAAAACTGGTGTAGTTTACATTGTTTTTATTTAAGTGTGATAATTAAGGAAATAGTATGTGCGTATTTCTTATGATTTTTATTTTCTTCTATATGTATATATAGAGAAAGTATTGGATTCGTGAAAAATTTCGATGAATTTACACGTTTTGGGATGTCCTGAACACGATTTGACTGTTTTTAGAAAATGTCTGTCTGTCTGTCAGTCAGTCTGTCTGTGTGTGTGTATCACAAATTTTGTGGACGCTGTATCTCACGAGCCAATAAACGAAATTTTACCAAACTTGGTAATTAGTTCGACTCTGTCATAAACTGTCGCTGATTAGATTTATGGAACAATTGCTCAACAGTTGGCGCTGTGATCGCATTTTTTTCTAAATTTTTAGCATGGCAGTATAGGACAAAATTTCGTATAAATGTACATAATGAGAGTTTTTTTAATCGTGTGTTTGTAAAATTAATATGAATAATTGATAATAGTAGTATTTAACCAGGAAAAAAATTTTGTGCATGTGGGAGCGTAGCTTTCCCCTTTCCCCCCGGGGGGGGGAGTAAATTTTCAAATGGGTATCTTTCGAAAGATCTCGTCAATACCTTTAAAACGAATGGTTGAACTGTAGATCTCTGATAATTTAAAACAAAGTTATCGATTTTTTTTTTTTATCTTTTAACGAAAAAAAAAAAATTTCTTCTGATTTGCAAAAAATTGACCTCTTTCGCCATTTAGTGATAATATAATACTGTCAGATAAAACCCGTCTGCATTTATAATGGAAAATAATTTGATAATTTAATAAATAATTTGCATTGAATAAATTTTGTGTAAAATTACATAGAAGAAAGTCATGTGGTGGCCATATCATACTAGTTTATTGACCTTTTAATTAAAATAAAAAACAGAATTAAAAATCTTCAAGGAAATTCAAAGAAAATCGGTTTGGGGGCATATGCATTAGGTTTGCAAAATTGATTCATTTTTTCCAAGTCCAGAAAAAGAAAATGGTTCAAATATTTAAAAATCTGTATCTTCCGTTTCAGTGCATACAGAATGCCATGCTAAACATCCTTTTAGAGGTTGTGAAGCATTCCTTCAAAAAATATATTTCTTTTATCCCTCCCCCCCCCCCTCCCCGACCTCTCAGACGGTATTATTCCCTGTCACCACTTGGAGGGGGAAAGGACGCCAGTAACTCAAAATTTACAGTCGACAGAAAAACTATTGTAGCACACACTTACTTTTCTCATACATATTTTTTTTTTTTTAGTTTGGCTGCTAATTTTTATTACCAACTAACAGCATGTAAACTGCATAAGGCTAAGACCATGACTCGACAAATATTCAACTCGATTATATTACTCGAAAAAAATCGATAACTTGGTTTTAAATTAACACAGACCATTTTAAAGGTATTGGGGAGTTTTTTTGAAAGATATCCATAATGAATATCTACACCAACTGGGATCTATTTCCCACCAGGGGGGTGTTCTAACGTGCACACACTTTTTCCCTAGTTTATTTTTACGATAATCAATAATTCCTGTTAATTTCACAATCATTTCATAAAAATAATTCTCATAATATACATATTTATACGAAATTTTGTCCTATGCTACACCCTAGCACACAGTCAGACAGACAGACATTCTCTAAAAATAGGGTGATCAAATTTTCAGATGCAGAACAACTATAGAAGCTTTTAATGTTTTTTAAAGTTAATATGAGCAGAAAAATACTTTTCTTCAACACATGAATTATGAATAAAACGAAAGAAAGCAAATAAAGTAAAAGTAACAAAATTCTGAATATTTAAGAAATTTTTTGAAAATTGGGGGACATTTAGGGATAAGCGACAGAAAATGTGGTGCTCAATCGCTGTTTTTGTTTTTTGGGGACAGATGATCAAAACTGGGGACAGTCCCCAGAAAATGGGGACGTTTGGTCACCCTATCTAAAAATGGTCAAGGGGTACATACAAATGAAACACTTCCAGTTCCAAAGCCGTTTGCAAGCGTTCCAAATGTATGACTGTAGTGTAGTCGGCAGCAAAAGTATCCGAGCACTAGCAACAATTCCTATATGAAGAAAGCACACTTAACACTGTTTTGTTAAATAAATCCTTCTCGAATCGTGTTCTTAGACTGACTAAGAACAGGATTCGACAAGGATTTATTTAGCAAAACTGCATTAAGTGTACTTTCTTTACATAGGAATTTTCGCTAGTGCTCGGATGTTTTTGCTGCCGACTGTATTTGCAAAAAACTTGCAAAATTTACGTCATCGAAATTGCAAGCGTTCCGTTTGTATCTTTGACCGTCGCCAATTGCCCATCTGCGCAGCATTAGTGCGACGTAAAACCCAATCACCAATCACCGTTTGTATCTAAACCCAAATCGTTTTAAGGAACTCACAAAACATGCAAATCCATTGAAAACCAATCCCTTCCGTGGAGGATCAAAATTGTGATGGCATGTCTCCGGACCACCTCTAGGGGTGTGTCCCAGACCGTCGCCAATTGCCCATCTGCGCAGCACTAGCGCGACGTAAAACCCAACCAGCAAGTCATTGAAAACCAAATTTCGAAAACTTTCACGAATCCATCATTTTCTTTTTAGGTATACAGAAGAAAGTATAAATACAGTTATATCGTGCTCGAGATTATCAAAGCATGTGAATCCATCACAAACCAAAAGTTGAAAATTTTTACCAATCTTCTTTTGAATGTAGAAGAAAGTAAAAAAAAAAAAAAAAGGAAACTTAAAAAGTCTTTTGAAACATTATAAAATTAGTTTGTTCTGGTGATCACAAAACTGTCTTTTATGTGCAAATTATAAAAGTATTACTTACATAAATTATTTTCCTTTGAAATTGGAGACATTTCCCGGAAAATGGGGACATTTTTTCTCCGTGTATGATAAGCTGACCAAAGTGGGAGGGATTGCGAGAGAAAAGGGGAAAGCACTGATGTTAGTGATTCAAGTCAAACGGAGCTGATTTCCGCAACTGCTGACGTCAGGAAAGAAAGAAAGGGAAGATTCGAAGAAAATATTCGAATTTCATTCAGATATTGTTCGTTTTTAACCAATGAGAATCCGTATACAGTTTTAAAGGGACAATCATATGGATTGCTTCTATTTGTTTTTATCGTAACTTATTTTGGTTTTCATTCATTAATGATGTGTACATCAGATAAGCATGATAGCCTTAACTAATTCCCCAAAAAATTATAATAGGAAGAACAATTAAATAATTATAATAGCAATAGGTTTTATTATTTTCTTTATATAAAAAGGGGGGGGGAATAGAAAGAGAATAATCATTAAATAACCATCTGTGTGTCCGATTTCTATAAACTTTCATTTTATTACTTTACGTAAAAAAGGGGGGGGGCATATAAAAAAGCATAATTAACATTAAATAACCATTTTTATGTAAGATTTCTATAATTTTATGGCATAATATGATGATATGGTATATTTATAACACAAGTTAATACTATAAACTTATATTTTCAGATGAAATGTTGTTATTTTATTTCAATTTTGTAAATTAAAAATAGACCCCCCCCCAATCTTTTCCAAATTACATAAATATCTAATGCTTAGTTTTTAATTAAAACGAAATTTGGAGATTCAGTTCAGAAATTTATTTTCAATAAAATAAAATCATATTCACCAAATTGTAAATTGATTTATAATTTTTCAATTTGTGAGTATGTCTTTTATTATGTTCTACGACCAAAATAAATAAATAAATAAATAAATAAAAAAGGAAAAAATTAAATAAATAAATAAAGGAAAAAATTAAATAAATAAATAAAATAAACAAATTTGTAAGCAGAAAAATAGTATTTATAAAATTTGTGTACTTTTCATTTTATTAATTATTATTTGTAGTAAAAGCATTAATATTTAATATGTTCTTGTGTTGATTTTTTTTTTTTTTTAATTAAATGAATATTTTTTGCAGAGCATTAATCTGAAAAAAATAAAAAAAGAGTTTGAATATAAAGTATTATCAAAGCTGTATTGTAAAATGTTTTCAGTATTTATTATGTTTTATTACGTTTACAGTTTGCAAAGAAATTTTCAAGATAAGACAAATTTTATTAACATCAATTAATTATTTTAAAAATTCTGATTTATTTTATCATTACTCCAAAACTTTATGGGTAATTCATATTCTGATATTATTAAGAAAAACCAAAAAGAGAAATATTTTTTAATTCTTTTTTTTCTATATTATTTTTAACTGTTACCAAGACATTAAAAAAAAAAAAAAAAAAAAAAAAAAAAATCGTTAGATTGGGATTAATTTATAAAAGTATATTAATAATTTATTATTTTATAATGTTAATTATAGTTTTTCGAATGCAGCCATTTAAAGCTTTTAAAAATATAAATATATGAATGCGAAAACTTAAAAAAAAAAAAAAAAAAGAAGATGAAGATGAAGAAGAAGAAAAAAGAAAGAAAGAAAAAAAAATTTTTTTGCTACCTTAGAATAAAATAAAATAAAATAAGAAATAAAAATAAATAATAATAATATATTAATTTAAATCAATTCTTAGTATAAAGTAAAATTGTTCACGCACAAAGAAGAAAATGAAAAAGACATAAAAAGTTTTATAACTAAGTTTCAAGAAAAATCAAAATAGATCTGATTAAATTTCTTAGCTTAACTTATGCTTGAAATATTCATCTATATCGAGATGATTATATAAATATTCAGTGAACTGTCGAGGGAACAAAACTAAATTAATACGAAATTAATTAATTAAATTAATAAATACATAAAAGGTAATTTTAATAATAGGTGTAGATTTGAAGCAAACAGCTATTTCTTTAGTTAGCAATAAGAGACATTACTGTGAAATACATGAATGTAATACTTTGAAATATGTCTTATCATGAAAAATATGTTATGCAAACACTAATAACAATAAAACATAAGATACAAAAAATACTGAAAATATTTCACATACCTGTATTTTAACTACGTTTCATGAACTATCTTTTCAACTGAAAGAAGTTATTTCTTGTTTTACGTGTATCCTTTTTTTCTTTATTTTTTAATCAGAAGAAATATATATTTTAATAATAGTATTAATTATCTTCGATCAATACTACTTATAGAAATCTCTTAAGAGTACACAATTTACCAAGCGCTTTGCACGTTTGTAATGGCCGCCATTTCTCTTACTACAAGAGTGTTACGATAGCTTTCTTCTGGCCGCAAATTGAACCACGTGACAATCGCATCTGCGAGAGGAGAATTTTGCGATTGTTTGACCTGACTAGGAAAATTCGTTTTCGTCCGCGACTTTGCGGTAAAAACGCAGGTGCGAGCCGTAAGTGTTTGGCTGGAATCTGGGCCCAAATGTCCCCATTTTCTGGGGACAAATGGGGACTTTTTTTTTTTTTTTTTTTAAGGCATTTTTGTAAGTTTTAAAAAATTGAGTAAATTATTAATCAATAATAGTTTATTTTTAGTCCTTATTTATTAGGAATGAAAGAAATTATAAAGGTACTTTGATCTGGTCAGCCTACCGTATGAATGACTAAAAAATATCTACTACGTCATAGAGCTTAAGCGAAATGACCTTGAATTTAAAAAATACTTTCCCTCATACAAATATTAATTGGTTTATCTAATAATTTACTTACGACGTGTAAAACCCATTCAATCTGAACCTGAAGGAATTTTCATGACAAATCTATTTCTTTTTTTTTAGTGGCAACGTAGCACTGTTTTTGAAAGAAGAAACATGGATTCCGTGCATTCTGATTCTGGCCGGCTCGAAACTCTTATCTGTTATATTATTTACCATTTTAATTATGAAGGTAAGTTCATAAATATAATATTTATTGTTAAATAAACTGGGTATTCTGAAAAAAAAAAAAAAATTGCTAATGATCGCAAAACATTTATCGATCATAGAAACAGAGTTTGTTGCTATATTTGGCGTCAGGGAGAATCGCCGTATACCTATGTAAACTCCTCCCAAAAAATGTTCATACATATATTTTTTTTGTAACATAGTTAATAATTGATTTTTAATTAAAAGTTTTGATAAAATTACTAATGAAATATTCTAAAATGTAAGTAAGATTGCAGTGTAATTTAATTTTTCTAGTGTAAACAAAACAATATAAAATAAGTACATTTTAAAAACCAAAACCAAACTCAACATTTTCTGTTTAATTAATCAATATTCCTCTCTTAAAAATCAGCAAATACATTATAATGCAAAAGAGTTGATTTTTAAATTAAATATTTTATGCAAAATGCTTGATGTATTACATTTGTTTTTTATGATTAAATTTTTTAGCTTTATAAAATTTTACAAATTTGTAAAAAGGTTTGAATATTTCTAACCTCTCTCTCTATATATACATCTCTCTCTCTATATATATATACATATATATATATAGAGAGAGAGAGAGCTATATCATGTTGTACATAAAGGCATGTATTTTATTCAAAAAGAGTTCATTGAAAAATAAATACCCAGGTATTTTACATCACTACTTAGAGTTTGTATTTTCTCCATTCTCAATTCAAAACTTTTTTTTAGCTTATAACGTCTTAACACATCCTCCATTTTTCCCATCCTCAGGGTGGGAATAATGTAACATAATTTCAAATGCATAAACCTTACATTTAAATTCCAAATATTTTGATTATATTAGAAAAGAAATAAAACAAGCAAGCACATACATTCAGGGGTCGATCCAGGTTTTAAATATTAAGTCCCCTTTTTGTGAAAAAATATTTTTGTGAAAAAAAAAAAAAAAATATATATATATATGTATAAAATCAGTATAAAATCATTTTAACAGTAATTCAAAACAACGTTTAATATCAAATTAACATAGTTTCATTGAACCAATTAATTAAAAATAATACTGAAAACATTTTATAAAAAGATCGCTTTTGTAAAACAAAATCTTGTGAAGAGCTCATTTCATAAATTTGAATTTTGTGAAGGGTCCCCTTTTATAGATTTGAATTTTGTGAAGAGTCCCCTTTTATGGTGTGGAATTTTGTGAAGGGGCAGCAAATGGGACCCAGTTTTTGCCTGGATGGACCTCTGACATTGAAGACAAATAATTTTCACAAATAGTTTTAAATGTTAAGCAATAATATTTATGTGATTGTAATTAAACTCATATATAAATCATGTTGCTTTAAATTAGGGATGCACAACCTTTTTGGCTAGAGGGCCACTCTCGTTGTTCAGTAGGATACAAAGGGCCACAGACGAGATAATATAAAAGAATTAAACTGTACAGATATATTTGCCGTGTAATATATACATACACACACATATACACATGCATGTATAAAAAGGTGCACTATCATTGCCAAATGCCTGTGTGCAAAACTTTAGTTTGTATTTTATGTTGCTTGAAATATATATAATATATATATATATATAAATTTTAATTAGTGAGTTAAGTGAATCTTGAAGCATAATAATCATAAAATTATTGAATAGTAAGCAAAAGAATGAAACAAATGTATCATATAAAATACAAAATGATAAATAAAACAAACAAATAAAAAGTATGGTTTGCAGAGAGAGAGAAAAATGTTACATTGGGAGTCACAAAAACAATAAGCACAAATGGAAAGCCTGATAGTGTACCAAAATAACCACTTACCAGTAGATTATTCCATGATTTTTCCAATAAAAAATTAAGGAACATAACTGTGGGTTACATTATTGAGAAATAGAATGAAAAACTTAGCTCTAAAACAGAAATGTGTATAAAACCCAACATTTTCATCCTTTCCCCCCTTCAAAATTTTTTTTTTTTTTTTATATCAATGCCAGTTTTGCAAATGCAACAAATAAATATTTTTTCTTTCTCTCTTTTTTTTTTTTTTTCTTCTGCTAATGATTTATGTGACCTAAAATGTCAGTCCTTTGGCGGGCCGCAAACTGATGGCTACTGGGCCGCATGTGGCCCCCGGGCCGCAGGTTGTGCACCTCTACTTTAAATTAAAGTGAAGGAAGTGAATATCATTCACTCTCCACATTTAAAAGGTTAGATATATTTCCTAACAAAAAAAAAAAAAGCATAAAAAAAATTTTTATTTTTGCAGGTAACCCATGATGTCACCTGGTGAAATCTAAACTGCACTTGACCTGCAGCAGGTAGCCGTCGAATGCGCAATCTGATGCAGGACTATGCGGGGCCACTGAAACTTTTTAGGTAATATTTTTATTTTTTACTTTTCTTTAAAATTGTTAATATTGCCTATCTTTTGCAATTTTTGATTTAATTTCACTTTTATACCTTTTTTTAAAATTTTGATGTTCATGTCATGTCATTTCATTTAGCTCATTTATTGAAACTAGGGTTTTCCGGAAAATTTTCAGTCTCTAAATTATGAATGTTTTGTAAAGTAAAACTAACACATTAAAAGCTACGAGTAAACAAAACTATTCAAAGAAACATATGAATAATTATTCAGTTTAAAAAGAAATTAATAAACAAAACATAGAATTTAGAATTTAATAATTTTTAAATATGTATTTAAAAGTAGAAAATTATAATATTTTTTAATGACTGTTTTGCATGTATGATGGCTGAATAATCTACTTAGTAAATATGGTGCCTATGTACGTTTTCTAGCTCTCGGAGACTCTCATTGACTCTTGGAGACATATCATTGCCAACAGCTGAATACCATTTTATTATATAAGAAAAATTGTTATGAGAATTAATGATTTTTTTTTTTTTTACTAGTATTCTGTTTTCATTTTTAAAAAATCTGGAATTTTCTCCCCCCCCCCCCTCCCAAAAAGAAAGAAAAAGAAAAATATGGCTATGTGTTTCAATAATTTTGCTTTTTTAAATTCTGTTTAGTTTCAGAATACTCACAATTGTTAAATTGGTTCTTTTTTTTTTTTTTTTTAATTATAAAGTGCAAAAAAGAACTTTGATCATTTTTTTCCACTTCATAACTTCAGTATGAAATATTAAAAATTAAATAAATTTTGGGAAAAACAAAGGTAAATTTAATTTTTCTATATATATATATATATATATTAATAATGAAAACAGAATTAAAAAAAAAAAAAAAAAAAAAAAAAATCATTAATTCTCATAAAAATTTTCCCTATTTAATAAAATGGGGTTCAGCTGTTGACAGCGATATGTGAGTGTGTCTGACAGCTACAGAACGTTCACAGACACCTTTTTTATATAGATTATTCAACCATTATACATGCAAAACAGTCATTAAAAATTAAAACTTTCTAACTTTATACATGTTTAAAGAACCATTAAATCATAATTTCTGTGTTTTGTTTATTAATTTCTTTTTGAATTGAATAATTATTCATACTTTTCTCTGAATAGTTTTGTTTACTTGCAGCTTTTAATGTATTTAGTTTTATTTTACAAAACCTTCGTAATTTAGAGATTGAAAAATTTTCCATTTCAAATTTTTCTAAAAAACCCGCATCCCTACCTATCCCCCACTGTTTTTTAGGGACGCCCCCTATTTTTATCACTATTCGGTAATTTTATGGCTATAAATTTGATTTTTAGGGGAGGGGGGAGGATTATTTTAACTGTTAAGTATCTTCTGAGGGGCTACAGAGTTGGAAAATTCCAAAACATCAACATTTGCGGCAAGGAGAAATATTAGGGGGAGGGGGGATTTGCCACTGAAATTATGTATTATATTTTTTTTAATCTATTATTAATGTTATTTATTAAACATTATATATTTTTTGTTTTTAAGTGTTAAATTAATTCGTTTTTCATTCCCCAAATTAAATTCATCGCCATAAAATTACCGAACAGTGATAAAAATTGGGGGAGGGGGTGGTGTCCAGAGAAAACGGTGGGTGACTGAGCAAAATGGTAGTCATATTCGGATTCAGAAGGTCATTTTACATAAGAATCAGCAAGAATGGTATCAGGGATATATATATATTTTTTTTTTTTTTTTCTTTTCCAGTGCAATGTAATGGATATAATTCTCCATTCAAAAAAATTAATATGGAAGCTTGAGTGGAATTTTTATTTATTTATTTTTTTGTTATTTTTTTCTATTATTATTGTTATTATTTGGGACAATTAATTGTATTTCCTGTTGCTTGAATAAAAAGACTTTTTTCCCCCACTTTAGAAATTAGTTCTAAAAAGTGATTTAAAAATGAAATTGTGTTTTTACATAAGATTTTTCTTTAAAAAAATTTAACGATGCCAATTTTGGGATTAAAGCACTTAAATTTTTTTTTTTCTTTTAATTTATTGAATAATTAACAAAGATTATGACAATGTCTTAATTTTTCAAGTCACTTGCAGAACCATAGATAATAAGATGACCTACATCAGAATTGCTGTCTAACTTTGAAAAGCGTAGTTAGTTATATGATCATTTATCATGAATATTTTGAAAAACAGTAATGCAGTGGTTAGTGTTTCAGCAGTACAGTAGTGCATTATTATTATTATTATAGTTATGGTGCCAAATGCTTTATAATTATGTTCACACAAACTTATTGAAGCAATATTCAAAAGTTTGATTACCCAGATAGCACATAACATTGTTATAGCGTTGAAAATAAGTCTGAACAGTGAAAAACTAATTATAACAACGTTATGTGCTACTGGGGTAGCAAATAAAGATCTCTTCTATTATAATAAATAACCTTCTCCTTCTTGAGCATGTTGCTCAAATCATATATGGTAGCTTTCTAAATTATGTCTTTAATACAGGGTTGAGTTTTTGACGTCAAAAAGTGGTTTTTGACATGACAAAGGTTTAAACTGTCAAAAACCCGTCATAAACCTCTACCGTCAAAAACTTATATTGTCAAAATTCAACATCTATAAATGAGCTAGAATCTGGTTAGAAATAGGATTTCGTAATATTTGCCATATACAAGTGAATATCTAAATATTATGCTGTTTATAAATTAACAAATCTGAAAACAATTTGTAGATAATTTATAAAAAATTAGGTAAATATACTGGTTTATAATCTAAGAAATATATACAAAGTATGCATAGATATATTTTGTATGTTTATGTTTATTAATATTTATGAAATTCTAAAATTCCAAAGTTACTTATGAATTTTCACATAAGCCATAAAAACACAGGAATACTGGATTTTTTTTTTTTTTTTTTCCTTTAAGTAAAACATAATATATATGGGTGGTAAATAAATATGAATTTGAAAATAATTATATTTATAATCTACATTTATTATACTTATCATTTAATTAATGAATTTTTATCTGTTTATTATTATTATTGATTGCATAAATATTTGTACCTGGTTATAGCTTGGAATATTGGTGTTTTGGGAGTAGGGCTGACTGACTACTCTAGTGTCTTAGGCCTAAGGGGTATTGCCCTCTGTGTGGGTCTGTCTACAGGGTCCTAGTCCGTATTTATACAAGTTTCGGAGAAAAACTCTGAATGGCTAGGCCAATGAGCGCGACCTGGGATTGAACCCGACACCTCACGTCTACCAGCTTTGAGTGTAGTGTACCACTTGGCCACTGGTGGGCCCTACAGCTTAGACTAATAATTTTTTTAAAAATTTGTACAAGTAATTAAGTTTATTACAATTTATACATGTTCAGAAAGCATTCATATTTCTCATGTCTCACGGTAATTATAAGAATTTCAGACACAATTCAAGCTTGTTTAACATTCAGAATTATTTCTTTTTCTTAAAAACTTGCAATATCAGCAGTCATTAAAAAAAAAAAAAAGTTATATTTTTCTATAAAATATTTAAATACAAAATATTCGGCTATGCATTTTTATTTTACTGGTTAAATACATAATACTAAATGCACAATACTAAAAAAATTGAACTATACAATGTTGTATTGCAAATAAAATGATTTGTCAATCAAAATGATCTATCAATAATATATAAATCATAAACTTTTAGAAGCCTAAAGTTTTGTTTTTATATTAATCAAAATGTTATAATAAAGTTTCTCCAAAAACATTAATATGTTTACCTTTTAAAACATACTTATAAATAATATCTTATTGAAAACAACTATATTTTTAAAGTTTCGCATAACTAAGTTTAACATGTGCTATATTAAGCATAGTTATAAATAAATTTTGTAATGACATATAAAAGTATCACAGCATATTTTGAATGAACATAGAAATAATTCATAATAAAATTTTAAAAGCCTAAAGTTTTGTTTTTTGTATTAATCAAAATGTTGTAACAATGTGTTTTTCAAAGAACATCAGTCTATTTACTTTTCAAAAAATCTTTAGAACTACATTTTATTAAGCTAAGTTTTTATATGACAATTAAATTATAAATATAGGTTTTTGACATGACGGTTTTAACCATGGTTTAAACCATCAAAAACTGTCACGTGTCAAAAACCTGCCAACCCTGCTTTAATATAAACTTTTGTTTGTCACACTATATATCTAACATTACTGTAACTAATAAAAGAAAAGTTCAAATATGTCATGTAAGAAATTTACTGAAAAATTACTTTTTTTTTGGCTTTGAAAATTTTCCGGAAAAACATGGTGGAAATTTTTCCTCCGCACATCACTAATTGAAGCATAAATTTTTGATTTGTATTCAGAGGTTAATTCAGAACAAATTTAGTGCCGCATTGAAGCACTTTCACAAAGGCAATTTTTAGCAATGAGGTACCTTCACAAATTCAACTTTCAGCAACGAGGTACCTTCACAAAGTCAATTCTCAGCAATATAACTGCACACTAAAATATTTTATAAGCTTCACTGCATCAAACACAGAAAAATACCCTCAATTTGAATATTTACTGCAGACAATGATAAATATCTAAGTAAACACCTACTTATCTGGGTTATTATGGTTAAATCATAAATCTAAAAATCATAAATCATATAGCATAAATGATAAAATCGTAAGCTAAACTATAAATCATAAATCATAAAATCATAACTCCAAAATAAATAGCATGTAGGCTGCCATATTATATCGCAAACAATCCAGAACGACATCGTTATCAGTCAAATCGGCGCCAAAGAAAAATCGCCAAATTCAGCTGAGGGGAAATACTATAGTTGTACCGAAAGTTTTGTAGCTGTCTGCAACAGGCTTTTAAAATTTCATAATCTGTCTGCAAAATTTGCGTGTAATCAGGGGTGAAAATGGCTTACACTCAAAAAGCCTGAAAGCTGATTGGAAAAGGGGGGGGGGGGGAGCTTAACATCAGTGGTGATCTCGTGCAACAATACACAAATATAATTTTACTGCAGAACAATATAGTATAAACAATTCTGTGTATTCATTCATCTCATTCAATTAAATATTTTTTAGCAATGTTTGACACAACACAATATAAATAATTATAAATAATAAAAGTATTAGTTTTAGTTTTGATACAGAAATTTTTTTTAAGTGAATTGTTATTCGGAAGTTGCAGACAAATTTTTTTATCAGGGCAGACAAAAACTGTCTACAAGTTGTTTTTCTGTGTCCGCGACTATGTCGCCGTGTTTCTGCCGCTAGGCTTACTTGATGTTTTCACAAATTATTTTATAAATTTACGAATGGGGTATCATTTTTTAAAAGCTGGATTAATCCCTGGTATTGTAACTTGTATTTTTTAATCAATTTAAAACAAAATATATATAGTATATATATCCTGTCGGGCTCAGATTCTGTATCATCCACTGTCGCCAATTTTCAAGGATCCACAATATTTTTTTTTTTTTTTTTTCATTATTTTAAAAATTATTATATTTTAATGTTTAAGACAAGGGGGGGGAGTCCCCCCCCCCTGAAAAACTAAAATTTGCATAATTTTCTTATGTGTTTGAGTGTAATTTTTTTGTTAAATGTTGCTTAAATTCAAAATCAATTTTCCTAGATCCGCGATAATTTTTCTTTCATTATTTTAAAAATTATTATATTTTAATGTTTACACCTGAAAAGTTAAGATATTTTGGGTGTAGATATTTCAGTTAATTGATAAATCAGTTAAGCTTTTTTTTTTTTTATGGTGTTTTCAAAAATTGACGCCAGGAGTTTTTTTTTTAACCACTTCATGAATTTGAAGTAAAAATGATTTAAAAATGCAACTGTGATACAAAATATGTAATTTTACCGATTTTTTTTTTTTTTTTTTTTTTCGGAATTTCGTGATATCTATGTAAATATTAGTTTTAAATAATTTCATGGGAAAAAAAAAGAAAATCAGTAAATTTGCATATTTTGTATTACAGTTGCATATTTAAACCATTACTTTTCTTTAAGAAATTTATGTTGTGGTTAAAAAAAAAAACTTCGGTAATCACAGGTGATTTAAAATGGCATTTTGGTGTGATTTCAGTGCCATTTTGAAAAAAAATCGCCAACCAGTGGATGATACAGCATCTGTTCAGTTCCATGTCTCTGTTATTTGCATATGCACTCCTCTACCTTTTTTTTTGGGGGGGGGGGGAGGAAAGAAGGGAAGCACTTCAGTTATACATGCATGTAGAAATTAAGAAAATTATGTCACTGAGAAACAGATGCTTCCCTTCTTTCCTCCCCCCCCCCCTAAAAAAAAAAAAAAGTAAAGGAGTACATATGCAAATAACAGAGACATGGAACCAATCAGAGTAACACAACACGATCGGTAGAGCTTATGTAACATAACAGTTGTCTGTCAAAGCTGTTATATCGATTCTTGTTTCTGCAGTGACATGCTGTTAAGATTAAAATGAATTTGAACATGATGTTATGATAGGTGCATGAGAAAGGAGTGATGTGGGGAAGGAAAAATCCTGAAAATGTTTAATAATGTACGTTTAACTGTTTAGATAGTCAATTTATTGAAAGTGACTTTATCAATGTTCAACCAATTATGTTAGCAAAAAATTTTCAGCTCATTTCCAGGGGTGCAGAAAGTGACCAGACCTCTGAAAATTCCCTCAATATCCTTGCAATAATTTTTTTTTGTTATACAAAGCCATATCTTTTGTAATAAGTCTTTTTAAGATAATAAGTATATACTATAACATAAAGATACATGTGTTATTACCATGTTTTTATTAACTTCAATTCTTGTTTGTTTAGTACAAATCTTGCAATTGATTTTTAACTAACTTCCCGACTAGCTATAACTTTGAAACTTTCAGAGTAGTTCAGAACACGGTGAAAATGCATTTTTTTAATATTTTTAACCAACTGCTTCGGCAGCGTTACCAGTATAAAGATTGCAATTGATTTTTAACTAATTTCCCGACTAGCTAGACATTTTAACTTTCAGGACAGCTCAGAACACGTTGACAATACATTTTTTTAATACTTTTAGTCAACTGTTTCAGGGGCCTACTGCCTTCGGCAGCGTTTATGTGATTCAACAAAAAATTTATTTAACTAACTTCCCGACTAGCTCAGACATTTGAAACTTTCAGAATAGTTAAGAACACAGGAAAAATGCATTTTTTAAATACTTTTAGCTTTAGCCAACTGTTTCGTGTTCCTGCTGCCCTTGTCTGCGTTACCAGTACAAAGCTTGCAATCGATTTTTCACTAACTTCCTGAGTAGCTAGACATTTGAAACTTTCATGATAGCTCAGAACACAGTGGCAATACATCTTTTTAATACTTTTAGTCAACTGTTTCAGGTCCCTACGGCCTTTGGCAGCGTTTGTATGATTCAACAAAAAATTTATTTAACTTCCCATCAACAAGACATTTGAAACTTTCAGAATAGTTCAGAACACAGTGACAAAGCATTTTTTAAATACTTTTAGCCAACTGTTTCAGGTTCCTGCTGCCTTCGGCAGCATTACCAGTACAAAGATTGCAATAGATTTTTTACTAACTTCCCGGCTAGCTAGACATTTAAAACTTTCAGGGTAGCTCAGAACACGGTGACAATACATGCGAGCAAATTAAATAATATGTATGAAAAACATTAAATATTGATGTGTGCTTTCTTTCTCCATTCTTACCATAATTTATAAATTCTGTCTCTCCTTTAATTACTCCAAATATTCTTTTGGTCATATTTACAGTAAAATTAGTAAAAAATCTTCAAATTTTAATTTTATTATATGGATTATGCTTAAATTTTGCATACTGAAATTTCATGAAATTTATTCCCGCTTCCCCTCCAACCAAAAAATAATTGATTACAGCAGTGGATTTTAAACTGGTTAAGAGCAATGCGGATTATTAAAACAGGGATGTTTAAAACTTTATGCCGTGAAAAGATTTAAGATGCACATGATCCGTCAAATTTTGACGGGTATTAACTAGTTTTTTATAAAAACAAAACAATTTAACATGAAATTCAGAGGTAGCCCATGAAAAGTTTCACACCTGATAACTGAATAACTCCTTCCCCCCCCCCCCCCCCCCTTTTTTTTTTCTTCTAATTTAGAATGTATTGGTTTTGTAGAATGGAAAAAAAAAAAAATAAAATAAATAAAATGCAAATTTTCAGATTATACCTATTATATACCTTTAGTTTCATAATTCTGTTCTTAGTCTTTTTGTGAGAGGAAAAATATATATGTAGATTTGAAAAAAAAAATGATACATATGCTCCTGACTTAAATGGAAGAAAAATTATTTTTTTTTTTTCTAATAATGTTAAACGATAACTTAAAAAATCTTCTTCCCCCTATATATATATATGTTACCGCTAAAGTGCAGAAATCAGTTAATCTGCAGATTAGCTAGGTAAACTGCACATTAACTAGGGCGATCCGTTAAAGTGAGGAATTTTTTTTCATTTCTCAAATTACCTAGGTAATCTGCGAATTACCTAGATAATCTGCACATTACCTACTAGGCACTCGTTAAAGTGAAAATAAGATCTCTGGTGTTGTAATTTTACAGCACACTGTGTTGTATTTGTTTTTTTCATTCGGGGAAAAAATAGCTTTCTTTCCTTTTCTTTCTTTCTTTACTTATTTTAATCTGTATGTGTTTTAATTTTTATGTCTTTTAAAGTTATATTTGTTTTAATTTTTTTACTTATTTCATCTTTTTTATTCTGCCAATATAAGTTTGAAGATGTTATGCATTTTTAATATGAAATATAATAACTTTAATAGCTTTCAATAAATTCTATTTTATAAATGAATGTTAGAATTATAATATAGTAATGTTTTCTTTTCAAAATAAAAATATTTAACCATTTAAATAAAAAATAAAAAAAGTTTTATTAACAACTTACATTGCTATTACTTTTTTTTTTTTTTTTTTTAATGTTATGCACCAATTTTTAATTCGATAAAGAAATATTAAATTAGACAATTCAGAAGCATTATTTAAGAAGTACTTCAAATAATTAAAACTGCTTTAATAATAATTTTTAGACTGCAGGAAAATTAAAATGACTGTTTTCCAATGCTTTATTAAACAATATTTTGCAGCATACATATTACAGCAACAAGTACAAGTTTAGCAATTATATTAATTTTACAATTAAATAAATAATAATAAAAAAAAACTTTATTAACACATTTTATGTGATAAACTACAACGAAATTATATGAAAAAGCGAACAAAATAAAAATAAAAATGCAATCATGATAGATAAAATATATAAAGGAAACTTGAAATTGAAAGAAACAACAACAAAATGTAATGAAATGCTAAAAAATGCACAAAAATTTCATATTAAGTATTTATTAAAGAAAGCCATAATATTGAATGCCATATTTTTCAGAGTTAAAAATTAAAACTTTTTTTTTTCAGTAAGTAATAGTAATTTAAATCAATTTTTAAATAAATTAGTTTTAAAAAAGTTGTGTTTTAATAGTTTTATTTCGGGAGGAAATAATTACTGTGCTGTAAATTTTAATATTCATAATTCAAAATGAAGTTTCAGGAGATAGAGTGTTTAGATTAAGATTAGATTTCAATAATAAAATGCAGTGCAGACCCTTATCAAACTTATATTGACAGAATTACAAAAGAGAAGAAATAAAATCAAAATTAAAACAATTATAACTTACTTGTTACTTTAAGTTTTGTGTTGGTCATGATAAGAAACCTATAATAACCATGTCTTCGATGCTCCAAGTTTTGCGTTTACTAATTATCATAGGCGGAAGCGGAGTGGAAAGGATGAAAGTTTTGGTTTGTGTTTGAAGGTCATTCGCGTATATGTATCACATGACTGTTTGACGTCATAGTGAATGTAAAAAAACTAAGGCTCGAAACAAACATTTGAACTTTAACGACACAGAAGCCGCTAATCCACAGATTACCTAGTTAAAACGCAGAAAACTCTTGATTCCACACTTTAACGGGTCATTTTAGTTAATCTGCACATTAACGGATTTTGAGCTTTAACGGTAACATATATATTTGTTAATAAGGTTTTACATTGGTTAAAAAAAAAGAAAGTATCTATTAAAAAAGAAAAGTTCGATACGTCGATAGATCATGAATTTTTTTCTATCAAGTCAGTAGATGCCCTGAATGAGAATATACTTTTGGAATTTTTTTATTTCATTGAATTTTCATTTTATTAATATTTTCATTTTTGATTATGAGTATTTAATCGCTTATATAGATATTTTCAATTTCAAATTTCTCAAGTTTTCTTAGGGGTTCATTTAAAAGAGAATTTTATAAGGTTTTATTTGATATACAATTTGAATATGTTTCATTAAAAGGTTTTATAAAATATTAAAATTTAAAATAAAAATAAATATAAATTAAAGGTAGTGTTTTTTAAAATTTATACCAAAAAGCTATACAACCTGAACTTTTTAGAGTTGGCTTAAATGCATACATATATATAGAGAGAGTTGTAAAATTCTCGAGAATAATTGAGAATTTTCTCACTGAAGATATAATAGTGGGTAATTTTTAAATTTGTGCTCTGTACAAGTATTAATTTATGTGCAATAAGTTAAAAACTGTATGAAATTATTCTTTTAATAAAATAATCAGGTTAATTAAATCTATTTAGTTGTATATATTAAAAAATTAATAATAAAATAAATCCTCTTCAAGGCTAAAAGGTGAAATCTTATAAATTATTGAAGATAAATTCTAGTGATATCTCAAGTAATAAAGGGACAAATCATTATGAGATTTTTTTATTTCATTACAGACACTTATTTTTAAAAGGGAAATTTATTGAAAAATATTTCTAATTATTTAATGTTTTTGCTTTAAAATGTTTTACACTTATCTGTATGAAATAAAAATGGTTTTATTCAACATGTACTTAAAGGATAAACATTTTTATATGGGACTGTTCACAGTAAAAAAAAAAAAAAAATTGTTTTTCTATATAGAGAGAAGTGACAAATTGACATATGTGGCACACAATATAAATTATTAAAATAAAAACAGAAACAGTTGAATTTAAACATAAGTAATATCGATGACAAAGAACTGCATGGGTTGTCAGTATAAAGAAGGTAGCTTGAATGATCTGTTATCGAAAAATGAAACTGACTATTAATTTGATTCTAAATTTTGTGTAACAAGTTAATTACAAAATAAAATTAATATCATTTTTAAGCTATTTGTTATTTTAGTTTTTAATTTAAATAGAACATACACTACCTTTCCATAAATGACCCAGCACTTTCGATTTCAGACTTTTTAAAAATATCTCAAAAAGTACTAAACAGATTGTTTTAAAACTTTAGGAGTGTAAAGAGCATGTTTCTTAAGCCAAAAGTGAAAGGGGGGAACAAGTAAAAAATTAAAGAAAAATGAAAGTGTTTGGCATTACCCTGTAAAAGTATGGTTTGATATTCAATCTGGCTGCAGCATGTGGCTATGGGGCTGTTCTTTATTATCTATGTAAATTTTTATGTCTCTACCGCATGTAATCAAGGAGAAGTAAAGGTTTCTTTGAAAAAAAAATGCAGAATCAATTTTCACGTTCTTTTGCTATAACATGCAAGGTAACCCAGAGCAAAGCTATTTTTAGGAAACTTGACATACAATATTTGACACAGCAAACTGCAATCCAAAAAAAAAAAAAAAAAAAATTAAATATCTGATGAAATATGAGAATTTTTACTAAATTTTTAACAATGCATGTGTGAGATTTAGCGAAATTTAATAACCAAATGTATTGAACTACTCATGTAAAAATCCCAGACAAGTGTTGTGTAAACTCAAGAAGTTCTATGCTATAGAATGAACTGCTATCCAGTTTCTTTCTACCCCCCCCCCCCCAAAAAAAAAAAAAAAAAAAACTCAACTATAAGGGGTTTTACTCACTTTTTTGTTTTGATTCAATGAATGGTAATACAGTTTTCAATGATTGTAAATAAATGATTAAAAAAAACTTTATAAATTTTTTTGGGGGAACAGCTGACTTCTCCTTATATTATAAAAATCAGTACGCATCTGTCTGTCTGTCTGTGAGAAATGCCTTGTAAGCGCTAAAGCTCCGGCGCTAATGGTCGCATCGCATCGCCTCGAAACCGGTGTCGACAGACGCAGAATTTCTTCATCTCAACATCGCGATAATTCACTAAGCGATGCGACCTAATTAGCAGAGATATTAATTAAAACGTTGAGCTATGTCGATCGAAAAATGACTGAGAATTCAAAGCTATTTGCTTAAAAAGAGACATTGTTACGGAAAAAGTGGAAAATAAATTAGAAATATCAGTCGTATCGTTACAAATTTGGTATCAAATGAAAGGGCAGACTTTTCTCAATCCGATGGTTTAAACGGCTTATTGATCAAACAATTAGATTTTTTAAAATTAACTAAACTAAAAAAATGATGGCAACAAATCAAAAAAATTTTAATATTGCAGACGATTGTCTACAGTCTTGAACGGAAAGAGAAACATCTGGTATTTAATGAGGTCACGTGTTTTGGTACTGCGATTAAAAATTGCAATTTTGAAAAGGCTTCAGTTTTTCAATGTCGCATACAAAACTTCGTATACATCCCTAACATCACAAGACAGCCTTGCAGTTCAAATTTCATCGAATTTCGAAAAAATTTACATTTTATTTGGAGATTAAATTTTAATTAAATACATTTAAATAAAAAACTTAGTTATTTACTTCGTGCGTCGTTTTAGATCTTTTGAAACCGGGCACCCGGTCCTCTTCAGAAACGAACTTTTGTGCTTGAAACTTGAAACTGAGTTTTCCTCTGTTGATTTTTCAGCAGATGGCTCCATGCTCCGTTTGGGACTACTGCGCCGCTGTCATTGCATACGTCATAATTCATAGATATTTCGATCGATTCACGGTACATCGCATAATTATAATTTTCATAATCGGCAATTTTAGTGGTTTTGTCAAAGTCTATTTTAATATTTTGTTTATTGTGTGTTTTGCCAGGTCGGTATTATATTTTCCGGTTTTTATGAACCCGGATAAAAAATAAACCCGGCTCATATATTGGTGTTACTAAGCGAAAGATTAAAACTAGGATTAACGAACATAAAAATGACATAAAAACAGGAAAATATAATACCGCCCTGGCCAAAACACACAATAAACAAAATATTAAAATAGACTTTGACAAAACCACTAAAATTGCTGATTATGAAAATTATAATTATGCGATGTACCGTGATCGAAATATCTACGAATTATGACGTATGCAATGACAGCGGCGCAGTAGCCCCAAACGGAGCATGGAGCCATCTGCTGAAAAATCAACAGAGGAACACTCAATTTCAAGTTTCAAGCACAAAAGTTCGTTTCTGAAGAGGACCGGGTGCCCGGTTTCGAAAGATCTAAAACGACGCATGAAGTAAATAACTAGGTTTTTTATTTAAATGTATTTAATTATAATTATACTTCGTTTTTTCTATTTGTTATAAGATTAAATTTTATTCTAATACACGTATTTTAAATTCTAATTATGATTAAATTATTTTTAATACATCATTCGAAAGATATTTTAAAGTTCTTTTATATTATTGAAAGAGGAATTCGAGATTTCACCCGATTTACACGTTTTGAGGTGTCTTGAATCGGTTTTCTTTTGTATCTGAGCTACTAATTAAAATAATTTCATAACTAATGCATTATTAGAAAGCTTTGTTGATTTGGAATTGAACAGTAGATTAAAGAAATTTCTACCGCCAGATGGCGCTGTAATATTTTAAAATTTCAATTTCTAATTATGATTAAATTATTTTTAATACATCATTCGAAAGATATTTTAAAGTTCTTTTATATTATCGAAAGTTTTCACCAGATTTACACGTTTTGAGGTGTCCTGATTAGGTTTTTATTGCATATCAGCTAATTGAGTTAGACCGTTCAAAATTGGTATATGTAGGTTAATTAGGAGGGGCTGAAAGGGTGGGGATGAAATAGGCGTGCACTGTGCGCGTATCCCCTAACTTGTGCACGCGCAGCACACATGGGACTGCACTGCCAATGGCAGTGGGGACCCAGTCCGACTTTTTAACCGATGAGAAAAGATTTTTTTAATTTTCTTTTCTTAGTAATAAAAATTCGATTTGAGAAGGAATATACATTCACAAGTGCGCACGCATGGGTCTGCGCTGCCGAAGGCAGTGGTGACCCGGTGTGAGTTTTTACCCGATCAGAAATGATTTTTTTTTAGGGGACACGAAGAGTCAGGGAAGGTATACCCACAGTGTGTGTAGCTCGCTCAGCATGCATGGGACTGCGCTGCCGAAGGCAGTGGGGACCCGGTGTGAGTTTTTACCCGAACATAATTTTTTATTTTTATTTTATTTATTTTTTTTTTTAGGGGGCACAAAGTGTCAGGGAGGGAATATGTGCGTGCAGCGCGTGTACCCCTTAACTTGTGCGCACCCAGGACTGCGCTGCTGAAGGCAGTGGGGACCCGGGGCGACTTTTTACCCGATCAGAAATGATTTCTTTTTTTTAATTTCTTTTCTTAAGACTAAAAGTTACTGTTAGTGATTCATTAATTATAGTGATTCATTTGAAAGTACTGACCCGCTAGTTCAGTTCATTAAATGGCACAGAATTTTTTAAGTTCTGTTTGGGGTTTTGTAATACTTGTTTGGAGTTTTTATGTAAGTAGCTCAATACATTTTTCTATTAAATTATGCAAATAAAATTTTGCTAAATCTTACACATGTGCAGTTAAAAATTATTTAGTAAATACTTTGATATTTTATTAGATTTTTAATATTTCTTCAATTTGATTGCAGCAGTATGCTGTGTCTAATATTGTATGTTGGGTTTCCTGAAAATAGCTTTGCGCTAGGTTTAACACCTTGCATGTTATAGTTAAAAAAGTAAAACAAAAAATTTTTGCAATTTTTTAAAACCTTTATATCTCCCTGATTGCATGTGGTAGAGACATAAAAAATTATACAGCTAATAAAGAAGAGCCCCGTAATCACATGCTACAGCCAGATTGCATTTCAAGCCTTACTTTTTACAGGGTGATGCCAAACACTTTCATTTTTCTACAATTTTTTATTGGTGCCTCATTAACTTTTGGCACAAAACTTAAACTGAAATGTCTGAGGTATAACACATTCTTTAGAGGTATAACACGTTCTTAATTTTTTAGAAAATCTTTATGAAAAGAATACTCTCTTTAAATGTCAAATTTTAGTGATGATTTTGTTACAAATGCAAATCTATAGGCGTTAAAAAAATGTAAATTTGTATTTTAATATGAATAATTGTTATTTGCTATTGATTGCTTTCTGTCATGGAATAAGTATTTAAGAATATTCTCGATTCTCTGAATTTGGAGCTTCAGAGAATATTCTCACCTCACATCTCTCTCTCTCTCTATATATATATTAAATTCCTATTTGCTTTCTCTGGCGTAGAAATCTTCCTATCTTTAAAGCTGCAAAGTTGGCAGCTATGTAATGTAGGTCATCTAAATTTTTTGTATCTATACTTTTAAAGAGGAAATACTTTAATTCTATTGAAATAAAATTATTTTAAAAAGTGTTTTATAATAAAATTGCTACTCTCATGATATAAAAAATAGCTATTAACTAAGTGGTTACTGATGAAATTGATATACTGGCCACTGGCCTTTTAAAGAATTTTTCCAGTTTTGCCCTTTATCATTAAATATACTACCAAACTGAGTTTGAGTGATTTAAGTTCATATGAGAGTAGCATTGCAGTAAGTGTAATCATTTTAGTTTTTTTCTAAAGCATCCAAGACATCAATATCGGACATCATGGCATGAGACATCAAATTTGAGAATGTTATTTCAATGTAATGGTGCATACAGATTTATTGTTTAAAATAGATTTATTTATTCACATAGGAAAAATTTAATATGTTATTCTTATTTAACTTGCTAAAGTAAAAAAAATATTTCTTTACAGGTGTTTTCTAGGAATAAACCCAAATCGAGGGTCGAAAGTAAATCCAGAACTAAAAAAGAAAGACTGTCTGTATAAACTCTAAAATTTTGAATTTGAAGAAATCTGTATCAGAATGGATAATTGATTGCGTTGATAATTTGTATTTTATGTGACTTGATGTACTATGTTGATGTAAACTTATATGCAAATTGATTTTTTTTTTTTTTCCCTGATGTGAATTTATGTATTCAGATGTTAATATTCATAGGTTAATCAATATATTTTATTTGAATAAAAATGTTGTATTTATGAATTTGAATAAATATCTTAATTTTAATTGCTTGTTTTTTTTTTTTTCTTTTGCCTTTAAATTCTTAATATATTGCTGATAAAATGTAGTAAAAAAAAATGTAGTAAGTAAAAATAAAATGTAGTAAAAAAATATATATTGGCATGTTGGATTGCAGACAAATTTTGTTTTGCTGCAGATAAATACAGGAAGTTCTGCTTCTGGGGTTTAAGTGTAAATATGTTTTGGCATACAGTGCATCTGAAAATTATCGAGACAGGTGATTTTTTAGTAGTAAGAATTAAAAAAGCTTGAAGTAATAATCATGAAAAAAAAAAAATAATAAGTATATGGAATCTGTATATAAGTGTATTATAACAAAGAAATATAGTATAAGTTTTACAGAATTAAAAAAAAAAAAAAAAAAAAATGCTGTCTCAAAATTATGAAAACTTTTCGAGTATTTGGTATTTAAATTCAAATTTTGGATCAGTATCTTTTAATTATCTTAAAACTCTTATCAGACATGTTCAGGGCGAGAAGTTGGAGAATGTGTGGCTGTAAGAAAAAAGTTTTTGTCTATTTTTTTTTTAAATAATAGATAAAGTTTTTGTCAGAAATTAAAATAATAAGTAGAGCAGAGTGATGGTGCTAATTCAGCCATGCATTCTTCAAACTCTAATTCTAAGCTTGCCTAATAAGATTTTCAAGATAATTCAAAGGAATAGATCCAAAATTTGAATTTAAATACCAAATAGCATAAAATATCTCTATTTTTGAGACAGAATTTGTGTTTTTAATATTTTTAGAAAAATTCTATGAAACTGTACTAAATTTCTTTGCTATAATACACTAATATTTTAATTCCATATGCTTATTATTTATTTTCTTTGGGATCTCCTTTCTCTTCATTTTTTTTTTACTTATTTGAAAAAAATCACCTGCCTGTGGGATTTTGAGATGCACTTTAGTTTGAGTTTGACTTCATTTTGCTTAGTTGTTATAAAACTTAGTTGTGAAACTTTTTAGGCATAAACTACAGCTAATTAATTTTTTAAAAGTTTTAGCTTATGGGCTTTGTACATTTCTAGCAGTATGCCACTAAAAAAGGGGGAAAAAATGATAAGGAGTGCATGTATAATTAACCCAATTAAAAAAAAGGGTACTCCCATTTTTTCCCTGTCACATAAAGAATATATATTAAAAAAAAAAAAAAATCACGTGGAAGAAATTTTAAATGTAGTGCCTATTTGCTAAGGAACACAATAGTAATTGCATGACTACTAGGTAAAATTTTCACAATTTTTTTTTTTTTTTCACATTTTTCTTATTTTAAATATTTTTCCATTTTAAATCCTGCACATGTTGCACTGGACTTCTTTAACATAAATGATAAAAATATAATATTGTATAATTTACTACTATGCACCAAATTTTTGTAACATAAACGATAAAAATATAATGTTGTATAATTTAGTACTAACATACTATGTTAATGTACTATATAATATATGTTCATTACTAATATATATCCTAATACAGAGTCCAAATATAAAGTCTTTTTATAATTAATAACTGTTCTTTAAATATTCTAAAATTCTGTTTATATGCCCTTTACAACAAAAAACTGGATTTTAATAATTATTTAGTGTTGTTTTATTAAATGTTTCATAGTCAATAGATTCTCATAAAATAGTTTTAATTATTGTCCCTCTACATTACTTAACAGTGTTGCAGTGTTAAAGTTTACAGAATCATTTTTTAAAATTGATTTTTATTTTTATTTTACATTCCTTGAGTTCCACAGTTTTTATTATATAAACAAACAACTCTTCTTTTGCTTTTATACATATAATTTTTTACTCTGATGTTCTCTGTTTACTGTGTCCTATGTTTACTCTGATATAATAAGATAATTATAATTTTTTTCCATAGGGGATTTTTTTTTTCTACAGAGTAGTTTGAGAACCTCCAATATTTCTCAAAATTCTTTGTTCATGTTCTAATAATGTATATAATATTTGTTATACACCGAAGAGTCATTACATTATGACCACCTTCCATCTGTAATAATGGGCTCGCCCAGGAACAGAACTACTGCGCGTGTGTACAGCTGATGTTGGAGTATATAAAGCGGCTATGCATTGTCTTTCCAAATATAGTGCGATTAGCGACATAATGAGAAAAGCAGTTGATTTATAAGACTTCGATAAAGGTCAAATCGTTATGGCTCAGCGACTGTTAACATCAAAATCGGAAACGGTACGTTTAGTGGGCTGTTCATGTTCAGTTGTTGTGAACACATGTCAAAAGTGGTGTATGGATGGTGAAATGACAAGTCGCCGGCCAGCAGTGTGTTGTCCATGATGCATTGATTCCAGAGGAGAGCAGATATTGTTATGTATTGCTCGCTATAACCGAAGAGCTACAACAGCCGAAATCACCACCAGCTACAACAGTGGCGACCCAGACAGTGTTTCACAACACATTGTGCAGCGTACATTGCTGTGTATGGGCCTACTTATGTCCCTGCACTGACGGAACGTCATCGCCAGTTGCGTCTGCAATGGGCCAAGAAACATCGGAATTGGACATTAGAAGAATGGATGAAAGTCGCATAGTCTGACGAATCTCGTTTTCTGGTCCATCACATTGTGTGCGACTACACCAATTTCCAAAGGAAACCCTCACTTCCGGATGCACAGATGGACAGAGATAAACCGGTGGCAGGGGCATTATGGTGTGAGCAATGTTTTCATGGAGCACATTAGGACCCATAATCAGCATAGAACCCCAGTGGCAGAAAGTTTTGTAGCTGTCTGCGACAGGCTTTTAAAATTTCACAATCTATCTGCAAAATTTGCATGTAATCAGGGGTGAAAATGACTTACACTCAAAAAGCCTTAAAGCTGATTGGAGGGGGGGGGGAGGGTATCATCAGTGGTGATCTTGTGCAACAACACACGAATACAATTTTACTGCAGAACAATATAGTATAAACAATTGTGTGTATTCATTCAATTAAATATTTTATAGCAATGTTTGACACAACACAATATAAATAATTATAACAAAAGTATTAGTTTTAGTTTTGATACAGAAATTTTTTTAAGTGAATTGTTATTCGAAAGTTGCAGACAAAAACTGTCTGCAAGCTGTTTTTCGGTGTCCGCGACTATGTCGCCGTGTCGCGGTGTTTCTGCCACTGGGCATAGAACAATCCCTGGTGTATGTGCACTACGTGAACATGATTGCAGACCAGGTTCACCTATTCATGACAACAGTATTTCCGGCAGGGGATGGTGTTTACCAACAGGATAATGCACCATGTCATAAGGGTCGAATCGTCATGGAGTGGTTCGAGGTACATTCTAGTGACTTTCAAGTCATGTCTTGGCCTCCAAATTCACCTGACATTAATCCAATAGAGCATTTGTGGTCCCACCTGGAAAACCTAATTCGTGCTGCCACGCTACCCCCTTGCAATGTGCAGGAATTGCAGGACCAGTTGATGCACGCTTGATACCAGATACATCAGACTATGTATCAGCACCTTGTAGAGTCAATCCTACACTTGGGTGCTGGCAGTTTTGAAGGCTAAAGGTGATCCTACATGTTATTAACAGGGTGGTCATAATGGTGCTATATTTATATGTTTATGGGTGTATATTTATATGTTTATTGTAAAGCAGCTATCACACAGAAGATCCTACCCTCTGAACTTTACGCTAATACCTCTCCGAATAATCGAGCATCAGGTAATAGGGTTATTTTGAAGACTAAAATGAATTCATAAAGGCATTAATAATTGGCTACTAATTGCTCACTATTTCATGTTTTAAACACACTCTGATTTTCTCACACTCCGATTTGTTGAATACGAGCTAACATCTAGCGTAGGAGATTTAGTCAGTCATAAGTTTGTCATTGACAAAGGTAGGAAAGGGAAACTAATCACACGATGCATTTTCGACTGTTTGTCTCTCGAAAAACCTGTTTCAGGTGGTTTCGGGAGAGAAAGTATCTGATACTGCTGATCCCATGAGAGTACGTGAGATAGCAGCTTAAGTTAGATAAAAAGTGGATTTTAAAATAAGGATTTTGATAAAAAACACTTGAGTTTTTTCAAGTGGGTTTTATTGAAAAATACCACTTAGGCCAGCTTGTTGACCTAAAAAGATTGCATAACCTTTGCTCACATACACACAAAAAAAAAAACTGTCAGCCAGGATGCCAGTAAAAAATTGTATTCTTCACAGATAAAAAGTATTTTTAAAACTGGTTTTCGGTTTTTAAACAATTGTTGTTATATGTTATGTTTACAGATAACAACAGTTAAACTAATGAATATATTCTGTAAATGTACGGAAAAAAATCTGTATTTATGTAAAAAAATACATGATTTCTCTGTAAAATTACAGAATATGATTCATTTTTATAAACAGTTTTTTCTGTGATGCAGACAGATTTTTTTTTTTTTTTAAATAGTGAAATTCTGTTATGTTTGTAGGAAAGAGCTGTTATTTTAGCAGAAATACTCTGTAAGTTTACGAAAAATCTCTCTTTTTTTTCTGTAAAAAATACATGTTTTCTCTGCAAAAAAATTTAAAATAATTCGGTTATAGTAACATTTTTTTCTGCAAATATAACAGAATGTCACTGTTTAAAAGACAAAAGAGATCTGTTTACATCACAGGAAAAAAATGTTTTAAAAATGAGTTTTCTGTTTTTTTAAACAGTCAAATTTCGTTGAACTAACAGACGAATTACATTGTTTTAATAGAAGAATTACGTTACTTTAACAGAAGTATTTACGGAAATATTTACAGATTTTCCCAATTTTTTTTTTAAACGCTTTTTTTCTGTGAAGAAAACGGGTTATGATTGGCGTCCTGGCTGACAATTTTTTTCCGTTTTTTCGACAGTTTTTTTTTTACAGTGAATGCGACAATACTTGAAAATTCATGGAAGTGTATTTCAAGTTGTGCCATGTGTTATTACTATAGGATTATATTTATGTGCGCTATGTGATGTGTAGATAACTTTCAGAAGATATACAAGGCTGCCAATATTTAAACCATAACATTCTTTTTTATTTGTTAGTGGAAGTGGTTTACTATAACGTACTACATCATATAATATTTTACCATGTCCAGGAAAGCTGCTCAGGAATTGAAATTAATTCCTTAAAACCACAGCATAAATAATGCATTTTTTTAAGTTAAATATTCATTGATAGGTTTCTTGTATATTTACACGTTTTGAGGCTTCCTGAATACAGAAGTCAACTTTTATAATTTGATCTTTGCCTGTGTATGTTAGAGTAAATGAAAAACAAATAACTTCAGGCAATCCAAATTATGTATTTTGAAGTGAAGATGTTTGTTACTAGAAACGTTTGTTAAAAATTGATAAGTTTCAAGGAATGATGCGTGTGAAAGTTTTCTGAATAATTTTAAAGAATAATTTTAATCTGAATAATTTTAACATTGAAGAATGCACTCACTCGGCACTGAGGATGGACTCGTTGTGTCTGAAATATACATGTGTGCAAATTATAAAGGATGATTAGTAAGGTATCAAATTAATTTGGTTAATATAGTTAAAATTCCTTTTTAAGATGTTTTAAATTGTAATTTTCAACTTTGTTTATTTTCTACATTTTTTACGCGTTTTCAGATGTAAGGAATCCGACAATAACAAAATTCATATGGTGTCTATATGCAGGGTGTCAGTTTGTTTGTTTGTGTCTGTGACGATAACTCAAGAATAAATGATTACGGAGAGCTCAGGCCAATTTTAAAATATTACTTATTATACTTGCAAGAACCTTATTTATTTTGAACATTCTAATTTAAAAACTTCGTAAGCTATTCGAAGTATACGATTTTCTTAACATGAGATTATAGGGCAAAATTTCGCTTAACTGGATGTTGAAAGTAATATTTTTACTATTAAGATGTCAGACCAGCTTTAAAATATCAGTGATGATGATTAGCATGAACATAATTAACTATGAAAGTTCACTTTCGAAAAAACTTCGCAAGTTATTGAAAATTTAAGAATTTTTAACATAGAAGAATAGGGCAAAATTTTGCACAAACGCCTATTTTAAAGGATATTTTTATCATAAAGATGTAAGACCGCTTTTAAAATATTATTTATGATATTGGATTGAATATCGTTGATTTAAAATATTTTTATTTGAAGGTTTCTGAAGTTATTCGAAAATACTTTCTCAACACAGAAAAATTAACAAATGTGTCATATAAATTTGCATAATTGGGATCAATATATAGGATGAAATTGCATAAAAACTGTACTATAAAACTGACCTTAATAAAGTAAATTAACATATTAGGATAAGATAAATGCATCGAAGGTAGCCTATTAGCTGGGGCATTCCTGTATCGCATCATGTCGGACGTTAGGTTAAAATAATTTCTTTTAACAAACATGAATGTAATATGATGTTCGGTACTAGATATCTATGAGAATATATATAGGATTGAAACTGAGCAGAGACTACCTAGGTCAACTAGTTTTTAAGTAAAAATGATTTTATGAGATAAAAATAGTAAACATAACGTGGTTTTCAAATACACTATACAACACAATAAAATATTTATTACGTTACGAATTTTAGTAGTCTAGATAAATTCCAAATTAATAATGTATTTAAGAAATTTTTTTTTTTTTTTTTTTTTTTTTTTTTGCATTAGTTCTGTGATATAATATATAATATGATACATAAAAACATGTAATATGATTTCATTTTGTATTTAGCACCTCAATAAAATAACTTTATTTTTAATTGTATAATTTTATTTCTAGTAGTATAATTTAATTCTCTGTTGGTTGTACACTTTCATTCTTTTTTATTGTATGATTTTATTTTTATGCTAACTTAAAACCGCAAAACTTAAAAAAAAAAAAAAAAAAAAAAAGTTAAACCGAGTTATTACTCAGTGTATGAAATTATAAAATAGAACACAGGAAATAGTTTTATATAGAATAATAAGATCAAAATCTCTATTCAAAAGATGCATAATATGAACAACAACAACAAAAAAGTTTTTTTTTTTTTTTTTTTTTTTTTTTTTTGACAGTATAATTTTAATTAAAATTTTTTAATATGTTGACCGAGCAGCTTACGTATATTATAATAATAAAAAATATTACATTTTATATATTAGAAAAATGTATTAAACATTGTTTAAAATGTAATTTTGTGCTATTATAAAAGAAAAAAAATCAATCGAAGAAAAATTAACTATATTCAAGAAATTAAAATTATTTTTAGACTCAGGTATCTTTGAAAGATGAAAATATCAGAAATAAGTGACCATAACTTTATTTGCAATAGTTAAATAATTAAGAAAAGCTTTATCTCTCTATTACAGCCATTAAAGTAATTTCAAAGTTTTTATTAAAAGAATTTTTATAAAACTGTCCCAGCATTTTTTTTTTTTTTTTTTTTGCATAATAATGCGCGCACAATATTTACGTTTTGGTTAGCCGGAATTTAATCAAAGTTCATTAGATTTTACATGACATATAAATATATGAAATGACTAATAATTATCATTTAACGTTAGAAGTTTGTAATCGTAAGTATAATTACACCCAAAATAGTCATACTATTTACATAAGTACTGCAAAAGTCTATTGTATATGAATGTTGCAGTTTAAAATTAAAATACAGGGTGTCTATAAAATGTTGGACACATTTTGATGTTTAATAATTCATAAAATAATGAAGATATAAACAAACTAATGGCATTTATGCATAGAATAACTCATATACTTTCCATTATTGTGAACGTCGCCATAGAAAATTTCCTTTTCCCACTTGAATACCATTTCATTTGTAAATATCGTCTACCCTTGTTATTAAGTGTATGTTTTTCCCAATTGTTTTCGGCAAAGATTAGAATGCAATGTTAGGTGCACCACCTCACTGGGGTACCCTCATTCGTAGCTCTTTGAATGGCCATATTCCAGAAAGATGAATTGGGCGAGGTGGCTCAATTCCTTGGCTACCCAGATCACCTGATATAACACCACTGGAACTTTTACTTTGGGGATTCGTAAAGGACATTGTTTACAGGAGGAAAGTGTTGAATGTTGATGACATAAAGGCCAGGATGATTACATACAGCCGCAACAGCTTCTGGGGACGCCGACATGCTCGCCTGTACCTGGCGAAAAAGTGACAACCATCTTGATATTTTCCGTGCGACAAACGACGCATATGTGGAAATCCATTGACAAGGGCCATAAAACTTTTTGAGTCTATCTATCGATTAATATTATCAATTTAAATTTGTCTTCATTATTTTATGAATTATTAAACATCAAAATGCGTCCAACGTTTTACAGGCACTCTGTACTTCATTAAAAAAAAAAAAAAAAATTATTCTATTCGTAGTTTATCTTTAAAATAATCGAATTTAATAGATGTACACAAAATTAAGATTATACTGATGAAAGAAAATAATTTAATTTACATGTCATCTGTCTAAAAAAGCCATCAAAGTGAAATAGAACCGTTATATTAAAAAAAGGGAAAAAAAAATTCTAATTTTTAAATACTTATTCCCAATAAAAAAGTTTTACTTCCAAATATTATTATTACTATTATTATTTTCCACAATTGTTCAAAAAAATAAATTTACATTAATGTATATATATATATTTATTTATTAATTTTCAATGATTAAATAAATGCAAATTTTTATGTAGATAAAGTTTTGTTAAAAATACAATAGTTGTACAAGGAACTGACAAAAACATTCAAGCACCTAAAAGATGTAATTTTAATTAATAATATTTAATGTATATTTAGTAATTTAAAGATTGTAACTATGTTTTAAAGATAAATGAGACGCATAGTAGATTTCTTTTGTAAACACTTTCTAATGAGTATTAACGGAAGGAAAAAAAAAAATGACCGTAGTTCGACAACACAACGGAAGAAAAAAACGTTTTTAATTAAATTAACAATTTAATTAACAATTTAATGTTTAACTAAATTACGTTTTATCTGTTCGCATTTTTATATGAATTCATGATCTTTAAAATGCTAAAATGTCTAACAGATTCCCCATCTCCAGCCATTTGTATGCTGTAAATTCTAAAGATAAAAAAAGATAAAAATTTAGCTTGAGTACGTCCAATTGATACAAACTGTGTATGAACTACTTATATACTTATATTTTAATTTTGTAATTCTGCACAAAATTCCTGTTTAAGGGGGTTAATCTAATACCTTTTTAAAAGGAATGGTACCTTTGACTTGGCATCACTTGAGATTTCATATAAAAGATTATATTTTCATTTAATATTCATAAATCAAACTATATTACATTTCTCTGATAAAATATATATTCTGGTAATAATTGTTATGTGTTTTGATGCATTTATTAGAGATCTGAAATGTCTAAATTACATTTTCTCTGTTCGCATTTTTATATGAATTCATGATCTTTAAAATGCTAAAATGTCTAACATACATTTAATATTTTTTGGATGTTTAACAGAATCTACTTAAAAGAATTAGGGATGGATTTCGAAATTTGTTAATTAGTTTTTGCGAAGAAATATCAAATTTCCATATCTATGCAAAAATTTGAAAAAAGGAAATGATTAGTTATATTTTTATTTAATTTTTTTTTTTTTTTTTTTTTTTTTTTTTGTATAGATATTGCAAAATCCATCCCTAACTATTTTAAGTAGGTACAATTAAATCTCACTCCCCCCCCCCCCCGCCAAAATAAAATAAATAATTAAATAATTAAAATAAAATAAAATAAATAAATAAATAAATAAAATAAATAAAGTTCTTAAATACCTGTAGAAGTTTTAGCATTTTAAAATTCATGAACTCGTGAAAAAATGAAAAATGAAGAAATTCAGTTTAAAGATTTTAAATCTGTAAAAAAAAAAGAAAAAAAAAATCGAAACCCATATTATTTGTTTTCTGAATATATATTTTACTGAACAAAATTAATATAGTTCAATTTATAAATGTTAAATGGAAATATAAGCTTTTATATGAAACCTTCAGTGGTGCCAATTTAAAGGTACCATGTTTTCTTTAAAAGATGTTATATTAACTGTAAGTAATTGAGGTGTTTTAACTAAGGGTATATAATTTGGTGTTAACGAACCTAAATGATTTTATATTAAAATAATTGTAAGTCATTTTATAATAAACAAACCATTCTTCAGCTCATATACTGACAAAAAATATTATATTTACAAAATTATAGAGATCTTATACGAATGTAAGAAAAAAAAAATGACTATTTTTTTTAAATAAGTAATATTTATTTGTCAGTTTCTCGAGGATAAGAAAATTCTCTTTAGATTGAAGATGTTCATTATGGATATTTTTGTACAAAAACATGATCTGTTACAGCTATAATGATACTTAAAGCGTTTTGAGCACCATAAAGATTCATAGATATCATATAAAACACCAATATTTTGAAAAAAAAATCTAAAAACTTAAAGGTAAATTAAACGAAAAAAATTTACTACGCGGAACGTTTAAACTATGGTTTCTGAACTTTAAACAGACAAAAATAAATCAAGTAATTTCAAAATTGTCAATTCAGATAAATCGTGAACGCAATAGATGATTTGTATTTAAAAAATACATTGAAACGTTTTAAATAAGTTAATGCATTGTGTATTCAAAAGTGTATTGTAGCAAAATGATTTTCTTTTACATAAAATTACCCTTTTTATTTGAATAGTAAAGTATAATATTTATACCTCAATTTGAATTTGTAGTTTAAGAAATATAATCTTAATGAAGTTTTTAGCATTTTCGATTTTAACCCTTAAATGCTGAGTTTTGCCTTTCGGCAATACACCCAGTTTTGTCTTCTAAAGTATTATTAGAATAATATTGAAGCTCTAATGCCGCATGTTTGCTAATTGGCAACAAGTTGCTTTATAGCTGTTAACCATAGATAAAATAAAGTATGATTTTTTAAAGTAATTTTTCCATGATTTATTTAATAGAGGAAAGAAGTAAAACATTTTAAAATTGATTTTAAAATAATCATGTATTTAAGGGTTATATTGTCAGATGAAGAATAATGCTATAAATAATATTTGTATATAAAACGTACCTGGTCTTATCGCTAAGAGATGTTCCTGTGCTTGCAGGTGAAATTTGCGGTATCCTAAATAATCTTAATAAGTTTGCTACTTGCAGGGAAACTTCACTGTAGGATCCTCCAACAACTCCCGTGATAGCTTTGGTAGTGAACTTAAGCTTTGGTGGAGATCCATCTTTGCATTCAAAGGCAGTGGCATCGACGTTACTGATGGACGCTCTGATGAATTCGAGTGATTGGTTGAGGGCATAGCTGTCACTGGAACAGGTATCAAGGATGATAGCTCCTAGCTTTATGTTCTTCAAAAGGTTGGGATCATTGTTAATACGTTCCAGTGCATAGAGCATTGCCTCCAGTCTTTGGACTCCTCTGTCTTTATTGATGGCCCCGCATCTGGTCTTCACTCCCTTCTGGTGGATGGGGAACAGGCCTCCCAGCATGATGTCACCCTCCATTATGGCCTTCTTGGTTTGACCCAGGCCCAGGCAGAGGAGAATAAGGCCAGCCAGGCCCACAAGTGGGCCCCCGCCGCGGAATGATGTCCTAGGAAACGTCATCGTTTATGATGACAATTACGAGGACTGATCAGATGGAGATTCCTAGACAGGAAAACAATCCTGTGAGGCGTTTTGGAGGGTAGTCTTTTACGGCACATGGGTCGTGGGTAGGGAGGAACACCTTCAAATGTGCGAAAAATTATATCTGAAAGAAACATTTAAGCATTATTTAGAAATAAACATACACATTTGTTAACAACATTTTATAAACATTTTTATAAGTACACATGGCATTTAATTTCACACACTATATCTTAAAAGCTTGAATTATATATTTTTAATTTACAATAACATACCTGCAAATCTTCCACTTTTTCATACAATTATTTCTTTATTAAAATTTGTGTTTTATTTGAAGCTTAATTTCGGCAATAAAAGAACATTAAGTGAACTATAAAAAAAGTTTATTCTAAAAGTGTGAACTTGGCAACTATGTAAAATATTAAAACATGTTTGAACCTTGTTTAACGTTATATTTAATTTTTGTGACCAAAATTAAACAGTATTGCCGCTACTTTAAAATACCAGTAAAAGTAATTATGATAATGATGAAATGTTAAAAGTTATTTTGTAATAAAATAATTTAAATAACTTTAATTTCTATGATTCTAAAATGTTTCATTTAAAAAAATCTGAAACTACAAATTTAGAATTTTTAAGTTTTTTTGAATTGTACACAGAATATGTTTTAATTGTTTGTAAAACTACATGCGTTTTGCATAAGTTTTAATTTATTATTTGAGTTGTTTGAAATATTTTTAAAATTTTCTACACAACATTATTTTATTATGATTTGCTCCAGTTTTGTATCTGTTAACGTTTTGTAACACATTTACTTTTTGTGTTTTATAGTTCAAAATACAGAATTCAAGTGAGCAATCTTCTAATAAGATAAATTGTTTTTGGAATTATCATAAAGTGGGTAATGAAATAACTAGATTTATTTTTCGACTTTCTGAAAAAATACTAGACGAAATGGCTTTGAAATTCGGACATGCAAAGAACATTTAAGAACTCATTTTTTCCACTATCAGAGTGCAATTAAGGACCAACCACAAATTGAAGAAAAACTCAAATACTTTGGACCACCCTGTATCATAAAAAGCTTCGAATGGCTTGTAACTGTAACACGTTGTTGCACATAATATGTACAATAATTGAATGTTTTTTGTAGTAAATGCACAATTATGTTGGCAAATATATATATATATATATATATATATATGCCCAACTAATTGTGTGATTCCCATTAAGGAACAATAAAATATTGTACATAGCAAATACAACAATGTGTTAAAGCTAGAAGTCAATTGTAGCTTTTTATGATACAGGATGATCCAAAGTATTTGTGCTATTCTGCAGTTCGAGGTTGATCCCATAACTGCACTTCGAACTAATTCGATAACAGACAGTGTGAATTTTTAAATGCTTTTTGCATGTCTGGAGTTCAAGATCCTTTCGTCCAGTATTTTCTTAGAAAATCGGAAAATGTCAAAATAATAATAATAATAATAAATGCTAATAAATTGATCACCCACTGTATACTTCTGTCGGTATCATGTTTTAAGTTTTAGATCTTACTTTTCAGATTTGCATACTATAGGTTAATTTTATATAGAGTGATGTTTAAGTGCTAAGTTAAAATATTAAATTATAAATTTGAGATGAATATTAAAAAATATTTATATATATATATTTTAAATATTTTGTATTATTTTATTAAATAATAATAATAATAATAATAAAAGATAAATTCAAAGCATTTAACTAAATTATATGCAAATTTAAAATAATAATAATAATAATAATTGAAATTATTAAAAGTAAACAATATCAACAATAATATAAATTTAATAGTATTAATATTCATAAAGATAATTAGATAAGTTTAATAATAAATAATTCAATATATTCTTAATAGTCACTTATTTGAATAAATCTAAAAAAAATTAAATTTCCATTGGCATCGGTTAATCAGTTTTCGAGAGACAAATGATTTTGTAAACGAGTATCGGCTCGAGTTCCTACTGAATACGGCAGTGTTTTTACAAAAGCGCATTTCGTGTACGCGAAGAATCTCGTCTCAGGTAATCACTACGTCTATTAATTAGTTCTGAGAAATAGACATCGCCTCTCTTGGGTATCTATTGCATTCAGATGTCTCTTACAATGGTGCGCTCCTCGCAGTGGTGGCTCGTGAACTGAAAATAGGTGAAGAGCTCAAAAATAATATTTAAGTATTTTTAATGCATAATTTTTATTAAGCATGGTCTTAACTAAAATTAACTGAAAATACTTATTTAAATGTAAATTTATATTCTTTAAATGAATACAGTGTGAAATACAGTGTGCCTCTTCACCTATTTTCGGTGCACGAGCCGCCACTGGCTCCTCGTGGCGTATTTAGGTCTTAAAAAATAAATACATCGAAATATATATATATATATATATATACACCCACTTAAGAAATAAATTTCTAAAAGCGCAACGTTCTAGAAATCCGTAGTCTTTGATAACTCTCCTCGGAGGACTAAAACTGTGATGGCATGTCTCTGGATCACCTGAAAGGCGCATTTCCCTCATTCGCCAATAGCCCACTTGTCATAACTCTACTGCGACCTTAACCAATCAAATACAAAAATTATTTATCATTGTAATGCATTTAAAATTTCTCTTATAGCTATATTACATGAAATAAATTATATGGCAATGAAATATTTTGACTTTTTAAAATAATCATTATTCTACACTATTAAAAATGGTTTCTTAAAAATAAGTTAAATTGTCTCAAAAAAGCTCCTAAGCAATATATACTTAAATTTGAAAACCCCTGTACTCATTTTTGAGTATATTGACATGTGAAAAATGGGGATATTTAGATTCTTATTGGTCAACCCTATTTTTAATCATGTCAATATACTCAAAAATGAGTAAATGTTTTCACAAATTTAAGTATATATTGTTTCGGAGCTATTTTGAGACAATTTAGCTCTTTTTAAGAAATCATCTTTAACAATGTAATGTGTTCAATTTGATGCGTTTACTCAAGTTCGTTTACAAGTTTACGAGTCATCTGTACTGGTTTATTATTATTATTATTATTATTATTATTATTATTATTATTGCTTTACTATAAAATAATTAAAATATTTTTTTAGTTATTTCATTTTTTATTTTCTTTCTGCTAATGAAGAACATGGGTTATATTTACACTTCTAGTTTCAAACTGAATGAAAAAATTAAAGTTAAAATATAATATTATTAATAATATTAATAATAATAATAATAATATATGTATATATATATATATATATATATATATATATATATATATATATAGTAATACAATATTATCAGTGCAAAAATTTGAAATTTAAAGATGATTTATGTATATATATATGAGGAGCAAGCATTCAAACCGTGTTTTCTCCAAAAGAAAAAAAAAGAGTTAGTGATTTTTCTTTAAACTTAACGTAAAAGTAATATGCCTACATATCTTCCTAGATATATCTACATGTCTCTCGAGTAACTAGTAATGCATCTAAACAAACGATAATTAGGATTTAAGTTTAGTTATTTTTTAATATATTAGTTATTTTTTTGTGTTTTATGAAAAAAATGTATCCGAAGGAGAAAACGCGGTTTGAATGCTTGCTCCTCATATGAGGATGCGCAAAGTGAATGCGAATGCATTAAACATATCTATGATCCAACCAATGCCAATCTTGAATTTAGTTAAATGTTGATTTTCTATATTTTGCAATTTTCACTGTAATTAAGAGGTTTTTAACTATGAATTCATAATAACTATTTATGGTAAAATTTTTCATATTTTGTCATTACTGGTTGGAAATTTGCGAGAGATTTTATTTTACATTCCAGAAACTACGTGACTTGTATCAGGTCAGCTGGAAAAGCATTAGTTTCGAATTTTCAAAATGTCAACGCAAATACGGGCTAAAAAATCACATTTTAATTAAATCTGTTCAATTGGCTTTCAGCAAATCAGCTCAAGAATAATTTCAGTCAAACCAGTGTTCCAATTAAAAAAAAAAAAAGTTGAAATCGGTTCATGTATCTGGGAACTGCAAAGCATAAATAGATTCACACGCAAATACACATATACACACAAAAAGGAAAAGCTTTCAAATTTAAAATGTTTTTCTGCGTCAGAAAAAAAAAAAAAAAAAAAAAAAATAATATAATGTGCATAAAAAAATAAATATAGTGACGTTAAGATTGGGTTGAGTAGATTTAACCTCACATTGGAGCTAGGCAGTAGGCAGTTGTTGTTGGAATGGGATTCACCCCTAGGTATGGTCATGAGACACGCTGCCATCACAATATTGATCCTCTGAGGAGGGAGGTCTTTTCAACTTCGGTAACCCTAATATATATTACTTTTAAGGAACATTGAGGATATTGCAGCCACAACGTATTTTACAGGCACTAGCAGTTATAAATCTATATAACGGTTTTTGGTCGGCTCGTGTATAGAACCTGCAATCCTCTTATTAGGAGTTCGACGCTTTATCAACCAAACTTCTGGGGCAAAATATAGGGAAACTCATAAAAAATAATAATTCTTGAACAAAACTAAGCGGGTTTTTTTAATTCTTTTTTTTTTTTTTTTTTTCATATTTTATTATTAATATAGTATAATCTTTGAAGGAAAAAAAAAAAAAAAAAAAAAGCAGAATCGTTTAAAGAAATATGTATAATATACTGCAGAGAAATTTCTAGATACGTAAAAGTGTCATTTGTTAATATAAACTTGCTTTAAACATTTTCGTTACTAGACACTTTTATTAAAAAAAAATAATAAATAAAGTTATACTTTGAATTTCTAATATTGCTTGACAAAAAAATTTATAAGCTAACATTTATATGCTACAAATATAACACAATTCAATTTTCCACAATATTGTGTTCATCCTTTTTTAAAATAACTTTTTCACGAAGAAGTGTTGAATAGTGTTCGAATATTTTTGTAGTTTCACAACTTTTAAAATCAGTAACGAGACTCTATAAATTCTAGAAACGATTTACCAAACTCAAGAAATTTTTAAGCAACTACATAACCCCAAATAAAAAAACACTTTCTGTGAGATACATACAAGGTATAATTCCATATTTTATTAACATAAGCTTCCAAAAAACATACAAGAAATAGAAGCATTCCAGAAGATTTTGTTTCTCTTTTACAAATTTTAAATCCAGTCACGAATTTCTTAGTCCTTCTCTGAATCGAATTGTAATTTTTTTTTCGCTTTCTGTAAGTTCGAAGATATGTACTTCTGTGCGTGTCTTGAAACTTGAATTCACTCTTATGTATAAGCTTTGCTATTTTTTATTAATAAAAACTACATACAAAATTATTCTCAGAAATTTTTTTTTGTATAATTTTTACTGGTGTCATTTAACTAAAAATTTTTAATATAATATAAAATATAGATTTAATGAAAAAAAAAAAAAAAAAAAAGTTAAACACCCACAAATTAACTGAATTCATATAAAAATACCAGTAGGGTAAAAAAAATTAGTCTGAATGCCACACTAGATTATTTTTACTTTCTGAACATTCATATATACATAAGGAAAGTACATAGGAAATACATAAGGAAATACATAATGAAAGTATTGCAATCATGTCAAAAATCCTAATTTCAGATTTTGCTGTTTCTATACGTTTTGAGGTCCCTTTAGTCCATTTTTACAATTTTTACGATGATGTATGTATGTATGTATTTGTGCATGTATGTGTGTATGCATGTGTGTATGTGTGGGAGTGAACACGCTAGCGCCTGAACGCTTCGCTCGAATGAGTTGAAAGTTGGTACATATGCTGTAAGACACCGTAGAACGAACCGTATTAATTTTGGTGAATCTAGCACTCATAGTATGTTATACGTCACCGTCACACGAACATTAGGAACTTTAAATAATCCAGCACTTAATGATTCTTTTTTCAGGGACAAAACGCAGATTTCTTTATCATTGTAGCGTATGGTTTCAAACTTTAAAGTGCGGTAGCGTCTAAATGACTTATCCGATGGAGATGAAAATTTATATAAATATTATAAGTCACTGTTTCACTAACTATAAGCATTTTGGTGATTTACAGGGACACAACGAAAAGTCCTTCATCATAATGATCTATGGGCTACAGTTCAGTAGCGTTAAATTAAACATCATGTACTATATGGAGAAAAATACTCAAACATCCTATTATAATTTTCTCTCTTTTGTTTATTTAACAAATCTTCTTGCCTTATCTACAAAACTGTTAATTATTCAATGTTCGGAAAGTCGAGTGGGGTCACTCCAGATTTTTTTTTTTTTTTAATTGTATGTCACGAAACTTCCTGCTCTATAAAATGTAGTCTACTGCAAAAATGTTACGATGTTTTTTTGCCGTCAGAAAGAAATAGTCCTCTTGTATTAATAAATTTGTCTTTTAGAGATTATAATTTAGGGATAAATGTCTCCTATAGTCATTGAAATATACTTAGCAATTTTCTCAAAAGTTAGACAAACAACGCTGAAACTTAAGTTGATATATATCTAAATTAATTTCCTACAGTCATTAAATTATTTTTTATTTAAAAATTAAAATTAAAACGTGTTATAATGGTGTAAATGCTAAGTTGAAATATAGTAGGAGAGAATGTAGAGCGACACACTCTAGCGTATACTTCCCACCACTATTTTTATATAAAAATATTTTTTAATAATATTGTGTAATTTCCTTCAATTAAATAAAGAAGAAAAAGTAACTATTGATGCCAGAGTGCAAACCATGAAAATGTTTTCCGTTAAAGAGAAAGAGGATGTTAGATAATTGCTTAAGTGATAATCCATATTTAATAGTACATGCCAATAAAAAATATGTGTAACGATAATTTTACAAACAACGTGTAAAATTTTTAAATGCATAATTTTCACAAAAATCATTATAAAGTATTTCTTTTTCAAAGCACATTAAATAAGTTTTTTTGCGAAACCGCAGCATTATAGATTTGTTAAATTATAGATATTTCGTAAAGTTTATATTAAAATTAATTTCTTTATCTTCAACAAAAAATTCACGAATTTGTTAAATATTCTTAAAAATTCAAACGACAGAATATGTGTAAATACCCGTATATAACGCAAAATAAATAAATAAATAAATAAAAATAAAACAAATTAAACATAGTAAACATTTATTTTTATAAAATATTTTTGTTATTATTATTTTTTTGTAACTAAATTTAAAAGTATAATGATAGTCTGAATTATTATGTATGTTTTCAATTGCACAATAATATAAAATTTTTATAACATAACTGTGTGTACTTATGTGTACTTAAAGGTCGTCAAAAACTAATGTAAAATAAAAATCACTCAACTGATGATAACTACATAATATTATATACTGTATGTTTTTGTAATTAAGAATTTTATATGTATATAACTTTACGTAGGCATAATTAAATTATCTCACTTATAATAAGTAATTTGCATTAATTTATTATAACTTTCACCAAGTAAAATTTTTTACACCGTTAAATTTTATCACGAAAAAACTCAGCTTATTTGAAAGTTAGTTTAATGATAATAAAGATTAGAATAATAAAATTTATACATTCTGTGAAGTCGGAAACATAATACCAAAATGCTGTAAATTTAATTTAAAAATTAGTTCTATTTTGCGTAAATTAGTTTAAGAAATAAATATCACACCTAATGTAACATAATTTATATTAATTATTTTCTATTTATAGGTATGACATGTTTCATATCATATAATAAATATCATTTTTCGCCAAAGGACCAATAAAGTAAAATACCTAAACCCAGTAGTATGTCTAAAAAAGACATCATAAAATTTGCGTATTATTGTAGTTAGTTTACGATTTAAAGTTTAATGTAACAATAAAATAAAACTATTTCCATTATTATTAATATTTATCTATTTTTTTAAGATCTATAAAATCAAACATAATGTTAGCCAACAAAGTCTTTTATTAAATATTTTATAAACAAGATAAACAGTATTTGGGATATAAAATATAAATTTGTGTACTTCAAGCTAAAATTGGATTTATATGAGGCGAAAAATAAAATTAAATCTGTGAAATACATATTTTAGCAATGTATATATATTTTTAAAAAAGTTTACTAGCCATAGTAAATGTGTAATTGCAAGAATTAATACCGAAGAACCAAATTTGCAAATTAATTATATAGTATATAAAAGGTTTTATTAAAAAAATAAAATTATATTTGAAAAACTACAGTTTTAATATTTAGCTAATTTGAGTAACTTACCTTTTACATTATTAGGTAAACTTTTTGTACCTCAAAAATGTGTATCACAAAAACTTTTAATTATTATTTTGAACGTTTTTAAGAGATAAAAGTTTTTAAAACTATAGATAATGTTGTTTGACAACCATAAAAATATCAAAACGTCAAAACTTATCAGGAAAATATTTCTCTTTTTACATAAATTAGTTGTTTAATATGTTTATCGCCTCAAGTTTACACATTTATTCTCATTTTTTCTAGCAATAAATGGAAAAGAAACATGAATTATTCTCGTTGTGTAGAAAGTGCCAATTAGTTAACACTCGATCATAGAATCAATTTTACCTTTCAAGAGTTGCACTTAAACTTAACAACATATATATCCCGGAACTCATTTTGTGAGTTAAACTTTAATGTGGCCATAAAGAAGCTAATAGTTGTTTTTTCAGAAGCAAATGTAAAAACGAGAAAAAGCTATTTAGGGCCGCGCTTATAACATCTTTTCTTTGTCAAATGTTGCCAGCGGTAACAGTCTGCGGAGAATATGCAAATAAAGTGTTGCTAAGCAACTGTATCCTCAGGACGTACCGATAGATTTCTTATGGAAATGGGTCACATGATTTAATGCTTTGAAAAAACTACTGAAAATTTCAACATAATTATTTTGTATATGGTAATCGATTTCACTTAACTTTATTTTTATCAATATACATGAAAAATGTTAATATCGTCTTTAATAACACACAATAAGTATCTTTTGACTAGCGTAATCGTTTTCAGTTGGATTTATTTTTATATCTTTATGTGGTTTAAATTTATTAAACTGCCTTTTTATATAATGAGACTACTGAAAGAAAAATGAAATATATGAAAGTCTTACACTGTTGGAAAATAAACAGATATTAACATTTTAAAAGATTTTCAAAATATATGCAATAAATAAACTTGGGAAAAGGAATGTCATGTGCAATGATAGCTGGTAAAGTTTATAAAGAAATACATTATTGAATGCTTTAAAAAAATTATAGAGATATTACATTCATTCATATTCTATTTTTATTATTATTTTTTTTAAGCCTTTTTATTAAAGTCAGATTTAAGTAACTTAGAGCGATACTATGCCTAGCACTTAACTTTTATCATACTACTATTATATATTTTTTATATTTTTATCAGTTTATAACACAAAATTATTAATAAACCGATAAAAATTACAACGTTAGGAACGCCGAAGAGAAAAAATATAGAAAGCATACCACTGTTTCGGTAGCCTTTAGCGCACCGTCTTCAGTGCATAAAGATATCTGGAACTGGAGAAGTGCTCATATATATAGAAGAGGGACCGAATTCTGTTCAACCGATAGGATTATGGGAAAATTGGGGAGAGCGGCCAATAAGACTTTTATAAAAACTAGTGTGTAAACTGTAGAAAAATTAAGAAAAGTACTAACTATCTGACAAGCTACGTTTAGTGCTCCTATACACGAAAGATGTAGAGATATAGCCCTTCCGGAAAGGAGGAATATTGCAACATAATAGAGCTTTCTCCACACCGATATCCACCCAATTTTAATCAATATACTTTTAAATGATATCCATCTCACATATCAAGATTGGTACTTTTATATTCTGTAGAAACTGAGGTATGTTTTTTTCCATTATCGTAGAATAGTTCAGAACAGAAGCGCCACTTGCCAAGCGATAAGTGTCAAGATATAATCAGCAACATCCAACAAAGTGTAATGTTTCGTAGAATTTGGTAGATTTTTTTTTTCAAAGGTACAGCGCGTTAAAGCTATTTAGTTATACACGACGACAGACGGGACATCTGCATCAAGTTGTAAAATTGATACATTGCACTAATTTGCCTGCCAATTTGTTTAAAAATAAATAAATAAATAAATAAATAAATAAATAAAAATAAATAAATAAATAATTGTAATATGTCGAAACAGACTAATTTTTTTATTTGCACTAAAACATATTAAAAGTTATAGACTTCTTAACCCCATTAAAAAAGAAATAATAGGAATTATATTAAAGTAAGGGCAAGTTGCAGAGTTGCCAACTTTTATAATTTATCCCGGAGCAATTTTAGCCCCGCCTTCTTTTCGCACCAGAAATTTTATAGAATATTTTTCTTTAATATGTGACAACGGTTAAATAAGGGAAAAATCATTCTTTAATATTTCCGGTGTGAGAAAAGGGCGGGCTAACAATGCTCCGGAATAAATTATAAAAGTTGGCAACTCTGAAATTGTGGAATCATTTTATAAAGTACCTACACGGGATCAAACAGGGTATAACAGGGGTAACATATATTGCATAAAATGCACTGCAAATTGAACATCAAACATGGCTGTAATAATGATAAATGAAACCACGGAATCCATTACTATCAGATTCGTTTATATGATGTACAGCCGGCAGCAAAAGTATCCGAGCACTAGAAAAATTCCTATATAAAAAAAAAGTACACTTAATGCTGGTTTGTTAAATAAATTCTTGTCGAATCATGTTCTTGATTTGACTAAGAACATGATTCGACAAGGATTTATTTAACAAAACACTATGAACTGTACTTTTTTTATATGGGAATTTTTTTCTAGCTCTCGAGTAATATTGCTGCCGACTGTACCTGGTAGTATTTATAATTTATTCCAGAGTAGAGTTAGCTCCACCCTTTTTTCACGCCAGTATATTCAAAAAGCACTTTTCTTCTTATTACATCGGAATTACATAACGGAAAAAAATTCTCTAAAATCCTACTGGTGTGAAGAAAGGGCGGAGCTAATAATACTCCGGAATAAATTATAAATATTACTAGGTATGCATTAGATCAAACAATTAGAGGACAGGTTTCCAACGGTCCGTAATTTTCAACAATTACTATTTTCATACATGATTAATTAAAGAACAAATTACAAAAATATTGATTCGAAAAATTACAGGCAGTAAAAAACCGGAGGATATCTACATCCACTCCCTTTTAACTGTATTTATTATTCTCCTCAGGTAAAGGATTTATAGGGTTCTAGACAACGTGTAATATTTTCAGACAACATGGTTTCCGGTTCTATTGCAATTTATCCCTGAACACCCGAACAATAGCAATGGTACACAGAGCAACTATCGCGACATCTCTGAAGTTTTCAAGTCCGTTGTCTTACATTGCGTTCAAAGTCTTGTAGCTATATTGCTACAGGACATTATGAGACCGCATTGAGAACACAATGTACAGCACTTTTGTTTTTATACACAACATTCCATTGTTGCATTGTGGCTTTATTACACAAAAACGTGCTCCAAATTTTTGAAAGGATAATTTTAAATATCTATAAGCTACAATTCTCTCGCTGGCAAACCCATAAACGTCCTTGATTGCCGCATGTATTTTTCTAGGAGACATGCAGATACTTTTCAAATACGATATCGCTCGAAATAATAATTACAACATATAAAAGCAGCCTTTTCTGAGACATAAACAATCTACACACAAACTGTAGGTGGCGCTAACTGTACCTATGTTTTGAGTCGGCTCTGAAATGCCAATCATTTGCATATCTTACTGACGTATGCACAAGGTAAAAATTTCGCGCCTCTTAGATGCATCCTTTATTATTTTGCCTTTTGCATGGCCAATAGATATGTTTGACTAAAAAAATAAAATAAAATAAAATAGCAACCGTGCAACTATGTGTTAGTAACAATAGTTGGATAATTTGATAATTACATTTCAGTAGCAATAATAAGAGACTTTTGCAAATAAATTTTAGCTTTAATAACTAAATAACTTATTTAAAAAAAATAAATGTGTAATAACATACATAAAGAGTTTTTAAACATACACTATCTGTTTTCAAGAATGTAACAATTGGTTTAAAGAAACTATTCCATAAAATATGCTGAAACCTAACATTCCCAGCAAATTTATTCTAACATATAAAAATTAATTCCATTCTGTACTTAAAATCATTTTGTGCACTGTATCTCTGCTGAATTCTTTGTAACTGCTGAATTTATATTTTTATCTTGTAAAATATTTGTTTTATCGTTCTAAGCTACTCCAAAGCCATTAATTCTGAGTTTGAATAATAATGTATTTATTCATGTCGACATTTTTAGAACTAAACATTTTTTTACAAAACCTAAAAGGGTTTTGTAAAAACAAAAATAGAGTTCAGAAGATATAAAATATCCTAATAAATCATGTCATCTAAAAGCCTATGTAGAGAAATTTTTACTGAATAACGTTTAGTTTTATTTGAGGATACATAGAGGCTGAATTTTAGGTGATTATTTTCCGCTCCATCTGATTTATTGCAATACTTTAATTATTTTACTAGTCACTTTTGAAGCGATATATGCCAAGTTATTACGCATTGTCCGTATTCTTAATACTGGAAATTTTTAAATGTATTCTTTTGTAATAATTACCTGCAATTTAATATGACAAGTTTTATTTTTTTTTTTTTCGTATTGTGGTATGTAATAGATTTTTCGTTAGGTGTAACTTGGCGCCGCTGTATATGTAGTAAAATATATAAATTATTGATTACACGTACTAAAATTATATTTAGTTGTGTGAAAATAGTAAAAAACATTTCTTTGGTGAGATCATGAATACAATTATTGCGTTAAAAATGTATAAACAAGGGCTAAGCTGGTGCACATATCTTTTGAAAATTAAATGCTATTAAATTGAATGTTCAGTAAAAATAGAGAGAATAGAGGAATTGTATTTTATTTGAAATGAGTAATAGCAGAAAGATGAGAACTTCATTGAAAATAGATGTTTTCCAGCAAAGATATCATAATGAAAAAGAGTGATTTTTTATTATAAGTCCTCACCAAGCTTTGAATTATTTCTCGCCATATTAACATTTGAAGTGTTAGAGATACGCATCCTTAAATTGAAAGAATTAACCACTTCATTGAAATTCATTTGTGGTAAAATTTCCGTAAGAAGGTTATTAGATTAGGATAAACTTGAAATTTGATAGTAGAATTTTATGCCAAGGGAAGTTCGGGTAATGAAAAAGTTAAGAAAATATATGTTTTTCTATTAAAAGAATCCTGTCGAAAGAGAATATTTTTTTTAATTACCGAGCTTTAACTGACTAAGAACAGGATTCGACAAAGATTTATTTAACAAAACTGTATTAAGTGCCCTTTTTTTATATAGGAATTTTTATTAGTACTCGGATACTTTTGCTGCTGAGTATATATTACGCAGACGAACAAAAGCGTCAGAGGAACATTATTTTAATTACATTACCATAGTTAAATAAATAGTTCTAAGGAAACTGCTGCATATTTTATTATACTAGATTTTTGTGGAGTAATACCTCAGTCTTTACCAATAGTCATTATGATTCGAAAGCTACATTTTTGCATAAACTCAAGAGAGTAAAACCTTTGGTGCTTTTATTTGTAGTACATTTTTCGAATTTTTATAATGCCGCGGTAGCCCAGTCGGTAGAGCTCCGGCCTCGTAATTGGAAGATTGCGGGTTCGGTACCTGAGCCGGCCAAAGACCGTCGTGTACACTAATGGTGGCTGGTGCAAGTAAAATCTGTCATGGCCGCAGTGGCCTCCATGTTCCCATCAAAAATTATACCTCTGGGGGGTCACCGAAGCGGGAGAGCCATCCCTTTCGTGGAGGATCAAAATTGTCATGGCATGTCTCCGGACCACCTCTAGGGTGTCCCAGACCGTCGCCAATTGCCCATCTGCGCAGCACTAGTGCGACTTAAAACCCAACCAACAAACCAACCAACTTTTATAATATTTATCTGAAAATTATAATTTAATGCTTGAAAATACTGTAAAAGGAAACGTTGGTTTGTTGGTTGGGTTTTACGCCTTACTAGTGCTGCGCAATAGGCAGTTGGAGACGGTCTGGAACTGAGACGATAAGGCTTATATTTTAAATGTAAAATTCAGTGCGTAATATATTTAGATCGCTTTAATTAAATTTATATTTCAAATTACTGGATATATATTCGTTTTTTGTGAAGAGGCATTTATATAATGCAATATACATGTTTCGAAAAGTCTGTAATTTATAAAATTTTTATCTATTTTAGTACATTTCAAAAATCAATCTGACTCTTTTATTTTATAAATGTTCTTAACATTACTATGCATATTTATTACAAATGATACCTTATCATTCAAGTATTAATGAACACAAACCTTATGATATTATTATAAATGCTTTCTTTACGAAATAACTTTTGAAAAAAAAAAAAAAGAAGAAGAAGAAAAGAAAAGTCTTTTGTTCCAGGCGAAATTAACTAATTTATGTAAATTAGCTTCTTGATACATACAAAATATAATCAAACATAGTAATTATTCAATTTTTATATCAAATTCCATTTTTTTTTTTTTTTCATGTTTTATTTTAAAATACCAATTCAATGTTTTTCCTTTCTATAAAAACAAAGTATCATCTATTAAAATAATAATATTAATGATAAGTGTGATATTTTCTTTAAATGAGAAATAGACATGAAGAAGCCTTTGCTAGAATAATATCGCTCATGTGCGCAATTCTACGAACTGCACACCAAAATTTCCTTTAAGAATGGGATCCCTAGAGTTCTCGAAAAACTCCCTTCTGCATTTGGGATAAATAGCTTCTATTCAATATGAGCCAGTAACCCATCAAATCAATAGGCATTCTGTTAAATGAGCCATTCAGATCCTTTCAGAAACGGAAAAATTTGTCTTCCCAAACGAGAACTGGATGACGGTTCATTTTTAAGAAGTGTTTCGGTTTACGCAAATCAATGAAAAATATTTATAAAAAGAAAATCAGAAGTTCGTAAAAAATATATATCTAATAGAATTGAAATTTTTCTTTTAATGTATTCAAAAGAAAAAGAAAACTTTCAGCAGTAACTTCTAACATCCATCTACATTATTAAGATATGAGTGTATGCATATATGTATGTTCAGATATCTTTTCACGAGTCTCTGAACGCAGAAATGCACCAAAATTATCAAAAAAGCATAAAAGTATTCAAATTATACTTATTTTGCACACGAATAAGAAAAAAAAAAAAGAAATAACACTTAAAATAACTAAATAAATAAAATTTAACCTGCTAAAAACGTTCGGTAAACCTGACGTCATAATACCTTTAAAATTATATACACATACAACGTTGATGCAACGAAAACAAAAAGCTTAACACGTTCTTCGATTTGACAACATCATCAGAGCTGCCAACCTAATCCGGCAAAATATTAGTACCGCCCATTCATCTACACCAGTCTTTATTTTAGAGAATTTTATTTCTTAATTCATCGTAAATAAACTTGATGAGAAATATTCTAAAATTTAAGTGGTGTGGAAAAAGGGGCGGTGCTAACATATTTCCGGATTAAGTTGGCAGCTCTGCATCAGTATAAAGATTAAAAAATAACTGTACCCTGTAACTCACTACTAAATGGCAAATTAAGACATGCCAACATTTTAATTTATTCCAGAGCATTGTTAGTACCCGCCCTTTTTTCACACCAACTTTCTTGAAGAGTATTCTTCTTCTTAATTAATTATAATTTCATATCGAAGAAATATTTTACTACAAATAAAGTGGTGTAAAAAAAAGGTGGGTTGTAAAAGTGTCCCAGAAAGAATTAAAATGTTGGCATACATTCAAGTTAGCGATGTGGTAGTGGAGCATCGGAACCGCGGGTTGCTTTCAATTTTTTTTTTTTTTTTTTTTTTTTTTTTTTCTGGAGAACCAAGTGGCGATTTTAATTTTTTTTTATTTTATTAATATTATTATTAGTATTATTATTTTAGGTTTATAGAAAAGAAGCGCAATGCGCAAAAGCCGAGAGTAAATTGTATAAAATTTCAGAATATATATGTTATGGAAAAAAATAAATGCCCTACAATGCAATGTGAATTTACTAGTGTAAATTTACTAGTAAACCAAATGAATAAATAAAGCAAAAATATTTTCAGTAATTTTATAAAACTAAGATAACAACTACTTCATTAAAAAATTCTTTTATATTCTAAAAACTACGCTGTGCAAAAATAAACATATCTTGTTGATAATTGGACAATTTGGGAGGGGGGGGGGAGTATTGCTCCTACAGTTATATTTGGTTACAAAATATACGGAATTATAAGAGTTTCAACGAAAACGATAGCTCTTTAAGTGCTGTTGATTAAAATAGGGATGTATTGTTACAATATAGAGCAAAATGTACAATTTGATAAATATTTCTGCCAAATATAGTTACTTATAATTACCAGATGTTAATGTTGTTTGGATGATCAATTACGCAAGCATCCGACATACTAAAGAACCAATTGTAAACTAATTTGATCAGTTATGTCAAACACTTCATTTTTTAAAATAACGAAACTATTTAAAGTGTTTTCCCAATATCGAATTACTGACAGAAAATATTTCATTTTTGTACACAGTAAGAAGTAGTCATTTTTGGTGTTGTTTTGTTGAACTATTTGTGACATTTTAAATGACTTCACAAGTGTAGCTCTTCAAAATAACTAGGTCAAGCACTAATTGTATAAACATAGTAATTATATGCATAGAAATTTATTCTTGCAAAAAAAAAAAAGAAAGAAAGAAAGAAAAAGAAAAGAAAAGAAAACTTTTGCTGTCCTTTTTGGTAAGTAAAAATCTATAAAAATCTGTTTAAAAAATCCTGTGCTTTTCTTTTGCAGATTTATATAAAATTGTCTTATAAAAGTACAATAGTAGAATGTAATTTGAAAAAGCCAGAAAAAAAAAAAAAAAAAAACCTTGATCTACTTTAAAGCATAGGTTAATATGGCTTTTAAATTCACTTTATGTTTCTTTTCGTATTGATTTCTGAGAAATCGTACTTTTATTTTTACTTATTTTTGTTTTAACTGCTTTGGATGTCGCTAATGTGTTTTGACACGTTGAATTCATAAGTGCTTGTTTTTTCTTCTGACAACGTAAGGGTTTTTCAAAATTAAGGATGAGAATCAGAAGGATTCACCTTGGCTATAACAAACTCGAAACTATTTATGTATAAAATACATTAAAATAGGCTACTCTTTATGCATTATCTATTAAATATGTTTCTTTACATCGAAGCTCCGTTTAAATCTTTTTTTTTTTTTTGTGAACAGCTTGAGGACCTTGAAGGTAGGGTGGGATCCTCTGTGCCGCATGCAACAATAATCTGCTAACATGTTAACATTCCATTGTTCCTGATAGTTCATCTTCATTATTTTCCTGCCTTGATGAAAACTCTCTTTGTTCTTCACTCACATCACCCAGATTTTACGGGAAATAACTTAAATGGGGACCGAAAAAGTGGAGCTTTAAGCTCAAAATATCCCGTGCTTTGACAAAAGAGTATGTGATAGAAATTTTTGAATATTTTTTTCTTAATCACCTCCAAAAAATACATCAGAAAAATACTTCATCTTGAACGAAAAAAATTCCTCGCTGAACTGTGTTATTTGTTAATATTCTTGATTTATTTTATTATAGTAGAAATACACAAACTACTTTATCAAAATTATTATTTAAACATTTAAATGGAATTTATAAGCTTGAATTGACTTCATAAATGAAGGATTTCTTGAGTATTGTATTACAATTTAACACAATAGTTAGAAATAGGAAAAAATGTACATATTTTTAATTTAAAATAGTAATGAATTAATATAATATGAATCGAGACCAAAGATATAAATTTCAGTTGGACATAATTAATGTTCCTCAATAAAACTGATACCTTTTAAATGATTCCGAAACTAACCAGTCACAAATAAATAGAATGGTTTTATGTTATTTAGACTATAATTGCATAAGAAACTAACTTTAGAAAAAAAATGAGCAATTTATATTAATTAAACATGAACAACAGAGGTTGGTCCACTGCACCACGGGTTGTGTCCACTTTGTGAGTGCACATAATTTATTTTTTTATTCGTAATGTATTAGAACTATTGTTATAAAAAAAATTAGGACATGCCAAGAAAGGTTTAAACAATGTTTGCTAATTTTTTCAGGTACCATGCTTTTTCGTTTTTGGTGAAAAATAATTAAAAGTGTAAAAGTGGTCCACTGTGCCCCAGTCTCCTATATATATATATATATCAATACTAACTCATTTGCTTTAAAAAAAAAAACTAAACGTAATAATTTTCCCAAGAAGACAGTTATAATTTTGGGCGCATACGCATCTCTAGATAACAAAAAATTAAAAAGTAGTTAAAATTTCCTGTGTTCATCGTGTATATGAAAAGTTAAGTATTTTCGGCCAGAAATATTTGTCTTAAAATTCAGATTCTATATGTAATATTTTTAATTGTCTATTAAACGCAACATTATATAAATCAAAATTGCTGATATTTCTAATTCTTTCCGTAGTATTATTAATACCAGAGTTGCCAACTTTTCTGATTTATACTGTATCATAGTTAGTACACGCCTTTTTCTCCACCCCCTTCTTCTTAGAGAAAATTTCTTTAATATTTAACTGCGATTAAATAAGAATGAAATTACTCTTTACAAAATGTGGCATGAAAAAAAAAAAAAAAAAAAAAAAAAAGGGGGGGGGGCAGATATTAACAATGCTCCGATATAAATTATAAAATTTGGCAACCCTGTTAGTAACCGCCTTTCTTTCGCCCAATTTTGTGTCAAGGATAATTTTATTCATATTTAATCGTAATTACATATTGGAGAAAAACTACTCTACAAAAATGTGGTGTGAAAAGACGGCGGTTACTAATAATACTACCAATTACGTTAAAAATGTTGTCCGATCTGCATAAACACTGGTATCAGTTCAGGATTCTAGCAAGTGAAGTTTTGAATTGATCATTTAACTTTACTTCGAGAAAATATAGTATTTGACATTAAAATGACCTAATGAGTAGGGACATTTGTTTTAATTGTAGCTTTCTTTGTATCTTAAAGCAAAGGATATATTGTAGACGCCTTTCTGTTGACATTGAACGACATAAGCAATATTAGAAAAAAAAAACCTTCTTGTTTGTTGGGCGACAAAGAATAAAAGATACTGTGACATGTTTTTAGAATGGAATGTATACACTTATTGACCATTAAAAGGATTGTAAATGACGGCTTATGTTCTAAATTGTTATGAATTTGTAGAAAGATTTCGAGAACAATAGATGCCTCTATTTATATTCACCGAAGCTTTGAAAAATCATTCTTTTGACGCTACAGAAATTTTCTAATATATATATATATTAGGAAATTGCTGTTATTAAAAATTATAGTTATTCTGTTATTTTTCTGTTATTTCTGAGTTGTTAAAAAAAAATATGAAATATTATATATATATATATTTATTTAAGTAAAATTAATTATGCATATATTTTTTTTTTCAACTGGAGTTTATATTTTGCAAAGCTCAATAAATTATACATTTGTAGTATATAATGCTGAACTGATTTTTTTTCTTCTTTTTATCACACCAATCTTTATTGTGAAGTTTACTTTTAAAAAAATTATGCGCTTAATTATATATAAAAAAAATCGTAAGAGGTATTTCTGGGCATTTGAAAATATAAATTAAAACGTATGTTTATTAAATAAATATAATTATTGTTTTATCATAAATACAAATAATGTTCAGCATTAGTAGTTCATTAAAGAGAGAGTTACAAGAAAATAAGAGATTAAAGTATTTAAAAGGAAATAAAATAATCTGATGTAGCATTCACACTATATTCTACTGCCTTACATTAAAATACACTTATTACTATAGTTTAAAAGAAAGAAAAGATTCTGTATTTTTGACAGTTGCAATTTAAGTTAAAAACAGTTAAAACCATTTTAAAAAAGCAGTTTTATTTGACAAGTGGGGAAGACTACCGCCTTCCTTAACATTCCCTGTTTAAATATTGTACCTACAGTCGGTAACAAAAATGTCCGAACACTAGAAAAAATTCCTATGTGAAAAAAGTACACTTCATACAGTTTTGTTAAATAAATCCTTGTCGAATCCTGTTCTTAGCCAGTCTAAGAACAGGATTCGAGAAGGATTTATTTAACAAAACAGTATGAAGTGTACTTTTTTTACATAGGAATTTTCGCTAGTGTTCGGACACTTTTGTTACCGACTGTACATTAATAAACATTTAAAGCTGTTAGAAAAATAATAAGATCAAATAGATTAAAAATAAATAAATAAAGGTATTTAAATAAGAATAATTATTAAAAATGAAAAAAAGTTTTTAAAATAATATATATATATATATATATATATTATTTAAATTACAGAGAACCCCGATCCTTACAACAAATCGAAGCTCATTCGATTAATTTTGATTAGTTTTTAATTTTGTCTGTAAATTAAATATATACCAAGTAAAGACCACACTTAAAATTAGCACTGTAAAAAAAAAAAAAAAAAAAAATCATAACAGAATTTGAAATTCGTTTCGAAAGAATTTCATCTATATCCTAGATACAGTATAAAAAATATGACCTATTTGCTGTCAGAAATTCTCTGTAATTTGGAAAAATACACGTGATTTACGAAAAAATTACGTTGTCAGAACGTATTTTCTCAAATTACAGAGAATTACTGGCAGCAAATAGGACATATTTGTATATAAAAATTCTTTTTGTGGGGCCCAGTAAACAAAAGATGATAATTTTTCATATCATATTCAATGCAAGGTATAATTTAAAAAAAAAAAAAAGAAAAAAATATATATTGATTTCATTTTGTTTAGTTCAGTTTTAAGATGTTAAATTCTATCTACGAGACATGTCGCCCATATACGTGTAGTATTATGCATAACATAATATAGACGTACAGCATAATAGCATTTAAATACTTTTGCATGCTCCTGTACACGAACCGTTTGTTCAGTTTACAACTTTTCAAGCAACATCTCCGTATGAGAAAAATTGAGAATGTGGAGTTTGGATTCTGCGCTAGTATATATATATATATATATATATATATACATGGTGTTCCAAAAGTCCCACTCCCTCCCCTTTTAACTCGAAAATGAATCGGAATTTTGAAAAAGGGCGAAACACGTATTTAATGAATTCGAGAGGGACCTCTTTTGGTGAAAAAATTTTGAGCCCGGGTGGCTAGGGGCCACTAGGGAGGGCAACTTTAAAATTTCAAATAGGAATACAACTATTACACTTATACAACTGTTAATTTCTTACTTTTTGGAATGCCGTGGGGAGTAACTGCGAATTAAAAAAAAATAATAATAATTAAAAAAAAAAAAAAAAAAGTTAGGGTGTAAAATAAATGAAACTGTATAGTAAAATTATACAGTTATAGTTTCTACATATTTTTTCTAAACTTAATACGAAATAGAAAGAACAATTCCGAATATATCCCTTCCAATCTGTAATTTCCGATATTGATAAATAAATAAAAATAAATTCGTTAATACTGAAGTACCTACAACTGTTTCAGTTTCTCAGAAGTTAAGTAAGAGAAAGCTAGTTTAGTTTTACTGCGTAAGTCACAAAAAATCAAAAGCTATTACCACTGTTTATCTTCGATTACAAAAACAAGTCACGAGATATCGATTTATGGGATCGATTATTTTATTGCCTTTCTGTTTTCGGCCACTCGAAAGCTCAAAGAATGATAGTAGCTTCTACTATGAGAGACTATCAGTTGAAGCAATAAAAAATGCTTGTATCAGAGAAAATTAAAAGAAAATAAATTATGAAAAGAAGGTATAGGTTTTACATGTATTTTGATGACGCAAGTTTTGAAAGGTTTCGCTATTTCATTGTTGGAAGGTTTTCTTAAATAAGTATTTAATTTTCAACTGATACACAGATATAGATTTTATACGCATAGTTTCTAAAATCATAGAATTCCAGCATTCATAAAGTGCATAGTTTTATCGCTATTACATTTGGTAATTCGTTTTAATTTTAAGAAACTGAAATATAATAATTAAAACCCTATAAGACAAATTAGCTGCTATAATACACATTCATTTAATATGGCAAAATAGAGGAAGAACAAACGTAATACATTTACGGACCTTTTAATATTGTCATATGTGATTTGTTTCCTTTTTAAATAATAATAATAAAAAATATTAATAAAAATTTTAATGAGAAAATGTGATAGAAATACATATGAACTCTATGAAGAATGACAAGGAACATATTCTCGAAAGTTTAATCTTAAGTTAGTGGATCTGCAGATCAGGAGCCTCAAAGTCCTATTTGCATCAGACATTATTCAATAGGTCTTTTTTATTTATTCCTTATTATATAATGGTATATATTGATTCGATCGACTTGTTACCATAATCAGATACATTCCTGAGGGGGGTTGCCGGCCCCCTCAAACCCCCGCTGTACCCCTCTTTGTATACCTATCTGTATATCATATAAAGTTTTACGGAATTGTAAATAATTGTATTTATTTTTTGTATAAGTTCTTTCAAAAAGGCTTAGTAAGTTGATAAAAGGCTAATTTTGTGCATTTCTAGTCGTTTTAGCGTTAAAATAGCCTAATTTTCCCTTAAAAAACGCATTAAAATGCTCCAATAAGGAAAGAAATGGATTTTGCGCCAAATTTGGCGACTGTTTCCCTCCTTGGCGATTTTTTAGTGACCTTGGCGAGAAAATCCTTATTAGGGATATACCAAATATGGATGCTCTAATCTCATTGGCTGATGAGTTAGGAGATTTTCCTGGACAGTCTGGGTTCGATAGAAAACTATAAAAGGAGCATTTTTCTCGCAGAGGCGGTCAGTCTCAGATCTGTGTCTGTTTCGTCAAATGCTTGTTTTGCTTTGAGCCTCTTTGAATGAGACTTGTTTTTAGTGTTATTACTAAACAGTTTGTACTGTTTTTTTGCTGTTAACGACTCTAGTTTAAGCTGCGTTTACTGGCTAAATTGAAGCTGATACTTAGTTTATAGACCTGTATTTTTCTGGAAATTTCTGTGAATAAATTACTGAATTTTTGCAAGTTTCGCCTTTCATTCTTAGACAACTTACGAACCCCCAAGTACGCAACAATACGTATTCTTAATAAACGACGGTCTTGTATAATTTCCCTGAAATTCACAAATACCAAATTTCATACAAAAATAATTACATAGCATATGGAAATATTTTGCGTAACCTTTAAACTAATTACCAATTCTATGCCCACAATTTTCAACAGGAAAACATGCTTTTAAAATTGTAATAAAATTTCATTATATTTGATGGGGTGTAACCATGTGAAAATAAACTTTTAAGAAATACCGACTATAGACCGTAATAGTACGAAATTATTTTATGTATCCCGGAAAAGCAGCCACAATCATTATAAACGCCAATAATAAGAATAAACCTAATTAATTATAACTCATTAATTTTTCAAACTAATTTGACATCATTTGGATGATTACAGTACATACTCGGAATTATTTTGTGTGGTCCCATAAATTATTTAGGCTATACATAACCTTTTTAATGAGTAAACATGATTTGAAGCATCTTTATAATGTATGTTAATTTCATTAAGTTCAATTCAGCATAAACGCATTTAAGTACGCGCTTAAATAAAAATTTGCCCATGGGCTCTAATGTTACGGAATTATTTCGTGTGTCTCTGTAAACGAACCATAAACATTGTATACACCAGTAAAAATTATTCAGCTTATTTTGCGTTTAAAATTAATAATTGATTCAAATTTAACATCATTTGGATGACTACGTGACATTATCAGAACACTTTTGTAAGGTGCTGTACATTAATTAGAAAGCTTAAGACACATATTTTCTTCAAACGACATAAGTTTAAGCATCTTACTCACGTACGCTAGTTATATTTTCTTCATTGCAAAGTCATGATATTAAAATGCGTTTAAACGAAATTCACCCCATACGCCTTAATGTTAAGAATTTTGGCGTGTCCCTGTACACAGTTTATAAACAATATAGCAATGAAAATTATACAGCTTCTTATATGCAAAGCTGGAATGTGTGCGCCAATTTGCAAGTCAATCGAAGGATTTTTGCGGCCGCTATTGCGGTACATACAAATTCTTCCCATAGGCCGTAAGGATAAGAAACACTTTGGCGTGTCCCTGTACACGAATAACAAATGGAATACACACTTAACACTATACAGCTAATTCTCTTGGGCTCAAGAATGTGTGCACCAAATTGCAAGTCAATAGCGTTATTTTTGGGGCCGCTATCGCGGTACAAACAAATTCTTCCCATAAGTCGTAATGATATAAATGAAATGCACACCCAAAACTGTACAGCTAATTTCGTGGGAATCATGAACATGTGTACCAAATTTCAAGTCAATAGCGTGATTTTTGCGGTGCTATCGCACGACAGACAGACATACGGACAGACGGAACCCAAAATCCTTTTGAGTCTCAACAGAAGACCTCCACTAACGATTCGGCAAAAATTGGAAGTCAATAGCTTGATTTTTGTGGTGGCTCTCGTGGTACATACAGATTCTTCCCATAGGCCGTAATGATAGAAAAACTTTGGCGTGTCCCTGTACACGAACTACAAATGGAATACACACCCAAATCTATACAGCTGATTCGGTGGGGCACATGAACATGTGTACAAAATTACAAGTCAATAGCAGGATTCTTGCGGCCGCTATTGCGCGACAGACAGACAAGCACACAGACAGAGCCCAAAACCGTTTTGAGTCTCAACAAAGGGCCTCCATTGACGTTTCGGCAATTAGGAGCCTCAGTTAATATTTATTTAAAGTTCCTTTTTATTAATTCTTATTTTTATTTATTCATAAGATATTTTTTTTGTTCCTTTTTTGTTCTTTTTTTTTTTTTTTTATAATTTAGATTAATTTTCTTTAGGGCACTTTGGATTGACATTTTAAATTTCAAGATCTGATAATCTTCCAACTTAAAACTCATATTAGAAGAAAGTTTTTTTTTTTTTTTTTTTTTTTTTTTAAATTAAGGTATAAAAAGATATTTTTAATCGCAGATTTTTAATTGATTTTGATAAAAACTAAAAATTCAATAAAATTAATGATTATGCGTTCACAGTTCGAAAATTGCTACCGTTGAAAATTACAGAATAATGTTTGCTTAAATTGAAAACAAACTCTACGTTGACATTTTATAATTTGCAAACTAGCTCTTCTTCAAATGAAAATTACAGATTTTAGAGAAAAAATTAATTTCATTAATTTCAAGATTTTTTTTCTATTGGGGTATTGACTAGGAAATAAGAGTTTTCTTTTCAAATATGAGTGTGCCTACACCATTTGTGAGACTTTAAATGGGTTAAGATTTCAAAAAGTTTGAGACCATTGGTCTAATAAATAAAATAAGATTTGCACATTATTACTATTCTTAGAAATAAGCTTTCTACCACTTCAAAATAAATAAATTGGATAGTGTTAAAAGAGTATAATAGCTCTTATAAATTGTTTAAATTATATATTTATGATAAGAAAAATTACTTTTAAACGTGGTAAAGATAGTTAAATGAATCACACAGTGTAAAGAATACACTAAAACTTCGTTAAAAGTAACAATAATAAATGTTATAATAAACAATATTCATAAGAATTGCACTTTATCCCTAGACAGATCGTTTTCGATTATTTAATTTTTTAAGCAATTTCAAAAGGAATTTTAACAACTACCATAATCACATATATGAAATATATACAATGTTTAGTATTTTCGTTTAGTTCCTATAATAAATCATAAGATTTTCGCAAATTCATCGTTTCATAAATTCATTTAAACTCGCTCAAAGTAAATATCATTAGATGCTTGCTACATAATCAACATTTCTTTAAGCCATCTTTCAATCTAAATGCACTTTATTTTCTTCCATTATGCTTTTTCCTGTTCATTCAAGCCAAGACACAAAAGTAGAAAATGTTTTAACAAGCAACTCGACAAGCATTCTGATGAAAATCACAACAAACACTCTCTTCTTGATTGAATCAATGTTTTTGCTTTTTTATCCTTTTGAGTTTCAATAAATGATTTTTTTTTTCCCTTTTTCTTTTTTCTTTGAGTGATTGAAAAAGTATTTGGACTGAATGCTTGCCTTACCTAGTTTATGTGTTTTTATTTTGTCTGTAGATGTGATTTTTAAATTAAATACTGAAGCACTACATATTTAAAATTGTTTTGTATGTTATTTTAGGCTCTTTTTATATTTTCTGTAATTCCTGCAATGCGTTTAAATCAATATTAAGAAATTTGATATAATTGTCTAATTTAACAAAGTATTACACTATAACAATAGAATTTTATTAAAATAAACTTCTTTCAGGAATAATATTATTTAGTTTAGTAGTTATTTTTTAAAGAGTTTTATTAATAATTAGTAAAGTAAACTAATGATTTCTGATCATTGTATCCTGATGTTCAGATGCTTTGAGCACTTAATTCTAATATAGTATATATATTTATGTGTATGTATAAATATATTATTTTTGTACAGCTAGAATATTGAAAAAGAAATTTCAGTTGTAGAATTTCTTTAAAATATTTGTTTCGTATTAATCCATCAGACACATTTTATACACGGGACGTCCTCAGGATAGGAGGAATTCCAGAAAGAGGTGTACAATAGGGGAAGTTATGCACCAGTCAGTAAAACGGTTAACGTTGCAAATAAAATACTAACAGTAAATACAAGAAAACAGGTGATTTTTAAAATAATTTTCGATTTTAAATTTACTTTAACAATTGCTTTTAATTTTCCCTAAATTTAAAAATGTAACTTTCTTTATTATCTTGTTATAAGCAATACAACTCTACAAAAAGGAAATTTCAAATTGTTTATTAAAGTAAAATATGTATGTAGCTTACCGGCGAACACAAATATCCCATTGAAACGTCTTTAATAAATGTATTTAAATGATTTTATCATATTCTTCAAGTAAGGTTTTACAAATGTACTGCTTATAAATCTACAAATGATCGAATATAACGCTGTTGGTAAGTGTTTTTAAGAAATTGTATAGATAAAGTGATTACCCTATTGTATAAATAAATTGTATAAATAAAGTGTATACATATTTATAATTTTCTTTCAGTTCGTATGATAAATCATATTTAACTCCCATAAATTCATTTAAACCTACTAAATTAAATATCATTAGACGCTTAAAAAATCAACGTTTCTTTAAATTGTCTTTCAATTCAAATGTTTTTTACTTTCTTCCATTATGCTTTTACCTGTTCTTTCAAATCAAGGCACGAAAGAAGGAAATATTTTAACAAGCCTCTTGACGAGAAAAATTCTGACATAAATCACGACAAACACTCTCTTCTTGATTGAATCAAATTTTTGCTTTTTCCATTTTGAGTTTCAATAAATAATTTCTTTTCTTTTTTCATTTTTCTTTGAGTGATTGAAAAAAAATGGATTTAATGCTTGCCTTCTGTAATTTTTTGTGCATTTATTTTGTCTACAGATGGGATTTTTAAATGAAATATTAAAATATTATACATTTAAAAGTATTTTTTGTTACTTAAGACTTTTCTTATATTTTCTATTACTCCTATAATGTGTTTAAATCAAGATTAAGATATTTGATATATTTGGTTTAACTTAATACGTTTTTCACTATGGCAATAGAAATTTATTAAAAATAAATTTATTTCAGGAATAATATTTCTTAGTGTAATAATTAGATTTTTATTACAATTTTGTTAATAACTAATTAAGTAAATTTATTATTTGTGATCTTTGTTTCTTACGTTCAAGATGAGTTGAAAAATTAATTCTAAAGTTTAAATATGTTAATGTTTATTTTGTTTTTGTACAAAGAAAATATTTAAATTTAAATTTTTGTGCTATTATTTCTTTAAAAAGTTTGTTGCATGTAAAAACAGGGGGCATATTTTCTATATAATACATTTTTAGTGTCCATCATGAAGATTTCCTGGAAAACAGATGTAGAAAATGGAAATTGACCAGCACTCAGTAAAACAGTTAACGTTATAAATAAAATATTAGCAATGGATACAAGAAAAAGCATGACTTTTGAAATAATAGTCCACTTTAAATTTATTTAAATCATTTCTTTTAACTCAATTTAAAAATTTACGCTTTTTTCATATCTTATAAACGATGTAATTTAAAAAAAAAAATGCGGATTTAAAATTGTTTATTAAATTAAAATACGCATATAATTAATTAAAATTCACAAACAACGTTTAATCGTCTTTAATAGGTGTATTTAAATGATTTTCAAAGTAAAGTTTTTCAAATGTACTGTTTATAAATCTACAAATGATCGAATATAACGCTGTTGATAAATGTTTTTAAGAAATACGAAATTGTATAAATAAAGTGTATATTTATTAATAATTTTCTTTCAGTTCATATAATAAATCCTACTTAACTCCCATAAATTCATTTAAACTCACTAAAAGCAAACATCATTAGATGCTTACATACGCAATCAATATTTCTTAAAATTATCTTTCAATTCAAATGCACTTTATTTTCTTCCATTATGCTTTTTCCTGTTCTTTCAAGTCAAGACACAAAAGTAGGAAATATTTTAACAAGCAACTCGACGAGAAGCAGTCTGACATAAATCACGACAAACACTCTCTTCTTGATTGAATCAATGTTTTTGCTTTTTTATCCTTTTGAGTTTCAATAAATGATTTCTTTTCTTTTTTTCTTTGAGTGATTGAAAAAATATTTGGAGTGAATGTTTTCCTTATGTAGTTTGATGTCCTTTTATGTTGTCTGCAGATGTGATTTTTAAATGAAATACGAAAGTACTAAAATTTTCAAAGTATTGCTTTTCAAAGTATCTCTTTATATTTTTGAAGCTCTTTTAAATATTTTATTCTTATAATGGGAATAAATTAAGGTTAAAAGAAATTAATATGTTTGTTTAACTTAATAAAAAGTTTAAAAAAAAAATCTTTAAGATAATTTCTGCTTATCTTTATACTTAGAATTTTTAATAAAAATTCATTTATGCATAGTCGAGATAATTGTTGACATTTGATTATTTATTTGAATTTTAAGAAGCTTTTATCATTTAATTATGATTTTTAAATTTGGCAACTTTTATATGTTTACTTGTTTTTCTTGAAATAGAAATTTAGAAATGAAATTTTGATTCTAGAATTTCAATGTTTCCAGAAAACCAAAATTATGTAAAATGAAGCTGTAGGAAAATTTATATTTAACAACAGATTGCATTTATGCTTTTATTTGAGTATCTTATGTACTCATATTATGTAAAACTAAAGAATTACGCAGAAAGAAATAGTGTAAAGTGATAAATATTACTGTGTAATAATATGAGTGTTTTTATTATATGAGAGCAAGAACTTTATTTTTTTAACACACTTTATTTATTACCTATTTTTTTGTGTGGATAATCATTTTATGATACACAAATTTTTATATAGTAAAGGTATTTTAAAAACCATTCGACCTTTTTTGTTTGTGTTTTAAAATTATTTGAATTTTAACTAAATAAAACAAAAATACTGTTTCAATGTAACTTTAAAAATTGGATATTTAAATTATAATACAAAAAATACAAAATAAAGATAACTTCTCAAAAACACAATTGTCACATTTAAACATCTTTACTGACTGTATTTTAATAATACAGTAACCGCCGCTTAATAAAATCACTGGTTAATAAAATCAGCCGCTTAATCTGATCAAATCACCAGGACCAGAATCAAATCAATACAAACTACTTTTAAAGTCATCGCTTTATAAAATCAGCATCGCCGGTTAATAAACTCAAAAATATCTTCTCGGCAGCCAAAAATATCATTTATGACCACTAAATTTTTTTTTTATTTACACTGAGATTTATTTATTTATTTATTTAATTGAAAAAGAAATTAAAGTACAATAAACCCTCCGTTATCGCTCATTGTTCAAGATTTTATACTTACAGCACAGTTACACATTAAGCACGCTCCCGCAATTTATCTCCGTAACAATTTCAAGGAACGTATTTTTCAATGCGCAGTAATAAAATACAAATTTGAATTGAATTGAATTTTTCTAGTTATTAGAAGGCAATTTCTAGTTCTTATTTTGAAATTACTATAATTCATGAGGTTTAAATGGAAAGGTTTTAGTTTTATATTTATAAGAACAGCGTGAACTTTTGGTAAAGTAATGAGGATTTTCCTCTAACGAAAGTGCATGGGAACTTACAATGCGTTTAATTTATTCACTTATATCGAAGAAACAATTGGTTAACTATTTACCAAAAATTAATTAATATTGTTTACTAATTATATTATTCGTTACCTTTTGAAGTTTCTTTCGAAATTCAGGGAAGTAATACTTTTCCTTAAGGGCAGAAACGTTCGCCGGATATAAAAATCAGCCGCTTAATAAAATCACTTTGGATCAGAACGAATGTGATTTTAATAAGCGAAGAGAACTGTATTGCCATTTTTTGAAAGTAATGTTTTACAACAGTATTATTTATAAATGTGCAAATAATCGAATATAATGCTTCTCGTTTTGAAGTAAAAAAAAAAAAACTATATTCAGTATAAATACAGCGTTTGAATTATTTATTAATATGTCATAATCTAGCAACTATGTTTTCTGATATACATGAAATATGGAATAGCGTCGTATTTTGAACAAAATCCTCAAGTGCTGCTAGAAGCCAAATTTTATTTTTTTAAAGCAGCTTTTTTTAACATAATTTATTTTATACGAATATGAAAAGTCCAAATGCATTAGCAAATATCACAGCAGTTAATATTTTTCATTTTATTTGAACTTGTAGACCTTCTTTTTCAAAATTAAAATATTTATTGACTATCCGTGTCATAAAGGATTACTATAAAAATTATAATAGAATTTAAAAGAAAGTGAAAATCATCCGTCTACAATACCGGCAACTGCTTGAAGCGGTTTGACGGCCACAATAAAGCCAGCGGTGGCAGGATAGGTTAGAGGTTGGTACTAGGGTTCCGCAGATCCGCTTTAGAGCTACACAGTGGACAATTGAGAAGAGTTATAAGAATAGTTTAGATAAACCCATGAATCCAAATATATATGTTATCGTCCAAAGCGAGATTTTAAGCGATTTCAATGGATTAAAAAAAAAAAAATTACACATGAAGTGACATAAAAATAGGTAATTCAAATGTTTTTAATTCATTTAAATATAGTGACCAGCGAATCGGGGAAAACCTTCTAGATATTATCCTAAAATTTAAACCAACTTTTCAGGACCATATACAAAGTGAAAAAATAAATACTAAAACGTAACAAAAAGGTATCCGATTATTTTTTTTTAACTGATCTTTATAATAAATAAATAAATAAATAAATAAATATCTTTCTACGATTAACCGAATTGTTTAATTCAAAATTATTTTATCTACTTTCTCTATTAGTGCATTAAGATAATTTTATTATATTTAATAAAATTATCTTATGACAATATAAAAAATTAGGTATTGTAATTTTTTCAAAACTGATTATTATCGCAATATGTTATCGCCAGTTACTTTGAGAAAAAGAATTTTGCAACTGCAAGTGTACCTATCGTTTTCGCAGAACGTTTCGAAAAGAAAAGGTCATTCATTAATAATACTTTGTACCCTGTAAAGAAAAAAAAATATATATATATATATCATCATGATGTGCAATTTTAACAAAATTGTTTATATTTTCTCACTATGCCCTTGTCAGTTACTTTGTAAAAAATAAATTTACAATTGTAAGTGTGCCATTTGTTTCGGATGGTTGCGAAAAGAAAAGGGCATTCACTAATAACTCCTTGCATGAAACTACATTTAAGTGTCTTTTTGAATTAAAGTAATAAGAAAATTAATTATAGCTTTAAAATGTATTCATAAGATACTAATATTATAAGATTCATATTTCATAAGATTCATAAGATACTTGTTTTCTATTTTAAAACTAATTATTAGGTAAGAAAAAAAAATCGAAACAAAATATACATATTTGTTATAATTTTTCACTGCAGCAAGAATCTCTCATTTTTATGATACTTTATTATTGACTTATATATGAAATTATAATTATTGGGAAACCACCACTATATTGGTTTTCCAAAAAATCTATGAAATGGTTTTATATTTAACTTCTCTATTAGCAAAATCTATTATTCAGCTTTAAATGACATTATTTTTCTCAGTGTTTTTGTACAGCACTAATAAAATACTTTATTTTCGAACTTACGTAATTCTCCGTCATCATTAAACGGTTCATTCCAGACTTACTTTCTTTTAAACACAAGGAAGGGAGAGAAAATAAAGAAAGAAATATATCTTTTTTTTTTTTTTTTTTCCTAGTCCCTTTTATTGTGGATCGATTTCCCAAAAATAAAAGGTTATTGAACAAAAAAGTAATGATAATTTAATCGCAGAAGTGGTTTAGTGATATAGTTTTACAGAGATAATGATATTATGAAAATTTAGAAATAGATCTACATAATTAAAAACGAACTTACTTTATCATCAAATAGTGATAAGATATTTTTCTCATTAAATTTAGTTTAAAATAATTGATTTTTCAATTATTTTTATGATTTAAACATTCATAGTTTATTCATTTAATCAAAACATTTTCATACTTGGCAATCATCTCATTATGAAGTGTAAAATCTTTAGTACGAGCCTGTTTTTTCACACCAGTAATTCTTTAGAGTAATTTTATTCTTATTTAATCGTAACAACGTCTGGAGAGAATTACTCTAAAAATAAAGAGGTGCAGAAAAAGGGGCATCAACAATTTTATGCTTATTAAGGAGATGGTTGAAAGTACGCGTTTCACAAAAAAAAAAAAAAAAGTTTGTACTTGTTTACAACTAAAGTATGTCCGTGATTTAATGTTCTTTGCTTTAAAATAATCTCTTATCGAAGAAATATAGTAATGGAAAAACCTTATTAAAGATTTTTTTTGTTGTTGTTGTTGTTTGTTTTGTTTTTTTTTACAGTTTTAAGAAAGAAAAAAGATCTAATGGTAATTTTAGTTATAAAATAGCAAAAAAATGCTTAATGCCTATTTTTTATGTTGTAATAGAACAAAGGTAATTCTTTATGTCACTGATATAGTTTTTATTTATTTATTTCTTTTTTTTTTTATTGTACCAAATCAATTAAAGATGAATTAATTTTTTTTTTTTTGCAGATTTTTTTTTTTTTTTTTTTTTTTTTTTTTTTAAAGAAGTTCTAGATATAAAAAATAAATAAAAAGCTGAAGGAAAAAGAAAAACTTCTGATTTTAATATTGATAAAGAACCATTTCATTAGGAATAGAAAAAGTATAAAAATAGAAAAGTAATGAAAAAAAAATTGTAATCATATTGTTCTACCATGGAGTACTTAGTGGAAAATTTTGTTATTAAAAGAAGTTTCAAACTATTTGCATTTAATTTTTATATGGTTCGATGTTTTTTATAATATGATAATATGTCATAAGAAAGCATACAATGCAATATTTTTTTTATTATTTCGGTTTAGAATAGGCAATGAACATAAAATAATTATGAAACCTTTCTTAATACATTTTGCTTTATATATATATATATATATATATATATATATATATATATATATATATATATATATATATATATACACATATATATATAAAGTATAAGTAATAACTGATCGTCATTTTAATATTATGATAGTAAAGACTAATTAAACTTTTTTTCCTGTAAGTACACTAGCCCATTTGCGTCGTAACATAAATCTTTATTATTATTATTGTTATAATGATTATTATAATGTTATAATAATAATAATTATTATAATTTTGCAAGTAGATTTTTCAGAAAAATGTTTCCTGTGTAATAAAGTATATTTTAATATTAATAAATAAAATTGATTTTGTAATAAAAATTTTCATTAGAAATGATGCTAATTCATAAAAATTAATGTTTATGTAAAAATCTTGCTGACTACTCAAAATATAGGATTGTCCTTTAGTTTAATGTTAAATGATCGATTAACCATTTAACTAAATACAAGCTTCTTAGTAAATAATTCAAATAGTATTCATATATCGTATGCTTCACTTTTTGCAGTTTTTGAACATTAAGTAATAATAACTCTAACATAAAATACTAATCTGTACATTTTTTTATTATTATTATTTATGAATTTAGCATTTGGTTACTCGGAGTAAGTTCGAGTGACCACTCTGGGATTCTTTGTCTAGAAGAAATGCTCTGCGTGAGGGGCCTTTCTATTAGTTTTAAATTATTATTAATATTTTTTTTTTAATTTTATGTGTATATATACTAGTTTAACAAAATATTTTACAGTACTGTTAAAATACTACAGAAAAACTACTGTAAATTACTCAGATTGATTCTTACATAAAATTGGAGCGTAAAGTAAACGGCTGATGGAGTTCTATTTTATTAAAATGCATAATTGTTATTTTAGTTAACTATCGAGGAAAGTATAATTGTTCATGGTAATTTTTTTAAATTGGGAAATAAAATATTAAAAACAAGAAAAGAAAAAGAAATTCGCATTGAATAATAAGAATCGGAATTTATTTTTAAACTAATAAGTATTCCACATATCCAGAGTCTCTAAATAAGCACTAAAATTATTTTTAACATAGTAACAATAGAGTATTTGGATATTATATTAATTTTTTTTTTCAGTTTTCCTTCAATTAATCTTTCTTCATAACGATTCTGGGAAAAAATATGAATATTTATTCAGAGTTTTGCCCGCTGTTACTGTACTAAAGTGTATTTAATTTATAAGTTGTGTGTGTGTGTGTGTGTGTGGGGGGGGGTGATACGCGTTAAACAAATTTCCTTTTGAAACAACTTGTTGAATCTTAATAAAAAAAGTCAGCAGAAAATATTAACATTAAAATAATTTTTTAAAAATATAGGGTCGATCAAACAGAGGAATGAACATACTTGCTGTGAGTCTACTACAAATAACTGATGATTAAATACCACTTGGGTTCAAAATTCTTAAAACTAAACATAAAATTATGTTTATTAGACTAGGAAAACTAGAATTAATATTTTTTAAAACACTGTTTCTTTATTCTCCGGAACTAAAATTTCAATTTCATGTGATATTATTTTACTCTAATCAATATCAGTAAATAATACGCTACCAACCAATAAGTATTTGGACACTTTCGAATTTAGACGTTTTGCCAAATGTCTAGAAAATGTCTTTAGGAATCATCTTGAAACGTTGGGAGTGAAAAACACATGTTACACTTCACCTATTTCAGCAAAAGTTTTTTTTTTTTTCCTGAAGAAGAAGAGGGGACCAGTAAAAAATTAAAGAAAAATAAAAATGTTGTGCATCACCCTGCAAAAAAAAAAAAAAAAAAAAAAAAAAAAAGCTTGAAATGCGTTTCAGCTGCTGCATGCGATTATAAATATTCTGCTAATTATCTGTACAAAGTTTTATGAGGCTACCACATATATTCATGGAGATATAACGGCTTCTTTAAAAATCTGCAAAAAGAATTTCCACTTGTTTGATTATAACACGTAGGGTATTAGAGCCAGTGCAAAGCCATTTTTAGGAAATTTGGCATATTTCATTAGGCACAGAATACTGCAATCAGAATACAAAAACGTTAAGTATTTTACGAAGTATGAGCATTTTTACTAAATAAATTCTAACTACGCATGCACAAGATTTATAAAAAAAATCATTTGCATAATTTAATAATCAAAAGTATTGAACAATTTATAAGAAAACCCCAAACAGTTATCGTATAAATTAAAACAGTTATGAGCTATAGAATGAACAGAATTTCTGTTGCTATCAAAATAAAAGCTAAACTATAAGGGGGGTTTACTCACATTTTTATTTTGGTTCAATCAATTCCCAATGGCAATACAGTGTTCGATGATTGTAAATAAATATTGATAAAGCCCCCTATCATCTTCCTTTTTTTTTTTTTTTTTTGAGAGGAACTGGAATTCTGTTCTTTCTATCTCTCATAACTGTTTGAATTTACACGTTATTTGTTTGGAGTTTTCATATAAGTAGTCCATTGCTTTTGGCTATTAAATTATGGAATAAAATTTTCATAAACCTTGTGCATGAATAATAATAAAAATAATTATTTAGTAAAAATACTCATATTTCATAAGATATTAAACATTTTTGCATTTTGATTACAGTATGCTGTGTCTGGTGTAATATGACAAGTTTTCTAAAACTGACTTTGCACTGGGTCTATTACCCTATGTGTTATAATTAGAAAAGTGGCAATATTTTTCGCAACGTTTTAAAGAAATCGCTATATTTCTATGAATATATGTGGTAGCCTCATAAAAATTTATACAGATAATTAAAATAATCGGCATGACCAGATACAACAGCTAAAATGCATTTCCAGCATTACTCTTTACAGGGTGATGCAAAACCTTTTGATTTTTCTTTTAATTTTTTGCAGGTATATTTTTCCTTTTCAGAAAAAAACTTTTGCTGAAATATATGAGGTGTAACACGTTCTTTATATACCGAAAGTTTCAAGATGATTCCTAAATAATTTTTCTCGATATTTGATGAACAGTCTAAATTCGAAAGTGTCTAGTTAAAATAGTCTGTTTTTAAGATTTAAGAGTGATTGTATATAAAATTTTATGGTCATTTTCATTTTTCTTTATAAATATGGTTGTATAGGGAAAAAAAATCTAATTTTCCTTTATACATCATATGCATTGCTACATGCATTTCTTTGCTAGCAAGGATATTTCTGTCTGTGAAGCAATCATGCCCTTTTTTCCTTTTTTTTTTTTTTTTTTTTCTTTTGTAAATTTTAACAATTCTTTTAATTCATACATTTTTTGTGGTTTCTGGCGATGAATTTAAAGAAAAAAAAAAAAAAAAAAAAAAAAAAAAAAAGCGACAAAAGAGGAAAAAAAGAAAAGAAAGAAAGAAACAGAAAAATTAATAAAGAAAATAAAACCGCAGAATTTATACAGACAAAAAACCAGAAGAATTAATAAATGAAGAAAAAACAGTAGCGCTAATTGGTTTTGCAAGCATTTCATGAAAGGGTGGTCATATATCATATTTCTACCATCAAAGAACAATTTGCTTGTTCACGTGCCATTACCCCTTGTATACCGACTTTTATGATCTGCAGTGAGTGTCATATTTCCTTTGTCAATTCAGATTCTACTTGGAGAATCCGGAACTTATGCTATGTGGCGCCTACAGTTTAAAAAAAGTAAATTAATAAAAATAAAAAATATTTTGCCGGAAATGCGGAGAAACACGAGTTTCCCTAATTTAAGAATTTAAGTGTTTTCATGAACGGCTACGTTTAATTACTTTTCATTCGGATTTAGTGCTTTTTTAATATCCGATATTGATTTTAACGATTTTGTTTTAGTGGGGTGTCCATAAATAATACACACAAGTACAAGTTTGAAATATTTTAAAAATACAGTTCATAATATAAAAGAAAGTTTGTTTAAAAACTCCATTTAAAGATTTGGTTTAACATTAATTAAAATGAATAAGAATTTTCAAAGAAATTCAAATTTTATAAGCAGTTAGTAAAACTTTATTTATTTATATATTTAACACGTTGAGCGCCATGTTAGCCATTCTAGATTCTAGATATTTTGTCATATATCTCTAAGTACTGAAGGAATCATCTTGAAACTTTAGGAATGTGCAGAGCATGTTATACTTCAAACATTTCAGTGAAAGTTTTACCCCGAAACAAATGCAGTACTAATAAAAAATTAAAATGTTGCGCGCCCTGTCAGCCATCGGTGGCTGACAGAGTCAAATATGATATAAAGCCGCGCCAACCATCGGTGGCGAATATAAAATAGGTTGTAAATCTTGAATAAATTAATTGAAAATTTATTAAAATTTTGCTTAATTTTTATTTAATACATGAGGAATCATTATGGAATTTTAATGGAGTTTAAGAATTTGCGTGGCGCTCAACGTGTTAAATATAATTACAGAAATTTTGATTTATACTTAGAAAATAATTATGTATTATTTAATAATAATATCACTTAATTGCGTTCATAAATATTAAGCTTATTATTAGACATATCAGTACTGTTTTACATTTTTATAATATATATATATATATATATATATATATATATATATATATATATATATATATATTGAAAACTGCGTGGAATAAGGACAAAATTCAAATAAATAAAACAGAAATAAGAAAAAAGAAAGAAAAAAAGCCATCACGGCATGAGACGGGTGGAGCGGATTAAACCAGTTTCGAGGGCGCCCAACTTTCTCCAAATCTTCTGCAAAACCATATGATAAAAAAAAGGTGAAAATGAAGATAATAATTAGTGCAAAAATAATAGTAAGAAGAATAAGAATAAGAAGAATAAGAATAAGAATAAATAAATAAATAAATAATGAGAAAGAAAAATTTAAATGACTATACATGACTGGAAAAACTGATGTTTCTCAAAACACTTAATAATATTTAGGATATTATATTATATTGTATATTTTTGTACTATTAGGTGATTTTCTTTTCTATAATTTTTAAAATTTATAAATCTAATTTATAAAGAACTAATCAACCATGCATAATTTATACATATTTTAAGCGTTAGTGAGGCATGAACATTATGATAATTTCTTTTAATAATTAATTTCCAATAATTTAGAATTATGAGTTTGTCATGAAATAATAACTTTCATACGCTGCATGGAAAAAAGTAAAAGAGACTTGAAAAACATTTATGAAAAATAAAATGAAATAAAAATAATATTTTTTACACAAAATAAAGTTCTTCATATTTTTTTTATACCATGTAAAAGTATGAATATTATGTATACTTATTATAAATAATGAGTTTAAGATAATAATAATAATAATAATAATAAAAAAAAAAACTTAACATTAAGCAGAATTTACGTGTGTCACTATTGTATGTGTCATTTATATTCTTTTTTATATTTCAAATATAAGTATTTTCCTAATTTCAAATTAATTTTTTCCTTTTTTTCCTTTATTTATTTATTTATTTATTTATTTAATGGTGAGATATAATTATCGAATTTCTTCAATAGTAACAAGTAAAAATTAAAAGTTTGGTATAAAAGATTTGCATTAAATCATTTATTAATATTCTCGCATAGAATCCTGAAATTTTTTTCAATAATTGAGAAGTTAAATAAAAGACATAACGAGCTTCATTTTTATTTTTTTTTTTAATTAGATAAAAATAATAAAGATTATTAATTTATAATGCTATTTGAAAAAAAAAAAATAAGGATAGTGATTGCTCAAATATTTAAAAAACTTCTTATGATATTTTTTCTCTTTCATTTTTAACCGCGATATTAGAATAATTTCAGAATTTGATAAATTGTATTCATAATTGAATACAGATAATGAAATATGTTTACAGATTTGTTTTATTAAAAAAAATAATAATAATAATTTCTTCTCGTTTTGTTTAATAAGATTTAGAAATTAATAACTTTACAAAGAATAAATAAATAAGTACACAGTTTTTTTTTTTTTTTTTTTTTTTTTTTTTGTTTAAAGAAAAGATTTTAGAAAGTATTTAATGTTATTTCAGTTTCTAGAACAATTTTTCTGTTCTGAAATGTATTATAAAATTTTTATTTTCGAAGAACACAAAATTTCAATTTATTTAATATATATATATATATACATTGAAGATTTTTCTAGAAGATGCTACAAAATGTTTCTGAAATATTTCTTTGATGAGCAAAATTTTCAATTATAATAGAATAAAAATGCCTGAAATTCCAGAAATATGTTTTTATTTATAAAACGCTTTTCGGTAAAAGAATAACCTAATGGATTTTATAATGATAGTTATGATTGTAGATTTACCAATACATATTGAATGTATATTTAGATACACACATAGTAAAAAATAAATATAGACGAACGAAATGGAATTCAATAATTAAGTAAAAAACTACTTTTTTAACAACAAGTATACTATGCTGTTTTTTTTTCTTTTTTCAGGAAATTCTTTTATTTACAGCTTAAAATCTCATATGAGTTGAAATCTCATAATGCGACTGAAATTATCCAATGTGTGACCTTTTAATTTTCTGAGTAAAATATCGGTTTTGTAACAGAATATTAATCTAAATATAATGCAAGTTAACATAAATTTCTCTTTATCAAGAGGTTTTACACATTTTTTTTTTAAATAATGGTGTTTTACAATAAACTTGCTGAGTATCTACATAAGAAATTAAAGCTATTAAATACCTTTTAAAAATAAAATAGTCAAAGCAACAATCACAAAATTATTTTCTATATTAATCTATTAAAGTATCTTAACTGTGGTATTTCCAGAATTATCAATTCTCGATATAAATATAATCCATTTGTATTGAATGCACAAAACTAAATATATGGAATAAAATTCAATATACGAAACACTTGTGGGCATTCTCTCAAAGGGAAACTTCTACAGAAAAGAAGACCAAACTTAAAAAAGACGGATTAGATGATTAGTTTGTGATGCTTATTTTAATTTTCTACTACTCGACAACAAAATATCAAAATCTATACAAGCTTCCGCGTTATTATGGTTGAAATGGTTGCGTATAAAATTATAGTTTATTTCCAAAAATCGCACTACTTGATCCCTTACATGCATTATTTTTTAATCTTGCCCAAAAAGAATGCATTATATGTAGATTATTATACCGGTTTATGCAAAAGTACAAAAATAAATAAATAAAAATAATTAGTATATAAGTTTTATTTACTTAGTTTTAAAAATGAATTGTTTAAAAAATGATAGACTAAGCGTAAATAATATTGTTTTAATGCTAAAAAAAGAAAGATGCATATATTTAATTCTTAATTATTATAAACAAAGGAAAACAGCTTGAATTTTTAAAACAAATCTCAATATGTATATATATATATATATATATACATATATATATATATATATATATATATATATATATATATATATATATATATATATATATATATATACTAGCAGACCCGGCCACGCGTTGCTGCGGTTAAGTAATACGTTGATAATTTGATAAGGTATATAGTATTTTCCCACAACTGGATTTGGCGATTTTTTTTTCTTTCTTTTTTTTTTTTTTTTTTTTTGGCGCCTTTTTGAACGATAACGAAGTGGTTCTGGATTATTTGCAATGAAATATGTTAACCTGCATGCTTTTATTTTAGATTTATGATTTAGCCATAATCGCCAAATCCAGTTGTGGGGAAATACTATAGTTGTTACCCACAACTATAACTTATAATATAACTTCAGTAATTATATTCGGATAATTATAACTTCAGTATATCCCCACAGCTGAATTTGGCGATTTTTCTTTGGCGCCGTTTTGAACGATAACGATGTCGCTCTGGACTGTTTGTGATATAATATGGCAGCCTATATGTTGTTTATTTTGGATTTATTATTTTATGTTTTTGATTTATGATTTAGATTACCATTTATGATTTATAGATTTATGATTTAGCCATAATCGCCAACAAAAAATCGCCAAATATCGTTGTGGGGATATACTGATTAATATATTACTGAAAAGATTAATATATTTTAACGAAGTGGTGAGAAGATTCTGAGTATGTTAAAATTTTAATAGTAGTTAATCTATTCAAGTTAATCTAGAAGGAAAGCATTGAGGATTAAGATAAGAAAATTGCAAGATTTTACGATCGCATTTTCAGCAATAAATATGAGTAAAACTTTAATGCAAAATACATATATAAATCACAAATTTAATCAGGAACGTTAAATTGGTAAGTTATTAAAGAAAAAGTAAAGAAAAATAAGAGAAATAATTAACTAAAGTTTCGAACATCGATCATATAGATTAGCGTTACAAAACAAATATACAGACTTAAACTCTTCCAGACTTTAAAATAAGTTTTAAACTAACTTTTAAAATTTAATGTTAAATAAAACAGACTTTTAAATAAATTTTAAAATATTGAAATATTACTTTTTATTTAGAACGTTATGTATAGATCACAAATTTCTTAAAGAAAACGAAGTGATACAGATTAGAATAATGCAACAAAAATTGAAAAAGCAAGGTTATGTCGTAAATAAATTTTTAACACACGTGTCACGTGAAATAAATTGTAGCATATACATAATGTAACTGACATAAGATATTAACATGTTGCAGCGGAATAAATTTCATATCTATCATCCTTGGCGGAAAAAAAATAATATCGCCAAATTATCTGGCGCACACATTTAATTCCTTTCAAAAATCATGGTTATTTTAACAACTTATATTAAGAGAGTAATGGAAAACATGAAACAATATTTCGCACAATACATATTACGAAAATATACATCTAGCTTGTATATTTTCGTGTTACGTTTTTGATCGCCAAATACGAAAAACTCCAAGGACGACAGAGCTTTGAAATTTAAAATTAAAATTTTGTCAATTTGACAGCACAATAACTCAATCTAATGTATGCACATGATAAATAATACATATCTATACAAAAATATGGGGATTAAAATCCGGAAATAATTTTCCTCGTTTTTTTAATAATTTTTTATAAAAAATACAATGGGTGATTAACATAAGAAATCTTTTTCTTGATTTCACAGGCGGTCAGTGACGTCACACTTCGCTTGTGTATAACTACATACTTTATCAATGCGAATAAAATCTTTAAATTGATTATGACGTCAATTTTCGTGAGATGAATAATTTAACTTTTTATAATTTTTTAACGTTCACGTTTGATTAAATGTATTTACTTTTATGTCGAAAGAAAATGAACTCGTATTTTTTCTTTTTGGCAACAATTAATCTTATGGAACTCACAGATATTTTGGAGCAACTTTAACAAAGGTCTATAATTAACAAATAATTGCAATAAAACAATATTGTGACAATAAACTGAGATAAAAACTATCCTATCTCTCAAGTTGGACCAAACTGCACACAGTGTGCAAAATTTCATTAAAATCGGTTCATTAGTTTAGAAGTTTATCGCGGACAAACATCGTGACACGTAATTTATATATATATACAGATATATATATTAGCACACCTAATTTTTACGAACTTCTCTTCAGACGTGCCAAAACAATTCGTTAATCTAAATGTTACATTAAAAAGCATGCGGCTCCCCCCCACCACCTTTTTTTTTCATACTTAGTTTGAATGGACCAAGGTAATATGGCACACCGCCAACAGTAAAGCTCTCATTACTTTTAATACTTTAATTAGAAGTTAAAGACAGCATTTCGTTTTCATATCATTATGCATTTAAGGGTTATATCCCAGGTTTTTGCGGGCGTTTTCTCACGGCCAGTGGTTTTATTATTAACTCATTTAAGATATTAAACGTAATTCCATACTACATATTCATATATAGTCTGTATTACAGTTACTACGAAAATTGTAAAAAAAAAAAAATCAAAGAAATGTCACTAATATAGGGTATGCACCGAATTTATTATGTATAATTCTTTATAATAAACCACCTAGATTTATAATTTTAACAGAATTTTATGCTTTAAAAGCTGAGATATTGCTATAAATCTGTTACTGAAAATTTTGGAGCAGTGGTGAAATTTGTTTAAGAGACATGTATTAAAGTTATAGCATTATTTTTTCCCCAGTATAATTTTAATCCTCTGTAATGCAATTGCTTTCAAATATCTGAATAATAGTTTCAATACAAATCAGAAGCTAACCGGTACATACCCATCAACTTGTAGGTTCTATTTAGACTAAAGTTACAGTAAAATCAAACTGATGCATGTAATATTTTGAGTTATAGCAGGGGGAAAAAGTTGCATTATGCATAACCAATAATGCACTTTTTAAAAATAAAGTCCTGCTATTTAAGTTTCGAATATCTAAAGCTCTATACTTGTGACCAATTTTTTTTTTTTTTTTTTTTTTTTTTTTTTTTTACAAGTCAATTTCGTAAAATTCAATATTTTTTTTCCTTATGAAATACAGAAAAGTAACACCTTTAAATACTAACTTCATGAATTGAACATATATTCTTTAGCTTAATAATATTTTCGCGATTGATGAAATACATGCAGTGCAAATTCATGTATACTTAGATTATTCTTATAGCTGATGATAAATTTTAGTTATTTCAGAAATTGTGATGCTATGGGTGTTTATAATTGTTACAATACAATACCAAAATTTACATACCAAAATTTACATACCAAAATTTTAATTGATTCTGGAGGCATTGTTAGTACCTGCTCTTTTTTCACACCACTTTTCTTGAAGGGTATTTTTTCTTATTTAATTATAATCATATATTGGGAAAAAAAAATCACTGGAAAGAAACTGGTGTGAAATAAGGGAGGGTACTAACAGTTTTCCAGAATAGATTAAAATGTTGGCATAAATGAGAATATAATGTGTTTAATAATTCAATGAAAACAATTTTAAAAAGGATTTTTTTTTTTTTTTTTTTTTTTTTTTTTTTTTAATTTGTCCAGATTTACGAATTTTTAAGAATGACTGAATTTTATATTAAAAAATATATTTATGAAATGATATATAAAAAAGATTGCCTTTACAAGAATGTCATAACTACTGAGAATTTGTATTTTAATTTATGCTTTTAATTTCATTTAATTACATACGTTGGTAATAATTTTATGTAATGAATTTTATTTAAACAAATTTAATCACAACTTGCGAAAACTAAGAACTAACAGTATATTAATCTTAATCTTAAATAAAATTACTAATTTTTATTATCAAATATTTAAAGTTTCCTAAAAAAAGGAAAGAGAATGAAAATGTTAAAATTATCATAAAGTTCATAAACATTAACCTTTTCAAAGATTTAAATATACTTTCTAATAAAAAGTTTTATTTTCCGTCCTGTTGGCGACGTGCCCAGTCTAATTCTATCAGCTTTATTTAAATGTTCGTATTTTTAACATTTTGTACATTGCATAGAAAATATTTGCACAGTTATTTTATCTTAAAACTACAGGAAATATATGTCATTCTTATTTTATACAAATAAAAACTAAGAATATTATATTAGTATGAAAACTTATCTAAGAAAAATATTTAAAAGGAAAATTTATAACTAAATGTTTTTTCTCAGTTGAAAATTTATAATTTATTATTGATGTTTTAGATAGATTAAAAAAAAAAAAAAATTCTACACAAAGTTTAAATATTATAAATTTGTAATTTATTTTCGAGTTAATTTTATATGTCACTTTTATCTCAAAAGACATAATTGTATAATATAAATCGATAGCTGTTAAACAAAGTCATTATAAATTTGTAGCTTATTTTAAATTAACCTATGCCATACAACTGCATATGTGGGAGACCGGAGCACACTTTTACACTCTTAATATTTTTTCTCAAAAAACAGAAAAGCAATGTACTTGAAAAAAGTAGAAAACAATCTCTAAATCCTTATTAACATATCTTAATTTTTTTATAAAAAAATTCCAATACATTATCAATTAAAAAACAAGACCTTCCGGCTTATTCAGAAGCGTAGGTTGATTTCTTTTTTCTTATCAAGTAGCCGTCATTTTGTTTCAAAATGGCGGCTACAAATTAATAATGGACTTGGTAGAAATATTGATGTAGGCTATGCACGTATGGTGTTTTAAGCAAATCAGTTCATAAATACCTTTATGTCAATTTAAAATTTTCAATTGGCTGGCGCTTGGAAAAAAATTGTGGGTTACGTTGACAAATATATCAAATGCATTTGCGAGATAAGTCTACTGTACACATACAGTTCGAATAAATTCAAAATCTCAAAAATCATCGTGTTGAAAAATTAAGTGGCTGCCACTTGGATCAAAATGGCAGAGAGAAAGTTGCTCATCTAAAATATCGTTGTAAATTTGAATTTTTTTTCAAAAATTCTTTTAAAGAGGCTTTTAAATGCTAGTTTTCTGCATTTCTAGTTTGTTTTAGCATTAAAATAGACTAATTTTCCCTTAAAAACGCATTAAAAATATCCAATAAGGCAGGTAATGGATTTGGCGCCAAATTTGGCGACTTTCGGCGAGAAAATACTTATCGATATACCAAAGATAGACGCAATAACGTGATTGGTTCACAAGTTACATGAAATTTCTAGATTTTTGCTATTTGAATGATAAATCCATTTTTCAACTTTGATTTGAATTGATTAAGTATTTCAAAAGTTACCGTAATAATAAAATTTCAAGTGGCCGCCACTTGGAAACAATACAGTGGAACAAGTCGCCCAGCAAACACATCCAAGATATTTGAAGCATAGGTTCACTGTCCAACTGTGGTTCAAATCAGTGCCGTGTTTCGAAAGTTATTATTATGACAAATTTTCAAGTGGCAGTCTAAGTGGCTGCGACTTGGAAACGAAATGGCGAAACAACTTGCCCAACGAAATCACCCAATATATTTGTATGATACGTTCATTGTCCAGTTCTAGTTTAAATTAAATCAGTATTTCAAAAATTATCGTCATAAGAAATTTTCAGGTGGCACCGCTTGGAAAAAAAAGCGAAGTGAGATGCCCAGGGAACTTATCTGAGATATTTGAATGATAAATCCACTATCCAAATTTGATGCGAATTGATTCAGTATTACTACAGTTACCATAATGACAAATTTTCAAGTGGCATCCACTTGGAAATAAATTTGCGGATCAAGTCACCAAGTGAACTTATATTAGATATGTGAACCATAAGTTCACTATCCAACTTTTATTTGAATTAGTTTTGTATTTTAAAAGTTATCGTAATGGCGTATTTTCAAGTGGCAGTGTGATTTCAAGAGGCTGAAACTTAGAAACAAGATGTCGGGACATGTTCCCCAGTGAACACGTTCAAGATAACTACACGATAATATCACTGCCCAAATTTGGTTCGATTTGGAGTATTATTTCAGAAGTTATCGTGATTTTAAATTTTCAAGTGGGGGCCTGATTTCAAGTGGTCCGTTTAGTATCAGATATCCGGTACTTTCCAAAAAATGGCGGTTAAATTTCATTAATAAACTTGGTGAGACCCTTATATGGTCTATGTATACATCAAATTCAAACAAATTCGGAATACGCATTTTATAATGTGAATTTGAAAATTTCAAGTGGTCTCCACTTGAAAACAAAATGGTGGAGCAACGTGATTGGCAAACGCATCCAAAATATTTAAACGTTCACTGTCTAAATTTGGTTCGATTTGGAGTACTATTTCAGAAGTTATCGTGATTTTAAATTTTCAAGTGGGAGCCTGATTTCAAGTGGTCCGCTTAGTATCAGATATCCGGTACTTTCCAAAAAATGGCGGTTAAAGTTCATTAATAAACTTGATTGAGACACTTATATGGCCTATGTATACATCAAAATTCAAAGAAATTTGGAATACGCTACAATGTAAATTTGAAATTTTCAAGAGTCTCCACTTGAAAACAAAATGGCGGAGCAACTTGGTTAACAACCTCATTTAAGATATTTATAAGATAATTTCACTGTCCAAATTTGCTTCTATTTTGAGTATTATTTCGGAAGTTATTGTGATTTTAAGTTTTCAAGTCGTAGCCTGGTTTCAAGTGGCCTGCTTAACTTAAATTTTCCGCCACTTTGTTAAAATGGCAGATAATGTTCATAAATAAAGTTCATTGAGACCCTTATGTGGTCTATATTTACATCAAAATTCAAGCAAATCTTCACTTTATTAAGCATTTTACTTTGAAATTTCGTCCAGTATTGGAAATTATTTTTATAATATGGGAAAAATAGGGCAATTAGCTATACATTACACTGTAAATATATTAAAACGATAACATGATGCGAATGATTTTTAAAATCATGTTCTCCATAAGAAAAAATTAAAAATAAAATAATGAATTCTATATTCTGAAACAACAATGGGATTAACAATAAAAACTTTTCGCGCATTATTACCGTGCTTGGAAGTAATGCTCGATCTGGGATAGAATCTTTCTCTCTTATAACTTCAATAAATACATGTTTAATTTCATTCCATCTGTCCGTCTGATTGTCTGTCGATCTTCTGTTTGTACTATAATTTTCACAAATACTTTTAACTATATATACGTTATTCAAGATCACTTTAATGTATATTCCTGATTTAAAAAGGTATAATTAGCACGGTTTTCTTGTGTACAGCAACACACAAAAATATTCCTATGAATTAAGTTCTATGAGATGTATTTCGATGTCGCATATTTTTAAATCTTTGTACTAAGGAAACAGAATAAAATCTACGTTTATTATTCAAATGAACAAAAGCATGTTTACTATAGAATATAGTAGGATTAGCCTGGTATGTTACGGACGTACAAAAGAATCCCACTACATTGAAGAATATAATAAATAAATATTGAGATTATGTTTCTTTTTTTTGTGTGTGCGTGTGCGTATGTGTGTTTTGCATTTTTAACACTTTACAATAATATTTAAGGGTGATTATACATTCAGATAATTTGTTTGACTCTATGTCCGCCATCTAATTTCAGTTAATATTAAAAAAATGTCTTGTAACTCACATATGCTTATAAAGTTCACTGCGGCACGTTCTTTACTGAAGATGATATAAACAGTGGAACTGGTTTGTATACAGGAATTTATTTTATTTTTCATTATAATTTTATTAAAGATATAATTTATGGCATACTTTAGTCTGTTAACACTCCATACAATATAACGCAATTAATAGACGTTATTATTTCGATATACAAAAGTATTTTTCTTGTCGAATAATTTGTGATTCGTGTAATTAATTTGTTCATTGGACCCCACCAATTGTTCAGATGCATTATGGAGTTCAAATGTAAATTAATCAATGTAATTGTTTAGCGTTAAAATGAATTACTTTAGCGCATTATATGATACGTATACCAATTTAGAAGACATAGGGGACAGTAAAATTAAAATAAGCTTTAGTGAGATTCGATCTATCATATTTCCAAAAAAGCGTTTTTTTAGCATTATTGTTTCTTATGCAATGCATAAAGTTGCATAAAATGAACCACTTGTAAATTGTTTTTTATCTATATATATAAAAGAGTAAACTTACTGACTCACTGACTCAATACAGACACGGTAATTCTATGGGAGACAGAGTCACAAATTTTAGCGTGCAGGTTGTTTTTTAGGATCTTGATCCCTAGACGAGATTTTGTAAAATTCCCCCTATTCCCTCCTGTGAGGGGGGGGGGGAGGTCTGGTAGCAAAAACATGTTTGTAAGCATAACTCGGCTCCAAATTATTTCACGGTTAATAAATTGCGCATGGAAGATTACATTCTGCGATTTTGAAATTTTTGATTTTTAAGAGGGTAGGGCAGAGAAAAGATTTTTGGGTGAAATTTTGCAGAATCCGGATTTTCGAACAGAATTCTACTAATAATGGTACAAATTCTGAAAACGGGAATGTGTTTTCTTGAGGATATTTCCAAAAACTAGGGTTTTGTATTTTGCAATATTCGATTTTGGAGGGAGTTAAAAAGGAGTAAATTTGAGGTCCCCTTTTAGCGTTAAATTTGTAGTGGGAAATTATAGGAACTGAGATCACGAATTCATGTGTGTGACTTATTTATGTATATCCAACACTCACTATAATGTTGTTTTGCGAAATTCTCACCTTACCCTCCATGAAAGCCGGGGCATTAAACACGTTTCCAAGCGTAGTTTTGCTTCAAATTATCATAAGGTTAATTTTTATGCGTGGATTGGTTATGCGTACTCAGCACGCCCTATAAAGGGAGTTTGCAAAATTGCCCCTTTAACCCCTTTTGAAGACGGTGCTAGGAAAACACGTTTCCAAGAGTAACTCTAAATTATCTCAGGAAAATAATTTCCTGATAGGTCGATTGGTTATGTATACCCAACACACACTACAAAGGATTTTTCGAAAATTCTCTCTACAACCCTCAATTGGGAGTTGGGTGAGGGAGAAATGCTTACATGCAAAAAATATGCTCCAAATTTTCTTATGAAGACTTTTTTTTTTTTAATGTGTGGGTTGGTTATGCGTACCTAAATATTGATAAAGTGATTTTGTGAAATTTCACTCCTTCACCTTTTAAGGGTGGAGGACAAAAAATACGTTTTCAATTGTAAGTCTGCTCTAAATTATTTCAGGAAAGCATTTTTTTTTATGTGTTCGTTGATTATGTATACCCAACAAAAGCATTTTGCGAAAGCTTTTTGCGAAAATATACACTTTCCCCTCAGAATAGGCGGGAAAAAACATGTTTTAAGTTTAGCTCTGTTCTTACCTTAGAATGGTGAGTTTTAGTGTGTGGGTGTTGGCTAAATGTACTCAGTATACACTATTAACAGATATTTTGAAACTTCCAACTTTAAAAAGCGGGTAATGCTCTGCCAAAAGAAGTCCGGACCCGCATTCGTTATGTTGAAAGCGGAAAAATCACTACCAAAAGTAGCCGTTGATATTTAATAGAAGTTTCAATTAATTACAATGTTGGTTTTTTTTTAATTATTTTTTATAATTATTTTGAGATGAATAAGAATATGGAATTAGAGAATTCATTAAAATAGCGAACACGAAAGAGTTTGTTTTAAATAAAGTTATTTTTAAATAAAGAAAATGTGTAAAGATAATTTGTGAGTTAAATTCACTGAAATTGTTCAAATCATAATATATATATATATATATATATATATATATATATATATATTAAACTTTTATGATACTCTTTGTATAAATATTCAGTGGATAAAATAAATTTAAAAATGTTGGTAAACCTAGAATTCATTTTTCATTTTACAACGCAAAAGTAATGTGTTATAAATGATTCTTCTAACTTTGCAGCAAACAACAAGTAATTTAACTGATTTAGCCTACAAATACTTTTTAAACATTGAATAAACAAAATACATATAACAAAATAATAATTTATGTATACGTAACAAAAGAAAATAAAATCACAAAATTTTATTTTCTTTGGTTGAATTCTCCAAGAAAGATCGTGCATAAATCCTTTTCCCCAAGATTTAAGGTTGATTTCGAAACGGATTTTGGAAATAGACGAAGACGCGCACCCGAAAAAAAGGACTTGCACATTTCTCACGTGAGCTTAGATATGTTCCATACTTCTGTGCTTTCAAATTTCTTCTAAAAGAAGATTTGAGGTTTGAGGTATACTTTTAGAAATTTGTTTTGTAAAGTACGTGAATGCTCACCGAATTCGGTATTTTGATCGTTTGAATTTCTGTTAAAATATCTTTCGTGAATCTTTCAGCAGTTTAAAAGAAATTTACGGATGGAGATATTGATCCCAAAGAATAAATATAAAAGGATATATATATATATATATATATTTTTAAGAAAGTTTTACGATTTTATTAGATATTTAAAATATTGAAATAGGGATAATAAATTTGAAATAAAACTTTATCATTTCATTAGAATGTGAAAAAAAAAGTATAGGAATTAATACATATTTTTGAAATATTTTACCGTAAACTATTTTTATTCTAAAAACATAAGTGCCAAGTCTCCGCTATTTTCAGTGAAGAATTCACACCGGAAAATCTTTATAAATGTTTTCAGTTTATTTATTTATTAGAAAAATATATATGCGATGATTCCTTTTTAAGAATATCTGTGATAAATCGGATTTAAAATTTAGAAATGTTGGCAGCTGTAATTACTTTTTCAAACGAAAGTGTCTATATTACACACACATTTGTACTGTATATGAATATATATATATATATATATGTGTGTGTGTGTGTGTGTGTGTGTGTGCGCGTAAGAAATGGAATTGTTTTAGGGGTTTCTTTTTTTCTAGTAAAAATGGCGACTGAATATTTAAAAAAGAATATATTTTCTGTTGAAACTTTTGAATTACTCCTTCCTTCCTTTCTTTCTCTCTTCTTTCTTTCTTTCTATCTTTTTTTTTTTTTTTTTTTTCTTTTAAGAGTAAGTATTTTTTTTTATACAGATGATTCGTGTTACTTAAGATCTTTGTATTCATGCATAAAATATTAAAAAATGAAATAGCTTCGGAATATTATCGTCAATCATATGTAGAAAGACGAAAAGTGGAGAAGAGAGAAATACAACCTCATAATGTAAAACATTAACAATATAGATTTTTTAAATATTCCTACTACTACAAAAACTGTTTGAACCTTTGCTAAACAACTCAAATTTCTTTGTAAATCGAATATATTTAATTCTAAAAAGAAAATCTGTAAATTTCAATGTTTTTATAAAATACACTTTATTGACATTTCAGGCAACTTATTTTACTAAAAATTACTTCCTCCACATTAGTTAAAAAAAAAAAAAAAATGAATCCTACCTTGGAACATAATTACTTGCTTAGAAAATTCATTATGATGAAAATATTTGAAAAAAAAACTTAATTAATTAAGCGTGGATAATTAGTTTTTAAAGTAGCATCTAATATTGAAATAGCAACGCAAATTTACATACATGGATAATCATTATCTAATTTACGAATAATTTTTTAACTCCAAGCTAAAATTCTTTAATATTTAGAAACGAAAATAAAAATAAATATACGATTGAAATAAGACTTGTAGAAATACGTATACATAGGTATATCTAGAAGTCTTATTTCAATTATCAAGAAAATCTACAATTTTCACATACGTGTAAAAATTGTAGATTTTAACATACAGTAAAATATAAAAGAGTCTCAACGATCCTGTATACTTACGTATAATGAAAAATAATAAATTGACGTACTTTCACAAAATGTGAGCAAATTATAGTCTTTTCTTCTTTTCCTACTCGTATTCGTAGAAAATGTCTAGGTAAAAACAGTGATGTAGCTGTTTGTTTGTGCATATGAAATGTATTTCGAGAAGAAGAAATATTATAAACATAAATGATTTTTAAAACTTGCATTTTATAAATGTATTTTAATAGCTTAAATATATTTACAATAATGCAATAAAGTAAATAATTATAATATTATAGTTCTATTGTTCACTCAGAGAAAACTTATGTTGAAATAAAAGAAGTTGTTTGTCACAACAAAAATTCCTATTTCAATATGTTCCGATAAAAGTTTGTTTGGATTAACAAAATAAATTTAATTGATTCGTATTGTAATTATAACAAAATAGAATTTCGTTTTTCTAAATAAATAAATAAATAAATAAATAATAATAATAATAATAATAATAAAAGAAAAGAAAAGAAAGAAAAAAAAATACAAATATTCAAAAATTATAGTGAAGTTAAATATAGATTGGTAATATAAGCAAATACATTAGACGTTTCCGCCTTTTTTTCAGGGAATAATCATTGATGAGAAATTTCCACATTTTTTGCTACCACTATTTTATGTAACAATTTCTAAAGTAAGCTATCTAATCACGACACTTTAATATAGAAACACAGTAAATTTTTCTATATAAATATAGTAGTGTCGAAGAAGTAAAGAAATTTTTACTCCTGAAAATGTCCTGAATAAAGAGCGGAGACTTCAAGCGTTGATGCAATTAAATTTTGGTGATTTTTTTTTTTTTTTTTTTTTTTTTTTTTTTAATCTGTTAACATTATTTTTTGTCTTTTAGTAATAAAAGTGATTTTTTATTTCTAACAATATTTTGGTTTAAAACAACAAAATACCGATAACAAAATTCATTTTGTAGTTCTAATCAACTCGTTTCTATAACTGTGTATATGTCCTGAAATCTTCTCGCGGAGAATCAAAATTGTGATGGCATCCCTCTGAACCATCCTTAGGGGTGTGCCCAGACCATCGCCAATTATTCATTGCACAGTACTAGTGCTACGTCAAACCCAACCAATCAAACTGAAATTTTCTCATGAAAAATGTGAAAAGTGTAAGATGGTGCAAAATAACCTAAAAATACCAATTTTATTTGATTTGTCTTATACTTGTAACAAAATAAAATTTCGTTTTTCTTACAAACAATAAAAATAATAATAATTATTATTATTATAAATAAACTAAAAGGATTATAAAGTTAAACGAAGGACATTATAACAAAAAGCAAATACAATTAAAATTCGATGAAATTTTGTAAATTTATTAACGATATTGCTTGTCTTGTAATCACGAAAGTGATATTTTGCTTCTAACAATAATATGGTTTAAAACTATGTGAATTAACTCCAAAAGTTCAGTATAACTACTGTAAAATTTGATATAACAGTGTCAATGCGAAAAGCGGAATGAAGCATAACTGATCAAATGTTATTGGACTTAGAAAAAATTCGCTACTAGACATAGGGAAAAGCGGTCGAGAGCAAGGGAATTTTTTCTGTTTGATTATCCGAAAGAATCGTTCTCTCACTTTGATTTTCTGTTTTTTAGCATTCAATGATTTAATCTCTAACAACGACATCTTGTGAATTTATTTGCTAGCATTTTTAAAACTTAAATAATTATAATTAATATTATTTTTTTTTTTTGAAATATTTAAGCTGCAGATGAATTAATAAGTACAGCTGGTGAATTCATTTCTGTTATTATGTATCCCAAGAATTAATAATCTAGCTAGATTTTTCTATACCCACCATAAGGTAAAACATACTTGGGTGATACTTATTACTGCGAAAACGAGATACATGCGTTCTCAGATTCATACACAGCGATGTAGGGGTGTCCAGTGATTTTTTTGTTTTGTTTTGTTTTTGTTTTCATGTGCGCGAAGCGTACATACGTGCATGATACTGATTGTTGCGAAAATGAGTTACATGCGTTTTCAGATTCATGCACAGCGATGTAGGGGTGTACAGTGATTTTTTTTTCATGTACGCGAAGCGTGCATACGTGCGTGATACTGATTGCTGCGAAAACAAGTTACATTCCATCTCAGATTCATGCACAGCGAGGTAGGGGTGTCCCCGGTTTTTTTTTTTCATGTGAGCGAAGCGTACATACGTGCGTGATACTGATTGCTGCGAAAACAAGTTACATTCGATCTCAGATTCATGCACAGCGAGGTAGGGGTATCCACTGATTTTTTTTTCATGTGCGCGAAGCGTACATACGTGCGTGATACTGATTGCTGCGAAAACGAGTTACACGCGTTCTTAGATTTATGCACAGTGAAGTAGGGGTGTCGCGTGATTTTTTATTTTTTATTTTGGTTTTTATGTGCGCGAAGCATACATACGTGCGTGATACTGATTGTTGCGAAAACGAGTTACATGCGTTCTCAGATTCATGCGCAGCGAGCTAGGGGTGTCCAGTGAATTTTTCTTCTTTTTTTTTTTTTTTGGTTTTCATGTGCGTGAAGAGTACATACGTGTGTGATACAACACCAGTTTTTCATGTTTTCCCATTACATCTTTCGTTTTCTATATCATTACTTTCAGTGGAAGAATCCAAATACGTAACGGGGGTTTCAGGTAGCAGGATGCATTTGCATGCCAGGGGGCAGTTGGTACTTTTTTAAAGTGGGGGAAAGATAAGCGAGTGCAGTTGGTAGTCACCCCTACGCTAAATTATCTTGCTCTGTATTCTTTTTCATTTCATTTTCCACGCTCATTTTTTATTTCCTAAATTAAACATTATTTAAAATTAAAAATTTTGATAATGACGTCATTTTGTCATAGCCTAAGCAAATTTAATATTTAATATTTCTTTTATTATTCGCGTGAATGTAACTAGGCCTCGGCCAGAGAACGAACGAATTCTCGCCCAGTCCTTCAAACAGAAAACAAAAGGGGAATAAGTCCCTTGCGCGTCACCTTTTTTCCCTATGCTTCAAGTAGTAAATTTTTCTAAGTTCGGTAACATTATGATCAGTTCTACCTCCATCCGCTTGTGTCAATGCGTAGACCCCCTCCCAGTCATTGTTGGCATAATGTTAAATATAAGGTGAGTAAAATACATATAAAGAAGCATTTTTTTTTTTTTTTTTTCATAGCAACGTGTGGTCGAAAATGAAAACTGTAGGCGGAAAAGTGCATCGTGCTTTAGAATGAGAAAAAGAGAAAAAATGACAAAAAACAGCATGAAAAAAAAAAAAAAAAAAAACGCACAATCTAAATGTGTGAAAAAACAACTAACACCAGTCCGAAAATAAAGGAAAAATAGATAAGAAAAATAAATAGAAGCGGTGGAAGTGTGGGCTCAGATGAGCTTACCGGATTGTTTTTCATTTCTGAACTCGTATTGCTATACAAAAAATGCTTCTTTATATATATTTTACCTAACCTTAAAGTTTGGCCCACAAATTCAGGAACACCCTTTAGATTATAATTATACTGTTTCTAATCAAAGTATTTGTATCCATTATACATGAATTGTAGAAAGACGAATATTGGATATAATCTTAAGAAATATTTTAGCATACGGATTGCAAAAGAATCGACGTAGGCAGAGTTAGATTTCCAACTGTCGCAAATTCTACTCTCCGCACTGAACGTTTTAATATTCTTTAAGATATAATCTGTGCAGATTATTAAGAAAAAAATTAATTAATATTTTTTATTTAGCATAACAAAGGTGAAATTTAAATATAATTTGATTAGAAAGATTCGATTTCATCTCTTTCAAATCTGTGAAAAGTATTAGCGTATGCACTGTATTCACCGTAATCAATCTAGTGTTTTTCTTTCAATATTAATTTTTTTTCAATATGAGCGCAGTGGAGCAGCACTTTTATCTCTTTGTATAATTTATGTCATAGTGTACTTCATAACGTATTTGATTAGGGAGGTGTTGAGCTTGCGGAAACTACCTTTCGGAATTTCGGCCAAAAATTGGAAATTGGGAATCTTTGAAACCCTGTGGAACAAACAGTTACTGGAATATATAAATAATATCGATTGAAACTTGAAATACACTTGCTCTAAAATAATTAAATGCATATATTTCACGTGTGTGGTCAGTTTGATATTTTCCTCAATGTTAGGGCCAAAAAACCCTCTTATGGACCTACACTCTTTATTTAGGAAAATTTACCTTTGAAAATATACTATAAATTTTACTTTTTTTAAACAGTGGTACGGAATAAATACAAAAAAGTCTCTTGCGGCAGCCCTGCGTACTGTTAAAATATGCCCTTCAACCGCAATGACAACTGCCTAAAGCGGTATGATATTCATTATTTTATTGTGATAAGAATAATTTTTTTTATAAAACTGGTACAATTTTCTTCTTAAGAAAACTAGTAATTAATAGCCTAACTTCACATATATTTATGCAGTGCAATATTACAAATGCATTAAATTGTATCGGAAACGGCGCTTTAAAAGACCTCACTATGTTATATCTGTTTCATACTTTTTAAAATTTAAGAACACATTTTACACAACATTATGAGATCAATTTTGAACATATTTGCGAAATTCAAATACATTTTTAACGAATTACTTCAGGCTGTCTCTAAAGCGAAAAATTTTGTAAAATGAAACAAGATACCTTTGTCGCTACAATTATTTTATAGTTTTTGTTTTATCTCTTTCTCTTTGTGACGTACAAAATAGTCTGACATACTAAGGAATGTTGTTATATTTTTGGATTAAAATATTTAATGTAGTATTTTCTATTATTATTATTATTTTAAGGATTCAAAATAGTTACATATATTACGTGATTTCTCCATTAATTGAGAAGCATGTATGACTTAGATTACGTGAAACTTATAGCTTTCTCAACGATAACCAAAGTTATACGATAACTTTCTCAGATAACCAACGATAACTTTCTCAGTTCGAACAACCAAACTGAACACTTTTATACATAGTAGATCTCAAAGAGTACATTTTTAAAATATACATCTTGAAGTGTATAACTGATTTAAAGGGACACACAAGTAAAATCGAATATGTTACCGTGCCTTAAACAAAGGCTCGAACTTGAAAAGAAATAGTCAATTTTTAATTTTTAATTTTGTACTGATTTTTTTTTCCTGCTTCAACCTAGTTTAAATGATTGAAAGTGTTAAATGTTTGGAAAGTCGAGGGGAGCTACTCCAGATTATATCCCACTCCTCTCTACCCTTTTAAAATTACGAATAAGAAATATTTTTGCTGTTTTTGCAATACCGTTTATCTCGTAGTTAAAACAATGTGTATCTCACATAATTTCAAATAATGTAAATTTCACATTCATTCTTTTTTTTTTTTTTTTTTTTTTTTTTTTAAGTTTTATGATAGGAAATCTGACACGGAAAGATAAAAACATTTTAGCTATAACTATTACTTAATTAAATTGAATTATTTTAACTTATAGTACTAATACTCACCGTTTTTAATGAATTAACAATATATTAAATTTATCTTGTAAAAAAAAATAAATAAATAAATAAATAAATAAATAACTGGTACAAACTTCTGGAAATAAATCATGTATGTATTTCCTTTTTTTTAAATATCAATAACAGAATTGCTAATTACTTCAATTTTTGAACACCAATAACTTTTAATAGAAATTCCTTTAAAAATCTTTTAGTCTTTTTCAATTACTAAACAAGGGGAAACTACAGCGCCTAGAATGCATAGTAGGGAAAGCGACCAGCAAATCAGTGCCTTAAAAATTAAGCCTCTCACCAGAGGTATAGTGTAACCACGTTTCCTACGCCTAGCAGTGAGGACGAGTCAAAAATCTTGGAGGGTTTCCGAATTGACCAACAGGTTTGAATTTAGTAAACATCCAGTCATTCGGTATTCCCTTATCGCTTATTTTCTCTCAACGGAAAGCTTGTCTCCCCTATTTTACTAGTGGACTCGTTGAATCCGAACTTGCGCAGAGGCTTCCATGGTCGCAAGAAATGTAGTTAAAGAGTAAGTGCGATCGAGTTTATTGCTTGAAAAACTCCTATTGGTAAATCTTAGATCTCGTGTTTGAGGAAATGAAACTGAAAAAAAAAAAAAAAAAAAAAAAAAAAAAATCAGCTCTTCGATTTGAGCGAAAAAAATTCGAAGGAAGCGCCATCTGGGAAACTTAAAAATTTTTTAGCAGTATTTTACGTATTGGATCATAAGCGCTTGCTACACCGTATATTATAGGCGCTGTAGTGAAAGTTTGTACTCATAAAAAGTGATATTTTAATATCGTAGTTACTGGAAGTTATACAATACAAATGCATCAGATTAATTAACGTTGAAGATAAAATTCTTCAAAATTATAATACTGATATGAGATGGAATTTACATAAAAATTTTGCTTATAGATTAAAAACAATATCATTTTATATTTTTAGTTTAATTAAACTCAAATAAATTGCATTCTTAATCAGTTTTTTTTTTATATGTTAAAATATTTTTTTCAAATATATTGTGTTCTTAAAACATCTAAAACAAATTCCCTTCTCGTACCTTTTAATCATCTGCAACAAATCATTAGTTTGTAGATCAGCACTGAATTTCATTGAGATGGCAGAGATGCAGCTTCATTTAGTAGTTTATTAATACAACAATACAAATTACGGTATAGAATTTAGATGTATTCATTAAATAATTGTCAGCCTGTAAACCTACAATTAATGCTTACATATGAGAAAGCTTATTCTCTTCTGAATGCTGAAATTATTCACGTCCTCTAAGATTAATTGGATCGTTGTGAATACGAAATTTGAACACGAGAGACAACGCTATGGTCATTCTAATTTATATACACTAAGGTCATTTAATTTAAAACAACAAAAACATCGTATTGAATGCTGTATACAAGGTAGCCATATGTTTCACGTTTAAGAAAAATACACATTATTTTATTAAAAGAAGAAAAGTAATTATAAATGTACACTTAATTATTTTATGTATATTTCTTACAGATACATATAGGAGTTTATAATTAAATTTCTTTTACAAACAGCATAAATAAATGATCGGGCTTCTATCGAATTCGATACATGTGTTCAAGAACTTAAACAATATTTCCAAAATATCGACGTAGGGTAGTTTTTATCGGAAAATAAAAAGGTGAATTTAACAAGGAAAATGGTCGCCACGAAGTAAATAAAAGATGAAAGTAATCTGAATAAAATATATGAGCAATAAAATGTAAAACTCAGAAATACATAGTATGTTCATTGATTCTAGTGAAAAAATAACAGAACATGCAAAGTAAAAAATTATTTAATACATTTCGAAAAAAATTTAATAAAAATTAGTTAGTAAATGCTCACACTGTTTATGCATTCTATATAGATTAGCTATTTAGAGAATATCATTATTTTCCTCCCCACAAAGTACCACTTAAAGCACTTTTTTATGCTATTAAAGTTTTTTCTTTTTTTATGTCAATACATACACGAAAACTGTCGTGTTTATAGTAGGTATCTGACATTCCTATTTTATATCAAAGCAATTTTTTAAACTAAATAGTGCTAAAATATACCATTTTAATATTGTTCTTACATAGATTAGAGACGTTTTAAGAAAATTTCATGATTAACTTCAAGTACCAGCAAATCATTTTTATAAACACCTGTAAATACACTATATAAAAACTAGTTGGCATAGGTGGACTCTGCTTAGTTCCCCATCATATTTATGTTCTCATAAATTTCTAGTGCGAGACATATTATAATCATGTTAAAAGAAATGAATTTGACCAAAGCTTGATATTATGACAGAATGAAATCCCCGCCTAATAGGCTATCCACCGTTCACTTCGATATATATATCTTATTCTAATCTATTAATTTATTTTATCAGAGACAATTCCGTTGTTTAGTTTTCATCCTACTATTTCCAATGCAATAATCCTCAAAATTCATATTTATATGAAAAATTTACAATTTCGCTATGTTGATAAAATCGTAAATTACGAATGATTTACGAAATTTTCCTATTAGGATATTTGTATTCAATCATGTTCAAAAAAATATCATAAATGTAATTTTGAAGTTGTCTAATGTATTTACGATCCTCAAAATGGAAATTTATGCTCAATTTTGCCTTATTCTGACATGTTAAGTAAATCGTAAATTCCAACTAACTTACGAATTTTTTAAATTGGAAAAATCGTAGTCTATGATATTCATGCCAGTTTCCTAAATAATATTTTGAAAGTGGTTTGACATCTTTACGATGAAAATATCCCTCAAGATTGACGTTTATGTGAAATTTTGCTCTATTCAGCCATGTTAAGAAATTCGTAAATTTCCAATAACTTACGAAATCTTTATATTGGAAAATTCATAGTCATTAATAATCATGCCAGTGTCCTAAATAATATTTCAAAAGTAGTCTGACATCTTTACGATGAAAATAGCTCTCAAAATTGACGTTTATGTGAAATTTTGCTCTATACTGCCATGTTAAAAAATTCGTAAATTTCCAATAACTTGCGAAATTTACAAAGTAGCATATTTATAGTTACTGATGTTCATTCCGGCATGAAAACAGATATTTTAAAACTGGTCTGACATTTTTACAGTAAAAAGTTTCCATTAAATGCACTTTTAAGTGAATTTTTGTCCCATTCTCCCATGTTAATAAAATCGTAAATTTCTAATAACTTACGAAGTTTTTAAATTCGTATGTTGCAAATGAATAGGGTTCTTGCCAGTGTCGAAAGTAATATTTTAAAACTGATCTGACCTCTCTGCGATCATTTGTTCGTGAGATACCGTGTTAACAGACTAACAAACTAACGGACTAACACACTAACGGACTGACATACTGACACACTGACACACTAACAGACACCCTACAGACAGACACCATAGAAATTTTGTCTTTTTCGGATTCCTCACACCTGAAAACGTGTAAAAAAAGTCAAAAAACCGAGGTCGAAAATTTTCACGATTACCTAAGTTCCCCATACCTATAGTATGATGGGGAACTAATAAAAACTAGTTGGCATAGGTAGACTCTGCTCAGTTCTCCATCATATTTATTTTCTCAGAAATTTCTCGTGCGAGACATATTACAATCATGTTAAAAGAAATGAATTTGATCAAAGCTTGATACAGTGACAGAATGAAATCCCCGCCTAATAGGCTATCCACCGTTCACTTCGATATATTTATCTTATTCTAATCTAATAATTTATTTTATCGGGGTCGATTCCGTTGTTTAGTTTTCATGCTACTATTTCCAATGCAATAATCCTGAAAATTCATATTTATATGAAAAATTTACAATTTCGCTATGTTGATAAAATCGTAAATTACGAATAATTTACGAAATTTTCCTATCAGAATATTTGTATTCAATCATGTTCAAACAAATATCATAAACGTAATTTTGTAGTTGTCTAATTTATTTAGGATCCTCAAAATGGAAGTTTATGCTCAATTTTGCCTTATTCTGACATGTTAAGTAAGTCGTAAATTCCAAATAACTTACGAATTTTTTAAATTGGAAGAATCATAGTCTATGATATTCATGCCAGTATCCTAAATAATATTTTGAAAGTGGTTTGACATCTTTACGATGAAAATATCCCTCAAGATTGACGTTTATGTGAAATTTTGCTCTATTCAGCCATGTTAAGAAATTCGTAAATTTCCAATAACTTACGAAATCTTTATATTGGAAAATTCATAGTCATTAATATTCATGCCAGTGTCCTAAATAATATTTCAAAAGTAATCTGACATCTTTACGATGAAAATATCTCTCAAAATTGACGTTTATGTGAAATTTTGTCCTATACTGCCATGTTAAGAAATTCGTAAATTTCCAATAACTTGCGAAATTTCCAAAGTAGCATATTTATAGTTACTGATGTTAATTCCGGCATCAAAACTGATATTTTAAAACTGGTCTGACATTTTTACAGTAAAAAGTTTCCATTAAATGCACGTTTAAGTGAATTTTTGTCCTATTCTCCCATGTTAAGAAAATCGTAAATTTCTAATAACTTACGAAGTTTTTAAATTCGAATGTTGCAAATGAATAGGGTTCTTGCCAGTATCGAAAGTAATATTTTAAAACTGATCTGACCTCTCTGCGATCATTTGTTCGTGAGATATCGTGTTAACAGACTAACAAACTAACGGACTAACACACTAACGGACTGACACACTGACACACTGACACACTAACAGACACCCTACAGACAGACACCATAGAAATTTTGTCATTTTCGGATTCCTCACACCTGAAAACGTGTAGAAAAGTCAAAAAACCGAGGTCGAAAATTTTCACGATTACCTAAGTTCCCCATACCTATAGTATGATGGGGAACTAATAAATGTGTAAATGACAAATTAGTTCTGTTTAACCTGTTACTAATTTTTATCTACGTAATTCCTAAATTTTAAAAGCGCCCATCCACACGTTTAAACATTCACTTTCTATAAAATATGGACTAAAATTATTTGCGTAGTATTCCATCAACTTTTGTTTTAAAAAGAGTCCTTAATTTTTTTTTTTTTTTTTTCAAGAAAACAACATTATTTATTTATTTATTTATTTTTTGTCTATTTTTTTGCTTAGTTTTATGTTTGCACTTGAAAAACATCACTATGTAAAGTATGGCGTGTAAGTCAAGAAAAATTAATAGAAAGAAAAATGGGGTTTTATTAAAATGATTCTTTCATTTTCTTTTTAGTTCCCCATCATACTATAGGTATGGGGAACTTATGTAATCGTGAAAATTTTCGACCTCGGGTTTTTGACTTTTCTACACGTTTTCAGGTGTAAAGAATCCGAAAATGACAAAATTTGTATGGTGTCTGTCTGTAGGGTGTCTGTTAGTCTGTTAGTTTGTTAGTCTGTGTACACGATATCTCAAGAACAAATTGTCGCAGAGAGGTCAAATCAGTTTTAATATATTACTTTCGACACTGGCAAGAACCCTATTCATTTGGAACCTTCGAATTAAAAAACTTCGTAAGTTATTATAAATTTACGATTTTCTTAACTTGGGAGAATAGGACAAAAATTCACTTAAACGTGCATTAAATGGAAACTTTTTACTGTAAAAATGTCAGACCAGTTTTAAAATATCAGTTTTGATGCCAGAATGAACATCAGTAACTATAAATATGCTATTTTAAAAATTTCGCAAGTCATTGGAAATTTACGAATTTTTTAACATGGCAGTATAGGGCAAAATTTCACATAAACGTCAATTTTAAGAGATGTCTTCATCGTAAAGATATCAGACTACTTTTGAAATATTATTAAGGATACTGGCATGAATATCACTGACTATGAATTTTCAAATATAAAAATTTCGTAAATTGTTGGAAATTTACGAATTTCTTAACATGGCAGAATAGAGCAAAATTTCACATAAACGTCAATCTTGAGCGATATTTTCATCGTAAAAATGTCAAACTACTTTTGAAATATTATTTAGGACACTGGCATAAATATTAATGACTATAAATTTTCCAGTATAAAAATTTCGTAAGTTATTGGAAATTTATGAATTTCTTAACATGACAGTATAGGGCAAAATTTCACATAAACGTCAATTTTGAGAGATATTTTCATTGTAAAGATGTCAGACTACTTTTGAAATATTATTTAGGACACTGGCATGAATATTAATGACTATAAATTTTCCAATACAAAAATTTCGTAAGTTATTGGAAATTTACGAATTTCTTAACATAGCACAATAGAGCAAAATTTCACATAAACGTCAATCTTGAGGGATATTTTCATCGTAAAGTTGTAAAACCACTTTCGAAATATTATTTAGGATACTGGCATGAATATCATAGACTCTGATTTTCCCAATTTAAAAAATTCGTAAGTTATTTGGAATTTACGATGTACTTAACATGTCAGAATAAGGCAAATTTGAGCATAAACTTCCATTTTGAGGATCATAAATGCATTACACAACTTCAAAATGACATTTATGATATTTGTTTGAACATGATTGAATACAAATATTCTAATAGGAAAATTTCGTAAGTTATTCGTAATTTACGATTTTACCAACATAGCGAAATTGTAAATTTTTCATATAAATATGAATTTTGAGGATTATTGCATTGGAAATATTAGCATGGAAACTAAACAACGGAATTGACCCTGATAAAATAAATTAATAGATTAGAATAAGATAAATATATGGAAGTGAACGGTGGATAGCCTATTTGGCGGGGATTTTCTTCTGTCACTGTATCAAGCTTTGGTCAAATTCATTTCTTTTTACATGATTATAATATGTCTCGCACTAGAAATTTATGAGAACATAAATATGATGGGGAACTGAGCAGAGTCCACCTATGCCAACTAGTTTTTTTTTAATTTTGTCTATATTTTTAAACAGCCCACTAGCGACAGAGCAGTTCTGTGCTCAAATATGGTAGATGGGAAGTGCCCGGTTCGTTCTCAGGTTCTGCTCATCGACTTAGGTGTTCGGAGTTTTCCGTGGTTTTCTCTGAAATTCTCGTAAATACAGGCTAGGATACCTTAGAAAGACGTACCATTGAGGACATTCGACCTACAGGCTTAGGACCTTGGTGTAGTCTGTCGGTCTTAAACCGTACAACAATATTCGAAAACAACTAGTGTTTATATAGATAAAAATATATATATACTTATAATTTATGAGATAAAATCAATTAAATCTTGCTTATCTGTAGAGAATTTTTTTATTTGTTTTTTATAAGTTGAGCTTGAATTGTTAAAAATTTTACTAAATACACTTTGCAAATATTTTAAAGATTTTAAGCGCATATTTATATACATGTTTTTCAAATTTTCTAGTGCCGGTAATTTGTTAATTTCACAATAAATATCAAGTAAAATGTGAAACTGAGAAATGCATTTTGAGGATTTTAAGCTAAATGACCATGCCTGTTTTTCAATGAAATTCATGAAAGCGAAATCTGCTGACAAATTTATTTAGCCTACTATTTGTTTTTCATCGATAGTTTGCTATAATATTTCAGTAATACATGAAAGTCATATTTAAAATTTGATTTGACACTACAATATATATTTAAAACCTTTTTCATGTTAATTAACAAATTAATTTACAGATGTTTTATTTATTAATTTTAATGACATGCATTATTCCTTATATTATTTAAAAACTAGTAGGCTACGTCCATTTTGCTAGTCACTAAATTTAAATGAATTTTCAAAATAATTGAATCCCTATTTATTTTTTATATTACATTTTCGGCTTTTAACATAATTAAAAATTCCTTTTAAGGTCGAAAATATAAAATAACATATTTCAAATTAAAGTAAATTAAATGTTTCTTCCTTTTTTCACTCGTTTTGCAACAATGCTCTGTGGTCTTATGTGAATGGTACTCAAGAATGAATGAACAATTGCTTAAAAATTTAATAGATTATGTATGGGAAATAAGTACGCTGTAATTTAAAAATTGCAACTCTTAGAACTTCAAAACTGATATCTTTTAAAAAGTTATTCATTATTCTTTAATATTAGATTGTTTTTTGTTTAATATTATACTCTTATTTTAAGAAAAAAGCAATCGAATGATGTCGCGTTGTGAAACTTTTCAGCGTAATATCTTTAAATCTAATAACTTGATGTATATAGTGTCCTTACAAAAAATGAACAGTTTGTAGAGCTCTTTTAAAGAAGTACTTTTAAAAAAATTCATCATTTTTTACTTAAAAAAAAAAAAAAAAAAAAAAAAAAAAAAAAAAAAAAAGCCGACTTTCACCACGAAAATAGTTTAATCTAGGCCAATCAAAAATAGGAGTGGTCCGACCGGATGTGTTCCGCCGACAAACCCTTTGTTTTACTTAAAAGATTAAATTTTATACTATTTAATAAGAAGTAATTTGGTATGAAACTCACACGACTTTCTCATATCTACATTTCAATACTATAAAGACAGTTTACAGGTTAAAGATTCTGATAACAAATACTGTATATAAACCTACATTAAAAAGTATTTCAAACTTATTCTAGAAACAGTTTTATTTAAAAAATTCCTTCATTTGAGTATAGTATCTACATTTATAATTCAAGACTGCTATTAAATTTAAAATTTTACTCCAAAAATTTTAGGTAACTTATCCACACCCTTTTTAAACCTTTATTTATCTTGATCCAACTTTTCAAGTAGTAAATTCATATAAATTTCAAAATTCACATTATATTTGCCAGGAATTATTTGTTATTAACGCCTTTGCGATCGCTCACGTAGATACACGTTATTTGAAAATCTGTAACTCCGCCAGTGGGAGTTTCTTTTGCAATTTGTATGTTACTATATTTTTAAAGAATATTACCTATATTCATATTTGTGCAAGTAAAATACTATAAATACAAATACTTTCATTAGAAAGCGTATAATAATTATGTATATTCATATATAATACAAATATGGATACAGAAAACCTTGTTCTGAAATAATGTAATAAAAAAAATAATAATAATGCTCACAGGTGGAACATACAATCAAAAGCACAAAAACATGAGGTCAGGAAAGTGATAAGTTAAGCTGATAACAGACATACACAAAGATAAACCGTTAAAACTTGACTTGAATATTCTGGGAATCGCAAAACAAGTAATTACACAAAAACAAGCTCTGAAAATTTAACTTAAATATTTTATTAACCGTATGGGTATGAGGAATTAATTTTTATTATCCAGTATTTTTCCTGAATATAATTACATTCAATTAAAAAGAATGTTCTTGCTTAATTATTGGTAGCCTTGATCGTTTTCTATAAATTACATACATACCACAATGTAATATTTAAATATAATGTAGATGAATGGGGAATGATTTTCATACCATATTTTACACAAAACATGCTTTTATGCATATAAAAAGTATGATTTTATGTAATTTTGCTTATTGCAACTTATAGATGTTAAACTATATTTTCGATATTTTTTTTCCCATAGACGTAATATATTTGAATTCTCGTGGATGTCTCTGTACACGAACCGTTTCCTTGATCTAAACGAAAAGTTTAGTGTAGCATCTCTATATTTATACAGATCTAGAATACTAAGTTTAAACTTCTTGTTACTATTTTTTCTTGAGATATTCTGATAATGGACACACACACACACACAGGCCAACCGCTAAACACTGTTTTTCGGATTCAGTGAACCTCAAAAGGTATAAATATAACAAAAGATCAATTTAGAAAATTTGACACAAAAATAATAATTTCTCTATCATATATATGGATAAGATAAATCAAAATATACATAGTGACAATATGTTACCTTGAATTTATAAATGAAATGTTACATTATAATTAAGCTCATGTAACATGATTATTGAGTCTCCTAATAATCATTACTCTTGATATATAGTCAGCATGAATTCTGAATTTACGAATAAAAATGCGATATCGTCTGATGAAAATGAGCCTTAATGATTATTGTGACGTCAAGATTCCTAGGAATTAGTTTAATCGATTTCTGATTCATAAATTTTCTGAAAAAACTATTCAATTCATCATGACTCAACAAATATATTTAACCTGAAGGTAAAGTATTCTTTGCAATTATTTTAATATCTGAGACATTTTTAGAAGTTCTAAGAAATATATATAATTGTAATGCATTTTCAAACATCCACTGTTTATTGCATGGGAAATTCTAATGTTTACATTAAAAATGTACAGTCGGTAACAAAAGTATCCAAACACTAGCAAAAATTTCTATATAAAAAAAGTAGAGTTAATACTGTTTTGTTAAATAAATCCTTGTCGAAATATATAATAGTATATTTTGTTAAATAAATCCTTGTCGAAATGTACAGTCGGTAACAATAAGTATCCGAACACTAGCAAAAATTTCTATATAAAAAAAGTAGAGTTAATACTGTTTTGTTAAATAAATCCTTGTCATGTTCTTAGTCAGTCTAAGAACATGATTCGACAGGGATTTATTTAACAAAACAGTAGTAACTCTACTTTTTTTGCATAGGAATTTTTGCTAGTGTTCGGATACTTTTGTTACCGACTGTACTTAATACAATATTTGTAATTAGTTTTTAAAGGCTAAAACTAAAATAAAAAATAAGAGAATAAGCTTATCTATATTTTTGTTATTTTTAAAGCTAAAAAAACGTTCATTAAAGTAACACTATCATTAATAACTTAATTAAAACTTCATATGCATTTTCGTAAATTTTGATTTTTTTTTTTTCATGATGACATAAAAATATAATTGAATTATATTCATTATTTTTAAAAGAATAAAGAAAAGTTGAGTAAATAAACCTGTTTTGAACTGATTATTATTTGCCTTATAATAGTGCTTTAATTTAGTACGTAATATTTCTTTTAGTGCTCTTTTGAAGCGCATTATAACATTTATTTAGTCCTTTTCTCTTTCTCTCTCCCCTCTCACTCTCAATGTATATATACATAAAGAGAGAGAGAGAGAGAGAAAGAGAAATACAAGACATTATTCGTATGTGTATGCTTTATGGAATAAAAAACTACTGAATTCATTTTCGCAAATGGTCTGCATTATTCAAAAAAGATTTGAAGTTACAGAAATCCTCAGTATCAGTAGTAGAATGAAAATAAATAAGCGATTAAACGCTTTGTAATGCGAATTCGTTCAGTCCGCCATCTTGTTTCACAAATTACCCTTGCTGAAAATTTATCGTACTGACTTCATCATTTCCAAATTTTGTCCAACTGTTCCATTTCCATCTTTATCATAAATATACATATATATATATATATATATATATATATATATATATATATATATATATATATACATCTTTAAAGCTATTATTTTGTTTACATTGGTCGTTCTACCTATTTTTATCCTGTAAAAACTTTCATTTTAGTATTTTTTCCGATCTTACCTTTGCCCCTTTATCATAGAAAAGTTAATTATTTATTTATTTATTTTTATTGTGTTTCTTCCATTTTCTTTTAGCCACCGAGGTTCGTGTGGAAATTTATCACACAATGCTGTACTGCAAGCAGTGATAAGTCGTATTCAGAATAACACGGAGATGGAGTACGCTGCTGAAGGCAGTGGAGATTCAGAGCGAGGTTCATGTGCTAATTCATTTCTTCCTGAGTGTACTCAAAACACTCGGCCTTGGCTCTGCCACAGAAAACATTGATGAGATAGACATTGCCGAAGCAGCATGATAAGTACCAGGGATTATTACCGATTGTAGTATAATTTCACCTTCTGAGTTTAGTTATATTATTTATTTTTTTGTATTTTTAACTGGTTCATAGTGACTTGCGAAGAGGGTAAATCACACCTGTTTGTGCATATTGTACAAATTGGTCTGTTATTATTTATTTTTTTTACTTTGCGCTATTTTTTATTTAAAATCTATAGTTAAAGTACCTTTTTCAAATTTATAAAAAGTAAATTATCTATTTTAGAAGATATCGATTCTAAATATTTTGTTTAACGGAAATTATGCCGTTTTGTACGGCTTCTAATAGGACGGCTTTGTATAGATTCTAAACATTTTGTGTAATTTTGTATAACGGAATTGTGTCGTTTTGTGTATCTGCAGGTCAGAATATCATCATATAGCTTTCTCTGTTAATTAAAATATCTGCGTTTGAACTGATATGTTTAATGTGCGAATTATACGTAGGAAAATATAGTACTCACAAAAAATTAAATATCTTGGAAATCGGGAAGACTTGTCAAAGAACATCAACTATCGTCAGATACCATATGACAAGATTTTAAATTAAAATTTTTATCATTATGAATATTGTATTCCTTAGAAATTGTAATGAAAAGTAAATATGACTGACGATATATTGTTCAACAGCATAACTGCTTCAAAATTGCAATACTGAGCAATTAACTGTCTATTACTTTTCAATGATTAAAGTAGATTTCATGTTTTATATAAATATTTATTTCATATGAAAAATTTTATTATATAATTATATATATATATTAAGATTTTTACTTTCTCTTACCAATATATACGGTAGAGAAAGTATTGTATTTGGGTCAAAATTTCGATGGTTAGTTTTTGTTATATTTACACGTTTTGATGTCCCTTGAATTCAAAATTCATGTTTTTAGCGGTTGGTCTCTGTGTGTGTCTGACTTTTATCAGCATATTTCAAAAACTAATTACAGCAGGAAGTTCAAATTTGTTATTCTAATTGTGTATTATATAAGGATGGCACACTAAAGTTTTCGTTGAGATCAAGCAAATATTTCGTATACGGGGATACCTAAGATTATTGAAATACATTAAGTCTGGAATTACCTGGAATTTCCCCTATATATAGGGGAAATTCCAGGTAAGTGCGCTTAAAGATCTATAGACTGCATTAAACTGAAAGAAAGGAAATATATATATAGATATATATATATATTATGCGTAAAAACACGCTTCACGTAAAATATATTATGGAAATCATCCACTGTTCGTTTACAGGGCTACACAAAAGAACAAGATTATAGTGCGAAAATTCTTAAAAATTGATGAAAGTGTATTTCAGGTTCTGCCATATGTTAGTAAAATAGGATTATATTTATGTGTACCATGTTGTGTGTACATAACTTTCAGAAAATATACGGGACTGCCAATATTTCAGCCATAACATTCTTTTTTATTATTTGTGGAAGAGCTTTACTATATTATTTTACCATGCCCAGGAAAGCGGCTTAGGAATTGAAATTAATTCTTCATAGCTATATGGTAAATAATATATTTTTGCAATCTAAATATTAAGGGCTTAGTTTTTTGTATATTTACACAATTTGAGGTTTCTTGAATTCCAAATTGAAGTTTTTAACGTTTGATCTTTGTTTGTGTCTGTTAGATCAATTTAAAAACAAATAATTTGAGGCGATACAAATGCTGTATTTTGAAGTTAATACGTTTGATCTTTGTTTGTGTCTGTTAGATCAACTTAAAAACAAATAATTTGAGGCGATCCAAATGCTGTATTTTGAAGTTAATACGTTTGCTACAAGAAAAGTTTGATGAAAACTGATACGTTTCAAGGAATGTTGCATGTGAAAGTTGTCTGAATAATTTTAAATGAACTTTCGAATTTAACAATAGCTTTGTATTCTATATAAATGTACAATAATTGAACGGGGGGGTATGAAGGGGGCGGTAGAGAAGAATTTTTGTCAAATAAAGGTGTTCCGAAGCTTAATTTGAATTGTTATAAAACAGGTTTACATAACAGTACTCGTTATCCTACCCCTTAATCTCCAATCTGTATTTATAGTATTAAATTTCAGAGTAAGAGTAAGTCGTGTGAGTAACACACCAGATTATTTATTCAGTAATCTCCAATAAATTTTAATTGTAACGTTTGCCTTATCACTTCGAAGATTAATCTTCTATTATGTATACCAGATATCTTTTTTTAGAATTATTTGTGATTATTGAATGAAACATTCGCCAGATCTGGCAACACTGGTTGCAGAATGTAGCAAAATTTTGTTTAAAAGTGCATTATAAGGATTAATTTCATTGTGAAAAAAATAGAATTCAATATAAAATATTATTTATGCTATTGCCACGCATTTTATTAAACATAAACATTCTATTTTAAATGCCTATTAAGTTATTCTAAAATTAATAATTGCACTGCAATGCAGATTAGGGCAATATTCCACAGTGACTTGAATTATGCAGATTATTTATTAGGAAAATACTGGAATTAAATAAAAAGTAAAATACGGAACTGGTCCTAATAAAATTATTTAATAAATTAGGATAAAGTAGATATTTCGAGCCTGAGAAATGTTAGCCTATTGAATGGCGCATTTAATTCTGCGACCATGCTGGGTTATCGAGCGAGTTTATCTCTTTTAACATGAATACATTAACACGAATATATATGCCTGAAGTAGAAATGTATAAGAACAATAATATAATGAGAGACTGCCCAGTGCCAACTAGTTTTTTCCATGTACAAAGATCAGGTATAAAGTAACATAAAATTATCAATGAAAAAATACTAGAATTCCTATTTTTCAGTCAGTCGTTGGAAATGAATAAGCTGAGATAATACTAAAACGCACCGAAAAATTCTTGATGAAAGGTAATGATTAATGAAATAATAGAAAAATGAAATAATAGAAATAATGAAATAATAGAAATAATCTCATCAATTATTGCAGAAGGCTTATTTAAAAATCTCATATCTGTCAAAGGAAACAGTCAAAATCATATGGTTGATGCACGTACAATCCTTTGTGGCTGCAATCTCCTCATATTCCATAAAATTAATACCTATAGGGGTTATTGAACTGAAAGAGGACCGCGGAGGATCAAAATTGTGATGCATGTTCCCGCACTATCATTACGGGAGAAGGGGAAAATTCTGACCGTCGAAAATTTACTATTTCGTAGTGCAACATAAACTTTATTCAACCTCTACCTCAATCCCAACATTTGGATTACATATATATAATATTGTCCACTTCTACCTATCAAAAATTGAATGTGTACTCAGGTTTTTCGTAATAAACATTATATAGGCCGTTCAATTCATTTATCCTTCTAAAAATTGAATCAACTTAGTATTTCGTTGTAATTATCGGATATTTCTTCATGTTTTGTATATACCTGAAATATAATTTTACGAAATTACAAAATGGGAAAATAGCATTGGTAACTTTTTAACAATATACGTCAAATTTGAATTAGGTTAATTTCACATATAAGCATAAAATATTCTAAAATTAGTGAGATTCCACATCATTGAAGTTTTGTTCCATTCTTAACATAATCATTATGGATTTCTAATACATGGTGAAAAAAGTAACTTTAAAATACCAAATTTCGCATGACATGCGCGGAAAAACTAATCACCGCTATTATATGTCAAGATAGAACGAAAGATAATCGATCTTAATTTTTTTACATTAGTTATTGAATTATAATGCCTAAAAAAAATCTGAAACTTTCCCGGTTCACAAGTAAATCTTTTTTAAAAATACTAAATTAATGGCATGTATAAAAGAATTAAAATTGCGTCATAGCTGGATAAACTTCTCGTGATAAAAATAACATAAAAATATCATATTTTGAATTCATGTGTCAAAACTAAATCATCACTAATTTATGCGAAAGTCTAATGAAAGATATACGTTTATAGTGTAGTGCATCTGCAGATAAGGAGCCTTCACGTCTTATTGGCATCACACATTATTCAACAGAATATTTTTATTCATTCCATAATATAGGGGAGACCCGTGTACCTAGGGCCATCATGTACCTAGGGCCAACCCACTTTATTTGAAAAATATTTATTTTTAAGTTTTAATACTCAACTGGGCGAGTAAAAATACCAATTGCTACTTTTACAACTACTTTGGAACTTTTGAGGGGAGAGTTTTGGCAAATTACATGTAGAAAACGAATTTACATGGTTTTTGAAGTAAAATTTTGCAGCTCATCACTTTTGCTCTTTTACAAAGGCAAGTCAAATATTTTTCTTTCATTTCTAGTGTATAATTTTGCTTGTTATATTGAGTAATAAATGAGATATTTAATTAGTCCTCTCTGATTGTGGATTGTTTAGTGGAAGGCATTTTGAATGAAGTTACTAAAACTTGTACCTAGGGCCAATACGTTTGGACATTTTAACACTTTAGCGACCGCATGTTTTTGTATTTTTGACAGTAAAGTCCACCTGTGGGCATTTTTCTCATAAGTTACAGTTTTCCAAAACAGAATTTTCCGTATTCACGCTTATATTACAAATGGATATGCATTATAATCATACTCTCTCTCTAATCAAAGTATTTGCGTTCATAGTATACTGATTGTACAGATATGAATATTGTGTATATTTTTTAGAAACAAATAATATACAAATTGCAAAAGAAACGCCCACTGATGGAGTTTTATATTTTCAAATGACGAGAATCTACTTCAGCGGTCGAGAAAAACGTTAAGAAACACAGTACAGACTATAGTAATTGGATGCTGGCAAACCCTGGTAAACCAATCACTATATATGACGTTGCTGACAGTATTGGCAAGCCCTATCCCTCGTTATTTGCTCCTGTAAACATTCTATCAGGCTTTCCTGTATCCTGCATATAGCCAATAAATCAAAACACATTGACTTAGGATGAAAATTTAAGTTCAAATGTGACTGAAAGACAAAATCCCCCCCCCCCCATAAAAAAAAAAAAAAAAAAAAAAAAAAGATTTTCTAGGAAGAAAGTGAACAACAATGATAGAATTGGATGTCTCTGTTTCGTGTCCTGTTGAAATTTCGAAACCTTCAACATCTAACATCTTTTCGTGTGTTATGCTTTAATATACACTAAGCAAAACTTTTACCTAAAGCAAAACCTCCCACATCAAAGAAAAGATGAGACCGAAAACCAGAGAGATCTAGAAATCCAAGAGACATTACAGGAAAAAAAAATTGAAGGAAAAAAAAAAAAAAAAACACATTCTGTTAGAATATCCCAAAGAAAAAAAAAAGTGAAAAATTTCGTGTTTTAAATTAAGACAATACCATGATAATTATTATATGATAAATAAATATATTACTTGATATTCTTTCTTTTATAAGATACATGTTTATATGCTTATTTTCTACTCATTAGAAAGTGAAATCTAAAATTTGAGAGAATTGCCCTAGGTACAATGAAGGTGTTGTACCTAGGGCCACGAGTGAAGTTTTCTAAAAACCTTCTGTTTGTCGGAATTTATTATTTTATGTATTTATATTAATCCCAATTGGAAGTAATTATTCCTAAAGATATGTACATATCAGTTTGATAATTTTAAACAGGCCAAGGGCTCTGTTTTTGGGCATTGAAAAAAAGCGACCCTAAGTACACGGGTCTCCCTTATAATATACATAATATTATATATATATACACTGCTCAACATTGAAAATGCAACACCAAGAAGGAATGATAATAACGGAATGAAATTTGTTGGACACATGTCTGCCTAGGCATTGAATAGAACAGCGATTGGATGACATGTACCGATAGAGCACTTCATGAAGCTTCAACACGATGCCACAATTCATCGATCGAAGTTACTGGTGAGTGGTGGGGGGGGCAGTCGCTTTTCAATGATTAAACAGTCATTTTCATTGGTGCGAGATCAGGAGAACGCGTTGACCAGAGCAACAGTCGAACACATTCTGTATCAAAGAAGATCTGGACAATACAAACAACTTGCGGTCGTGCATTATCTTGCTTACATTTTGCACTACGGAGGCCTCGAATACATGGCAGAGGGGCGGGCCTTAACTCATCAGAAATTTAATGGCCGCTGTTCAGAGTGCCAGGAATACGAACATGATTTAATCGAGACGTGTATCCAATGGTAACCCATAACATCATTGCAAATGATGGACAGTATGATGACGTCGAATCCCAGCTGGCAATGTGCATTATTCATAATGCCGTTAAATACGGATAAGGCAATCTTGATGCTGTAAACAGGATTGTGATTTGTCTGAAAAGTGACTTCACGCCATTCCTGCATCCATGTTCATCGTTGATCACACATTAATGGCGCCCATATCAGTGATGCAGTTTTGAGGGCAATCAGAATTTTGGTAGCCGCATGCTGAGTCACCACCTGGATTGATGGTATGTTTTATCATTGGATACACGTCCCGGTCAACTCTTGTTTTCATTCCCGCTGCACTGAATACCAGCCATTACATTTCTGACGAGTTAAGGCCCATAGATCTGCCCTATGTTCAAAGCCTCCGAAGCGCAACATTTAAACAGGACAATGAACGAACGCAAGTTGTCCATATTGTCTGGACCTTCAGTGATGCCGAATGTGTTCGACTGTTGCTCTGGCCAGCGCGTTCTCCTGATCTCGCACCAATGAAAATGACTAAGACACCAAAGAAAATGACTTATGACGCTTTCCAACGCATAATCGTTGAAATGCGACTGGCCCCCCACCACTCATCAGTAACTTCGACCGATGAATTGTGGTATTGTGTTAAAATTTCATGAAGTGTTCTACCCGTACATGTCATCCAATCGCTGTTCGATTCAATGCCTAGGCAGATTGTGCTGTTATTGCTCACAGAGGTCGCTGCTTTATGTACTGTTTTCTCAGTACATATTACTCCAAATTTCCTGAAATTTTAATCAATTGTTCTTCCTACTATAATGTATGTGTCCAACAAATTTCATTTCGTTATTATCATTCCTTCTTGGTGTTGCATTTTCAATGTCGAGCAGTGTTTTTATATATTGACTTGATTGACTCTCTTCATAAGCAGATACGTTTATGAGGGGGGCTGCCTCTCCCTCAAACCCCGCAGTATCTTTCATTCTATATGTGTCTGTATATATATATATTTCTAGTAACTGGTATATCAAAGCATAATATATCGAATTATTTTGTGCGACTCTGTGAACTAATTACCAATTATATGCCCACATTTTCCCACAGAAAACACATGCTTTTACATGTTCTATTAGCGTTTCATTATATTTAATGGGGTGTAACCATGTTAAAATACACTTTAAGAAATACCCTTTATAGGCTTTAATAGTACTAAATTCTTTTGTATGTCCCTGAAAAGGAGCCACAGTTAATTATGTGCACAAATAAAATAAATTGAAACTCAATAAAGTTTGCATCTATTTTGATATTATCTTTATGATTAAAGAATGTCATTGGAATATATTTGGTGTGGTTCTGTAAATAAATTATTTAGTCTAAGCATGATTTCTTTTTTTTTTTTTTTGTTTATGTAAAAATGCTTTTAAACATCTTTATAGTGTATTTTAATTCCATTATGTTGAATGCAGCATAAATGCGTTAAAATGCGCTTAAATAAAAATTTCTCCATAGGCTCTAATGTCACAAAACTCTTTTGTTTGTCTCTGTAAACGAATCATAAACATTGTATGCACCAGTAAAATCTATTCAACTTATTCTATTCGGAACACTTTAGGTCCTGTACATTAAGTATGAAGTCTAAGCACACATATTTTCTACAGAAAACATGAGTTTAAGCATCTCAGTAATCTATGCTAATTTCATTTTGTTGAATGCAGAATAACGATGTTAAAATGCATTTAAACGAAATTCACTCAGTAGGTCGTAATGATAAGAAAAACTCTGGTGCATTCCTGTATAAAATCTATCAACAATATAGACATAAAAAATTATACGGTTATTTACATACATAGCCTAAATATATGTACCAATTTTCAAATCGGAGGAATTTTTCAGCCGATTTTGCGGCACAAATTGTAACCAAAGGCCGTAATTAAAAGAAAAACTTTGGTGTGTCCCTGTACATGAACTACAAATAGAATACACTCACAAAACTAACTCTGTGGGGCTCATGAACATGTGTACCAAATTTTAAGTCAATAGCGTGATTTTTGCGGTCACTATAGCGAGACAAACAGACAGACACACAAACAAACCGAACACAATATCTTTTTGAGTCCTCACGTGGAGGCCTCCACTGACGTTTCGGCAAATATAGCATATTTGTTTTTAAATAATAGCTTCCACGAAAAAAAAAAAAAAAAAAATATATATATATCTTTTTTTACGCGCGCAGTCACATATTTTCTTATATTTTCTAATTCATATATCATGTTATAAGTTCATTGCAAAATAAGTAAACAAAAGTACGGTTAATGGGCAAAATGTTTCATTGGTATGAATATTGACATGACGACAACGAATCCCCAAACCATTCTAATATAAACGATGCACATGACAAGATTAATTGTATTGTGTATTGCAGAAGCAGTCATATATCTGATGACAGTGAAAAACCTAACAGCATTTTGTATTAAGTGACAGCAAAAGTTATTCGGCTACAGAATTTTGTACATTAATCAGAACGTTTGCAAAAAAAAAAAAAAAAAAAAAAGAAAAGAAAAAAAGAAAGAAAGAAAGAAAACGTCAGATGTTTTCATTTAATAAAATCGCTTGAGGTAAATTTCTAAATGTGTAAACGGATAAAATTTCCATAGTTTTAAAATTTCTGTTACTTTTATATTATGAAATGATGTAAAATTTCAAATAATATGTCAATTAAAAACTTAAACTGATCATTCTGTTATTTATTGAAAATACTATTTTGATTTTTCATACAGTTAAGTTTTCAGGCTTACAAAAGTCAATATAACACGACAAAGCGTATTTTACATAAAGCAAAATTGCATGACTTCCTCTCTTCATCAAATATATATTTTATACACGGTATATTTCCTTTGTATTACTGTGAATTAAACACCCAAGCAGTTGCTAAAAATTTCTGCTCTCAAACCTGGTTCGAATCTAGTTCGTGCTCCGGCCTAGCCCTTCTGATTTTTTTGTGGTGTTCTGCGACAACCACATTTCATGATCATATTTGAATTCTCCCTTTGTTGAGGTTTTTCCCTCTGATAGACAATCATTTATTTATTTATTTTTTCATTTTTACAATAAAATAAAAAGATATCACTTGAATTTTATACCTCCCTTTAAAGTTTAACAAACTTTAATTTAAACTAGATTAACTAAAACAATAATAATAATAATAAATTCAACGCATCGCATGATAAACTTTAAAAAAATCTTTAAAAGCTAATAAACATGTATAAATATACTATTATAACGTTTAATGTGATTAAAATGATTTATTTTAATATAATTTTATGTTTTACCAAACAAATACGGAATCTTTAACTCAACTGGGCGACTCCTCTGCGAAATTAAAGGAGGAAAAGAAAAGAATTATATTTATCAGAAAGTTTGAAACTTTGTTATGAGTTATAATTGATTTCTAAATGTAAGAAACATCAAAGACATCTTTTGTAAAATATAAAATTCTTAAAAGCACTAAATTATAATTTTTTTATTAGCCTTAATCATATCGGAAATTAAATTTGATATCTTTTAATAAATTTGAACACATATAAAAGTATTATAATCTCAGTTATCAGAATTTTTATGTTTACAATATTTAAAAGTTTCCTCTGGTTGTATTTTAATATTAAAAAAAATTCTTATAATCAATTAAATGAATTGCATATTTTCAAAGAAAATTTATTTTAATGAAGAATAAAAGAATTGATTTAAGGATACGATACAGTATCACTATAATTCGATGCAATCTCATTTTTATTTGAATATATGCAATACAGCTATTTATTGTTTTCTCGAAATTTATCTCAGAAAGTATGCAGTTAATATATTTGAATAGAAATTTGCATATTTTCATTAATATAATTAAATACATGTTAGATACTGTGATATATATATATATATATATATATATATATTGATATTTTGAATTCTGAATATTTTATTTAGTAAAACCATTTAAATATTTTCAGCTTTCTAATTAAATAGAAATTCTTTCCATAAATATTACCGCAGTACAAGTACAGGAATATATGTTAATATATTATTTTAAAATTATGTATAAATATATTCGAATATATATTTCTTTATATCATCTCGTACTAACATTAAATTTCTTATGCTTTTAAAATAAGTATTAAATCACACACACACACAATAATAATAATAATAATAATAATAACTTTACCACATGCATAGAAAGTAGGTATATAGCACGTATTATACGTTGAGCTATATTTCTTAAAAATTTAAATGAAATATTTAAGAGAATTCGCCAACGGGTGATTTATATTTTTTATTTTATTTAAATTTCTCATCATATATATTGTTTTGTTGACAAACTTTTATTTCCGCATTTGGTAAAATTTATTTAATTAAACGAAAATGCAAACGTTTAGAACAAATCGACTAATATCAGAAAATTTTATTTTAATTCGTATCTATAATCAATGTTGGCTAACAAGAAATTTAAATGAAAAATGTCATAAAATTTTAAAATCTTATTTTGATAAATTTCAGGCATATTTTTAAGGTAACTAAAATTATGTTAAATTATGCTAAACAATTTTCATAATTATATATTTTGTTTCAATTACGCTGGCATTTCTTGGAATGCATAAATTCGATTCTGAAGCTCAAATATATTTATGATTTTTTTCCCCTTAATGTAAAACTATGATAGTACTATACATATTTTTGTAAGTGCACTCTTTAATAGTTTGAAAATTGATAGCACACATAATAAATTTAATATGCTCTCATCGCGAGGCATAGAGGAAAAATAAAACACTGTCACAGCAACTTAATCTATTTTCATAACGATAATATTTGAATATATTAAACTCATAAAAAATATTTATTTATTATTGTTTACTTCATTTGTAAAATAGCACGAACAATATTTAGTTTAAATAAAACATTAATCACATTTAATTAGGATTCTCATATCTTTTTACATTTCTGTTTTTTTTTTAATTTTACAATGTAGAAAAGACTATTTTAAAGTGTCAGTTTGATTAAACTCTTATTCAGTTAAATGCTACATACTGCTTAAACACAAATAGAAGTTGAAAAGACACTATGACAGAAAAAAAAAAAAAAAGACAAAAGACCTAATAAAATTTTATTTAATTAAGAAAAAAAAAATGTTCGACCTACATGTTGCCCAAATATATATATTTTTTTAAATTTACAACCCTTTCAACCGCATTGAGACATATATAACCCGAAAATATTTTTTATTTACCCAACGGGATAAATAAGAGTGAAATTTATTGGAATGTGTGCCTCACTGTTTTACTCTCATTACATTCATATGTTAGTGCAATTTTGTATATTTTCATATGTATATATTTTCAAAAGTATTGTAAAATTAATTTAGAACTAGGGAACTGAATTTTTCACTGTATTTTATATCGTCACCTCAACTCCACTGGGGCTCAAGTGCGCCCATCAAGAAAGACCAGTGGAATATATATGTTCGACTTCCACAATTACCCAGACAGTTAATTATTTTTTTTTTCGTAGAATATGGCGATTTCTGTTATATCTAACCTACTAAAGCACTAATTTACATTATTTTTGGAAAGGAAAAAAAAACTGGTAATGAAAGAGTTAAATATTGAGAACCTGAATCCAGATTATTATTCCTTTAATGTGACGTTTAGGGAAATGAAAATAGTATTTCTTTATAATGAACTTAAATTATAGCAAAATTAATGTCTTTGCATAATTATTAGGAAAATATCGAGAATTGTTAAGATGAACATAACTGCAAACCATTTCTCATAAGAGAAATCCTGCAAAATTTTCACAGAAATTTTTATTTTATTTAATCTTAAAGAACTGTGTAAAAGCTTTTAAAAACTTTTCTATTAAGAAAAGTAATATAAAATAAAAATACCAGTAATCCGAAATTGGAACATTTGGTAACTATGGATGAAATATTTGGATAAAAGTTCACGAATATTTTTCGTAGTTCTCAGTTTCTTGTTTCCAAACTTTTCTTTTTTTCTTTATCTTCTTTCTTTCTTTTTTTTTTTTTTTTTTTTTTTAAAGGAGAGTAAAGACGTTCTTATTTATTAATAAAACATTTTATACAACTTAATAAAAAATTTTATAAGAAGAAAATTGTAACTTTTAAAAGCATTTCGTTCCGCAGTATTAGTTCCCCATCATACTATAGGTATGGGGAACTTAATCGTGAAAATTTTCGACCTCGGTTTTTTGATTTTTTTTTTTACACCTTTTCAGGTGTGAGGAATCCGAAAATGACAAAATTTGTATGGTGTCTGTCTGTAGGGTGTCTGTTAGTGTGTTAGCCCGTTAGTGTGTTAGTCCGTTAGTTTGTTAGTCTGTTTACACGATATCTCACGAACAAATCATCGCTGAGAGGTCAGATCAGTTATAAAATATTACTTTCGATACTGGCAAGAACCTTTTCATTTTCAACATTCGAATTAAATATCTTCGTAAGTTATTAGAAATTTACGATTTTCTGAACATGGGAGAATAGGACAAAAATTCACTTAAACGTGCATTAAATGGAAACGTTTTACTGTAAAAATGTCAGACAAGTTTTTAAATATCAGTTTTGATGCCGGAATGAACATCAGTAACTATAAATATGCTACTTTGAAAATTTCGCAAGTTATTGGAAATTTACGAATTTTTTAACATGGCAGTATAGGGCAAAATTTCACATAAACGTCAATTTTTAGAGATGTTTTCTTCGTAAAGATGTCACACTACTTTTGAAATATTATTTAGGATACTGGTATGAATATCACTGACTATGAATTTTCCAATATAAAAATTTCGTAAGTTATTGGAAATTTACGAATTTCTTAACATGGCAGAATAGAGCAAAATTTCCCATAAACGTCAAACTTGAGGGATATTTTCATCATAAAAGTGTCAAACCACTTTCGAAATATTATTTTGAATACTGGCATGAATATCATAGACTATGATTTTTCCAATTTAAAAAATTCGTAAGTTATTTGGAATTTACGATTTACTTAACATGTCAGAATAGGGCAAAATTGAGCATAAACTTCCATTTTGAGGATCATTAGACAAATTCAAAATTACATTTATGATATTTGTTTGAACATGATTGAATACAAATATTCTAATAGGAAAATTTCGTAAATTATTCGTAATTTACGATTTTTATCAACATAGTGAAATTGTAAGTTTTTCATATCAATATGAATTTTGAGGATTATTGCATTGGAAATAGTAGCATGAAAACTAAACAACAGAATTGACCCTGATAAAATAAATTAATAGATTAGAAAAGATAAATTTATCGAAGTGAACGGTGGACAGCCTATTAGGCGGGGATTTCATTCTGTCACTGTATCAAGCTTTGGTCAAATTCATTTCTTTTAACATGATTATAATATGTCTCGCACTAGAAATTTATGAGAACATAAATATGATGGGGAACTGAGCAGAGTCCACCTATGCCAACTAGTTTTAGTTGCTATGTTGCTACACGAAAAAAAAAAAATAATAATAACTTTTTTTTTTTTTTTTTTTTTTTTTGAGAGGAAGGTAAAATCAAATATTCAATCTTCCACAAAGTAAATATTATATTAAGAATAATATTCTGACATTAATTAAGAAAACGTGGTGTAATCGGCGAACACTGATATATTAGATGACGCACTTTTGAAAAATGCATCGGAAATTCTTGCTGTTACGCAATAAATATTATTCAAAACTCTTCACCTTAATGACAATAAAAATTAATATATGATTTTTTTAAAAATTCCCAATTCGTGATGAATTATTAATTTGTTATATATTTTATTGCAATGAATTGTTTAACATTAGGTTTTAATTATTAAATTATTTTAATTACATGTTTTATACTGCATTGTTAAATAAAATCATAGCATATAAAATATTGTATATATTTTCAGGGATTAGAAATTTAAGCCATTTATTTATACCCCTATTTGTTTATATAAAATTCTTTAACGTTTAAAAAAAAATGTGATTAAATATGGTATATATTATTATTATTATATATATATATATATGTTTTAAATAGTGGTAAAAAGCAAAAATTTTTCGTAACTGTAATAAAAGGAAGCACTAAAAAGGAATAAATATTACTTCATGCTTAATATTACTTTTGTTTTTAATATACAGATACTTTCTAACAACAACAAAAAAAAAAAGCCAATAATAAAGCATTTTTTTTTCTTTTCTTTTTTCTTTTTCAACATTTTAAGACATTCTAAAATAGGTAAAATAAATACTAAGAAACTTTCGTTAGAATGTAAACTCTTAACTAAATTAAGTATATATTTTACTTTAAAAAAATTTAAAACTTTTTTCTCTCACCATTTTATTGAAATGCGCATAAGTACCAAAATAAATAAATAAATAAATAAAAGGTAAAATTAAGGACGCCGCGTACTTTGTATATGTTGTAAATATCAAGGAAAAAAAAAATGTATAAAAAGAAATAGATTGAAGTCCGGGACCATTTCTTTATTTAAAATTGTTTCAGTTAAACAATTTTTAAAAGTTGTTATTCTAATGACATTAAGTTGTCATCAAAAGTTAACTTATAAAATTGATTTATCATTTTTGAAAAATTTTAAATTGACTGATTTAATTTTAATTATGTTTACTCATTTAAGAAAAAATATGAATAAAAAATCTCACCTGGTCGCCCACTTAGGGGTTGGACCGGCGGCTGCTTTGATCCCGGGCATCGACAGACGATGAGAGAAGGCGCGTGCTCAGCGCGTGCACGCAAACGATTTCTTCGGCAGTCCGCAGACGATTCTGGCGGATGAGGACAACCCGAGAGCAATCCCGCGCATGCTCTTTACTCAGAGCGATTAGGGTTGCAAGGCCCTGTGGATTAAGTACCACAGAAAAGTTGTTTTGTAGGAAGGTGTCGCTCTTAAAATAGCTTTTCTGCGGGGCACCTAACAATAAACAATTCTTAATCTACTTATTGTTCATGATTATAAGCACTTAGATGAAGCAACAATTACCGCTTTCAGTTGCAAGTGCTTTGGGATTTTTCCGGTTCCAAATTGTGCAAAAGAAAAGATCCCATTTATTATAAAGAGAATTATTATTAAGTAAATGCGCACCGCAAAATTACTTGAATCTATGCTTAATTGGGTGAAAATTAAGAAATCAGCTTAATAGTTCACTTAATGTTTATATTAAAATAATTATTAATGTCAAATATAACCAGAAAATATTTCAAAACGTTTAGTGATAAATGTAGATGTATATAGTATATCTCTTTAAAATAAAATAATTTTCATTAAAGTTTTTCTTTGAATATAAATACTAATTCATTTTTTTTTAATCACCTTATATGGTAAATTAGCTTATATGATATCTAATGTTAATAAAAAAAGTTATTTAAGGTATATTTCTTATTATTAGGCTGACCAGATCAAAGTACCTTTATAATAGAGAAACATTAAAAATTGCTACAATTATCAAATTATGGATGCATTTTTTCATTCCGAATAAATAAGGACGTAAAATAAAATATTATTGATTAATAATTTATTTTCTACAATTTTTTAAAACTTAGAAAAATGCCTTTAAAAAAAAGAGCGTCCCCATTTGTCCCAGTATACTTATTATAGATATTACACACATAAACACACACACATATATATATGCAGATGGTGCAAGCTCACTAAATTTAAAGCACTTAAACGAAAAAGAAAAAAAAACTATAAAAGTAATATAATAAAGTGAAATTGCTAAATTTAATTTAAATCGATTTCAAGGCAAAATTTAAATATTTTTCACTTCATTAAATTAATTTTAATAATTTTGGTAATACTTTACTAACAGTTTATTCACTAGTTACTAAACTTAAAGCTCTTAAACGAAAAAGAAAATAAAAATAAAGTGAAATTGCTAAATTAAATTTAATCAATTTCAAGGTAAGATTTACTTATTTATTTATTTATTTATTTTTGCTTCATTAAATAAATTTTAATAATTTTGGTTAGCATTTCATTCTTTCATTATCAGCTTATTCACTAGTCACTAAATTTAAAGCACTTAAACGAAAAATATAATAAAAATATAATAATAATAATAAAGGAAAATTCCTAAATTAAATTTAATCAATTTCAAGGCAAGATTTATATATTTTTCACTTCATTCAATTAATTTTAATAATATTGGTAGTAATTCATTTGAATCTTTTTTCACTAGTTCAGTAGTGGTAAGTTACATTTCCAACTTCGATAAAATGCTGTTGGCAACTCGTTTTATGTGATTAACTTTCTTATTTATCTGATGGAGTAAATCTCTGACTTTTAAAAATTATTTCTTTATTTCTGTTTTAATGTTGGGTATTTCCGCAAAACAGGAACATTTATTCATTCATCTATTATATTTTATTTTTTTTTGGCTAATTCAGTTAAACAGTTTCCGAAATCTTGCGCATTTGCAGCTCTTTTTCTGTAGGATTGTATGTACCCTGATGATGGAGTCCTTCTAGATTTGAGGATTTTTCAATTCAAATTACAATTTCAAAATATCTTTGCTCCATTTTTTCTTTTTTTTTTTTTTAATTGATGGTTTCTGATGCTTTTACTTTCTTAAATTTCAAATGAAAAATTCATCCTTTGATAGCCTACGTGTGTAGGTCTTATAAGTAATCATTAGCATAAGTATTAATTTCTCAATAAAGTCTTTAATCAATTACTTTGATGATAGTAACTGAAATTAATGATTTATCTCCTGAGTGCTAAAATTTACCTTAGTTTAACATTATTTTTTGAATGTTGTTGATATTAACAATGTATTTGTTGAATAGTAAATTTTGTAATGGCATACAATTCATAACTTTATATATATATATATTAAAAGAGTATTATCAATTAGATAATAAAAGCAATTATTAATTAGATAATATATATATATATATATATATATATATATATATATATATATATATATATATATAAAATTACATTAAATATTTGGGTACGTTATCTGTGGAGGAAAATACATGAAAGATATTTTTTTTTAATTCACTATCTTTTTTTTTCTTTTTTTTATGAAAATTCAGTACAAATATCGTTGGTAAATTAAATCTTCTATAATTTCATACATATTATATGATAAATTATATGTATATGCACATATTAAATATTACTTGAAATGATAAAAGAATACTTTTGATAAACACACACACACACACACCCCAAAACAAAACAAAAAAAGCTATTTTTTATACATTTTTATTTTCAAACTTAAATTAAAAAATACTGATATTTTGAGTTTGAGCATAACACATCCATCCACCTTAAACACAAACAAAGGTCCTTTGACATTTTTTGTAAAAGAAACCATTGTAATAAAGGATTTGAAACTGAAATCGATTACCAAATATAAAAATTACTTAACAAATATTTCTTATATAAAATTTTTATCACTACAATAGATTTTTAATGTTTACATGCGTATTTCAAAATATTTTGAATTTTTTTTACAATAGATGACAGAATATCAAATTCTAGCAATGCTTTTAGGTTTTCAATCTTTTATTTATGTATACATTTTTGAATTTTAATAACTTATCATTTTATTCTGTACTTGTAAAATCTCTTTAAAAAATTATATAAGAAATTTTATGTAATTTTTGTGTTAATTTTGTAAAATGAAGGGGGTGTTTTAAAAATTGCTTTCTTAAATGCAGTAATAACCGAATCAAACAATAATACATATAGTGCATGTGATTGAAATTCTATATTGCTGAAAACCTAATTATCAGTAAAAACGAAAGTAAATTATATATATATAATAATTTATATAAGACGCATTAATTCATTAGCTATTTTTAATCGTTCAACTTATTTTCGCAATTTGTTAAAATAACTCACCTCGTAACTCAAATTGCCTGATTCCGGACATGTTGTGGCTTGTTTTACACAGGCACACACCAGCAACTGGCGACTTTTTATTATTAATTTTGTACCAATATTTAAAAAAGATAAAATTTATAATTTATAATAAATTTATACAGGCAAACTCTGGATTTACCTGCTAAAATATATTATAAATTTTACGTTTGGGAAATAGTGGTACGGAAAGAATAAAAATAAAGTCGCCTGGGGCAGTGGATATAGATATATATATACATAAACATATATAAAGAATATTTTACATTAACAAACTCACATGTTCAAAAACTTGTTAATTTCATAGATTTTGGTTATAGTCAAGACGACATAATTTGTTTATAACATTTTATGAACAATGCAGCGTAACTATGTGATTACTGTTCTTATCAACAGGATATACAGTTGTGTGCCATGTTTATTTAAGCCAATTATTCATGAGTTTTGAAAATGATTATATTTTTTCGTTTATCACCCTAAATATCAAAATGCAATCAAGGTCGGTAAATCTGTGTTATTATGTTTTGTGAAAGCAGTTTTGCTATATAAGTTATTTGTATTGCCCAAAATGGCAAAAAAACATATTTTTATATTAAACTATTACCATTAAAAAATAGTTTGAATACAACAATTAGCTGCACCATTTTCTTCATATTATTTACAATATAATACAATTTTTGTTGTTGTTCTTCCTCTATGGTGAATCTTATTTTTCCTGTTCATTACTACAATCGAACCTCGTTAACGTGAATTTTGAAGGGGAACAAAAAAATAGTTCATGTTATGAGTAGTTCTTGCTATCATTAACTAATTTTCATATAACTACCTTAATCTTTATTTTGACGGGGATTGTGGAAACAGTTCATGTTAAAAGTAATTCACGTTAAGTGTGTTCGCGTTAACGAGGTTCGACTGTATATGTTAAATATATATATATACATATATTCGTGGGTTTTTAGAAGTATAATTTCAGAAAAAAAAATCAAAATGCATTATTTTATTGTAAAACAAATCAATGTGATCATAAAATGTTTAGTTACAGTGTTTATCTCTTCCTTGGAGGACTCTATTGAAATGATCTTACAATAAAAATTCATTAGATATGTTACTTCTAATGGAAAGAAAATTTAAATAATACACAAAATTTAAAGATGTTTTATGAATTTTGTCGTATAGGATACAACTTTGAGCTCCTAAGCCTTATTACATACGTTCAATTTTAAACCATAAGCTTTGTATTAATCACTTTTTTCATGACAACATATTTTTCTGCCCGGAAAGTTTATTTATTCTTGTTGCAGTTATTTATAATGATGTATTGTAAAATTTTCATGTAATATTCAAAGATATGAAACAAGAAAATATACGAGTCATATTCTGTAAAGAAAATTAATAGAAAAAGACTCTTGGAATATTAAATTATCTTTATAAACTGAGTTTTTTTTCCAAATAGTATTTCAGCACAGAAAAAAAAAAGAAGAAAAAAAAAAAAAAGAGGATGGAACATCAATATTTTGTGTAAATCAACAATTTTTATTTTTACATAGCATCGTCAAAAATTTTGTTACAGGGTCAAAAGGAGCTCAACATTTAATCATTGGCTTTTTGCAGAGAAATCTTTATCATAACATATTGAACTACACTATGGCAGAGACTTTTCATTTAGCATATTTTTTTAGTTAATTAAAATGAGTTAATGATTTGCTTAGATATAAAATAAAGTTAAAATAACAGAATAAACATACAAAATCAGTCAATAAATAAAGTTTGGTTTCGCAAACAAAATATTTTTTTTTCGATGAGATTTCAGGAAAAATATTTACAAATATAGTGTTTACAGGAAAATAGTAATAAAAATAAGACCTAATTTCTTGAAAAAAGTTTTTAAATAATCAACAATTTTAAATAAAATATGTTATCTTATTATTATTATTATCATTATTATTATTATTTTCTAATGGTTTTATTGTCACCAATGTTAAAAGTATCAACAATAATTGTTATAATAAATATATAATTTACTGTAGTGTTTTCAAATTTTCTTTAAGATTAGTATGATTCGTAAGAAATGAAATATTTGCCGTACAAGGTCACATTTATTTTTAAATTTAAATATTAAAGCATAATTAAAGCAATAAATATTTTTAGATATGTTGTAATTCGGATATGAAGAAGGACATTCTAAACTTATTTTCACAGATTCAATATAAGATAACTTACAATCGATCGCAAATATTATGTTTCATTCCGACAAATTTATTTTGATCAATAATAATATCAATTTTTGGACTGTACAAGTTTTTTGACTGTACAGACTGAGAAAATGTTTTTTTAGTTGAATTTTTCTATTAAATTCGTATTGCAACAAAACAACCTCTTGATATAGCTGCTTTTATGTTTTAAAGTTTGTATAAATAACTTTTTGAAATCAGTAATTAAAAAAAAAAAAAAAAAAAAAAAAAAAAAACTTACACAATATTTTATTGAATAAAAATGCATAAACCTATATATATATATACATACTTGCCAACATTCTAATTAATATTCCGTAGTATTGCTAATACTGCCCCTTTTCCTACACAAGTATAATTTTGGAGTAATTTTCTCCAAATTTAATTAAGAGTAAAAAGGAAGAAAAATACTCTAAATATAGACTAGTTGTGAAAACAAAGGCGGGGACTACAGTACTGCGTAATATTAATTACAATGTTGGCAAGTATGATATATATGTAAATATATATCTGTGTATATCTATAATTAATATTAGTTTTATTAAGAAATTGTAAAATTCTTTTTCAGTCTTACTTAGCTTAGTTAGAAATTATTCACTAATATTTTAAGAAAAATAATTTAACCGTAGAAAAAGAAAAAAAAAAAATATATATATATAAAAACCTTTAAAAATATTTATGTAATACACAAACATCACTGAAAGTAATAAATTAAAGTATGTTCTAAAATTTAACACACACACACACACACACACACACATATATATGTGTGTAATAAAAGTAATAAAATATTAAATACATCGACTAAATAATGCAATTGAAAGTTTCTTTTTCAAACTTACTTAGCTTAGTTACAAATTATTCACTAATATTAAAATAATAATAATATTAATAATAATAATAATATTATTAATAATAATAATTTTGCTGTAGAAAAAGAAATATATATATATATATGAAAAGACTTTAAAAAATATTTATGTAATGTACAAACATCACTGAAAGTAGTAAATTAAAATATGTTCTAAAATTTAACACACACACACACACAGAGACATGTATATATATATATATGTAATAAAAGTAATAAAATATTAAATACATCGACTAAATAATGCAATTGAAAGTTTCTTTTTCAATCTTACTTAGCTTAGTTACAAATTATTCACTAATATTAAAATAATAATAATAATAATAATAATTTTGCTGTAGAAAAAGAAAAAAATATATGTATATATATATATGAAAAGACTTTAAAAATTATTTATGTAATATACAAACATCACTGAAAGTAGTAAATTAAAGTATGTTCTAAAATTTAACACACACACTGACATGTATGTATATATATATATGTAATATAAGTAATAAAATATTAAATACATCGACTAAATAATGCAAATTTAAATTCTTTACATACAGAAACCTCTCCAAATGAATATCGGTATGTGTATGACTTTCATAATATCAACTTTCGTTGCAGATTTCTATTTTTAATTAATAAGCAAGTTTCATTGAAAAGATTCTCTAATTCCATTTCTATAGAAAATTTTGAAGGATAATTAATATAGATTTCATGGAGTACCAAATACTAATTAGTTGCAAGAATTAATTGGCGACTAAGAAATTAATAACATTAATTATATCCAATTATCATAAAGATCATCTGAATGAAAGGTCGAATAAAGTAGATGATAATAAATAAATTTAATAACCATATCGTTGAAGCATTTCCATAAATGTTTGTTTCAATAAATTAAAACATTCTTTGGAATAAATAATTAATTCCTTCTTTAGAAAAGTGAGTTTGTTACATATAAAATGTCATTTGCAAATGAAAAAGAAATGTTTTTAAAAGTAAAAATAATTAATTTTTGAGATGTTTTACCACATGATCAAAGAATTTGTTTTTCCAAATCTAAATTACTACAGCGTTGTATTATAATTAAGTATTTCAATTTATTTTGTCAATACAATCTGTATTCTTAAGATTTTTTTTTATTTGTTAGAATTTTTATTTATTAATATTTTATTTATTTATTAGAATAATTAGAAATCTAAATGTTAAATTTTTCTTTACGTCGTAGAAAATCGGGATGGTTTGTTAGAAAAAAGGGAATAAAATGGAAACTTCCACCAACATTTCAAAATTTTAATTTATTTTGGAGCACTTTTAATATCCACCCTTTTATGCAGTGAATTTTACTTTCACTTTCTAGAGATTTTGTTGGTTAGAAAGTAAGCAATAACATAGCTGCCAACTTGTATGTTCCTTTTTTTTTTTCTACCGGAAATTTCTAATGTTTCTTTTTAGCATTTTTAAGCGATTAAACATGATGTTTTTTTTTTTTTTTTTTTTTTTTTTTTTTTGAAAAGAAATAGTGGTGTTAAAAACACGTATAAGTTGGCATTTCTTCTATGAAATTTAACTTTCTACTGCCATACCAACATTTTCATTTATTTTGGAGCACTGCTAGTATTCGTCCTTTTTCCCATACCATTTTATTTCTAGTGAAATTTTCTCCAGTGTTTAATTAGGATTAAATTAAAAAAAGTGGTGTGAAAAAAAAAAAAAAAAAAGAAAAGAAAAGAAAGAAAATGGTGGGTTCTAACAATACTATAAAATATATTATAATGTTGGTATGCAAGTTTCTATGTTTTTAAATATGAAGATTGATTAATAAATTATTTCGGCAATTAATTATTTAAAAAAAAAAAAAAAAATGTTATACTTTACTTTTATTATGAAAAAAAAAAAGGGGGTGGGGAGGCTAATTTTATTTATTTGTTTAATGTTTTTAAATAGAATAGTTTGTAAATATAAAATATATTTACGCTATGTAGAGCGTAACGAATCAAATCCAAGGACGATCATGCCACTCTTTTAACACGTTCACGCCGGCGTGACCCACTGGTGGGTCACAGCTACAGTCCGCACAAAACTATCTGAGCACTAGCAATAATCCCTGTCCAAAAAAAGTACACTTAATACTGCTTTGTTAAATAAATCGTTGTCGAGTCATGTTCTTAGAGTCAAATAACATGACTCGACAAGGATTTATTTAACAAAAAAGTTTTAAGTGTACTTTTTTGATATCAGAATTACTGGCTAGTGCTCGGATACTTTTGAGAAGACTATGTAAACGCCGGCGTGAACGTATTGAATAATATTTTTAATTGAAGTTTTAAAACTAGAACAAATAATTCAAATACCGTCGAAACGAGCTTATTATTTTTTCGTTAATTTTGTCTTCAAAAGAAAAAATTTACAATAAATTTACAAAATAATTACTATATATATGTATATATATATATAAGTAAATTAGGGTCAAGGTCAATTAGTAAAACATCATTTATTAATATTAATTTCTAAAAATTTGCAAGGTGTTATTTATTAAAATATAAAGAAGTGAAGAAAATAACGTTGTCAAAAAATCTGGCATCAAATCAGTATGTAAGATAAGTTTTACACAACTGCTGCAAATACTATAATTTTCGGCGCACAATCTGCAAGTAAGATATGGTATTCCTCCACCAAAATTTTTATTTCATAGAAAAATGTATATTTTTAGATGAAACAACTCGTACAAATATAGCTTTCTTTGTCAAATAAAATTTTTGGTGCAAAACCTACATGACCTAAGGATTCTACCCAAAAAAATTATGGTAATACAGTCAGCAGCAAAATAATTGAAACACACATCCACACTTTTCATATAAATATATATACAGTCGGTAACAAAAATCTCCGAACACTAGCGAAAATTCCTACATAAAAAAAGTACACTTAATGCAGTTTTGTTAAAAAAAATCATTGTCGAATCCTGTTCTTAGTCAGTCTAAAAACAGGATTCGACAAAGATTTATTTAACAAAACTGTATTATGTGTACTTTTTTTATATAGGAATTTTTGCTAGTGTTCGGAGACTTTTGTTACCGACTATATACATATAGTTTGATCGCTAATTTTTATCACCAACTTACTTTTTATAAACAGCGTAAGACAAAGATCATGACTCGACAAATATTTATTTAACAAAATGGAATTAAGTGCCCATTTTTAAGTAAGAATTATTGCTAGTGCTGTTTTGCTACCGACTGAAATGTCAATGGAGTTCATTAATACAGTTAAAGATTTATGATGGTGTACAGGAGGAAATAACTTAAAAGTTTAAACCATACTAAATAGAAAATATAACGATAGATTAATATTTCAAATAATTTAGATAGAAAAAGAATCGTGGGTCACACACACAATTATGATTTATGAAGCTTTTGTTCCTATATTCCTATATTTGTTTCTTTAATTATTCAGAAAGAAGTCGGTCAATATTTTCAGTTGATTTTTTCACTTTAAATCACTTCTCTCACTGAGAAAAAATTCTGTAACAGACATCTAGAATCTAAATTGTGGCTCTAGAAAAAATAGTTCCATGTCATCCTTATAAATTTTAGTCCCCTTGGAAAGCGAGTTCTAGAAGCCCCTATTAGAATTCTAGAGCGTTTGCCTATATTCTCGGGGGCAAAGTTATTTAAAAATCTCTGCAAATAAATGAGACTACAAGAGGCGGGTTTCTGCAACTATAATCTTGGTTTATTGCCCATTTCTAGAAAATCAAGCGAGAATTTCTCGCAATATAAATGATACAGAATATTTAGAGTATTAAGAATATTGTTTCACCATCTAGAAATGTGTACACTAGAAATTCTCGATAATTTCGTCTATTCAGTTTATTCGCTTGCCTTATGGGCATAGCTCGAAAATCTGTATTTCTAGTTAAATGATTTAGAAAATGGTCACTTATTCATTCTAGAGAAAGACGGTATATTTTTTTTTTCTCAGTGCTATTTGTAAATGAAGTGTTCTGAAAATCATTTCGCTATATTTATTCGTCTTATCATCTTATTCGAAATCACAACTTATCAAACCGATCTCCACCTACAGTTTGTTCATCAGTAATATGTTCAAAGGTTTACACTGGTATTCCAGTTAATCAACTCTACGACAATATCCACTCTAATGTCAGATTTTGATAAATTATTCAAATCTAAAATAATTAATTGAATAAAAAAAAACAAATAAAAAAACCCCTTCTTTGTTTGAGGACTACAACAAACTAATTTATCACATTTGGTAATACTTTTCTACTGGACTTAATTGACATTAATTTCTCAAATGAACCCCAAGCAGTGTCTTCCCTTGTTTTCTTCAGTATTTAGTTATAGACCCATTTGTATAACTTATTGTACTGTTGTAGATTTGCTTAATAGACAATATTATTTATTGTCGCATTTGAAGACAAAGGATGACTGGGGATAACACGCCTGCGTAATTTACTGCGTATATAATAATATATTCCTGATGATGACACAGACGATACAAAGAAATATAATGTAATAATAATCTCATTGATCTCCAACTTTATTTACGGTGAGAATTTTATTGTTTGAAAGACATATACATATATACACATATGCGCATGCTTTTAAAAGTAAATTATATATATATACAGTATCTGCCGCTTATTAAAATCACATTCGTTCTGAGACAAAGTGATTTTATAAAGCGGCTGATTTTTATATGCGGCGAACGTTCCTGCACTCAAGAAAGAGGTATTACTTCCCTGAATTTGGAAAGAAATTTCAAAAGGTACCAAATAATGGAATTAATAAACAATATTAATTAACTATTATATTACTTCAAAATAAGTAAATTAAACAAATTCTAAGTTTCGATATGCTTTCCTTTGAGGAAAATTATAGTTACTTTGCAGAAAGTTCACGCTTTTCTTTTAAATTTAAATTTTTTCCATTTAAAACTCTTGCTTCTTAGTTATTTAAGAACTAGAAATTATCTTTTAATGTTAAATATTAAAAAATATACATATCACATGCGAACCAAATCAAATTTGTATCTTATTACCGCGCTTTGAAGAATATATTCCTTGAAATTATTATTAAAACAAGTGATAGGGCGTGTATAATTCGTAATTATGCTTTAAATGTAAACTTTTCGATAAAGAGAGATAACTGATTACTGAATTTTATTTTATTTTTTATTTTAAAAATAAAAAGTCAGAGTGCAAATAAATATTAATTATACTTAGCATTCATAAATGGTATTTTTGCTGCTGAAGAGATATTTTTGAGTTTATTAACCGGTGATGTTGATTTTATTAAGCGGCAGTTTTAAAATTAGTTTGTACTAATCTGATTCCGGTCCTGGATTTGATCAGATTAAGCGGCTGATTTTATTAACCAGTGAATTTATTAAGCGGCGATTATTGTATATAGTGTAGTTAAATTATGAAAACGAAAATGTAATTCCGCCATACATGTAGAATAATGTGCATATAAAGTAAATACTACTACTTCTTAAAAAATAATTTCATTTTTTCTTAGAAAAAAAAAAAAAAAAAACTCTGGAAGAAATAATGAGAATACTTTAGGATAAAGTTTGCATTACATATTCGCTATCAGATGGTATTAATTAATAAGCTATTAAAAAAAAAAAAAAAAAAAAAAAAAAAAAAAAAAAAAACTTTTAAAAACCAAATTCTTAATGTATCTTATCACATAAATATTTTCGAAGTTAAGATTTTGCAAATTTTATTGCGTTAAAGTGTTAATGTATTAAGGTATTAAAGTTTAAGGTATTAAGGTGAATTGCATACTTTTCTTTTCTTTTTTTATTAAAAATAATATTTTTAAATACTCCGAATACATTTTGGCATAAAAAAAAAATAGTGTCAAATTCAAACTCATTTATAAATGACTCATATAACTCATTATATCTCGCATACAAATTCGTCTTCTAATTTTGCATCGAAAGGTTTTTAACGTTACAAAATCTCGCCAAGCAAACTTTGTTGGCGACAAAAATAGGTTAATGGATTAAAAGTTAATTTGTAACTTACATTTATTTATTTACTTCACGCGAAAGTTTTAAACCAAAGGATTTTGTATAATTTATTTTCCTAGACATTTGTCCAGTATGATACATTGAGAAATCAATTGTTGCCATTAGAAATATTAGTTTAGTTCGTTAAAAAAATTCTAATTATTGCATCGATTGGCGAACTGTATTCCTGGAGTCAAAAAAATTGTTCCTATTTAATGGTACCGATTCTGAAAAAAATCGGACCGTTACATCTATTTTATTTGGCTCTTTAAACGGTTATGCGGCTGTTATCGCTTTTAAACGAAATTTCAAAAGATGGAATTCACAAACTTACCGACCGTTCCAGGTGAGAGCAAGTATATAAAAATTTTCTTTTATCAATTGACATCCTTTCTACCAATTATCTGCAAAAATTAACACTCCAGACCTTCGGGGTACCGAACGCTCGACCACCGCGTTACTAACATGGCGCTCTAACCACCTGAGCCACGGAGAGACAAATGAAAAAGCTTATATTTACCTTAAAATGGAGGCACTTTTTTTATTAGCTTGAGATTCACAAACATACCGTAGTGAATGACAGTAAGTACATAAGAATTTCGGGAAAAACGAGGTAGAAAATGCTCACAATTTCTGCATTAATTTGGTAACTAAGTATGTACTTTTTTTAAATATAGGTGCAATAAATTATATTTTATTTGCCACAAATGTATTCGCATATATTACGATGAAAAAAATGTTTTATTTTTTCATTTTTTGAAAAGAATCCCTGAACTACAAATAATAATAATAATAATAATAATAAAAACTCTGGTAATACAAAGAAGTTTTGATTCATTTGAATCCTTTTTTTCTTTCGATAGGTTCATGTATATGTTTCACAAAATTCAAAGCTATTTACAAATTTCAAAATGCACTAGGAAAATAATTTTATGCTTCATATTTACTGATAATAACTCGCAAAGTTTGTCGGCAAACAAACGGAGCACAGATTCAGGGCTACAGGACTCTTAAATACGTATCGTTTGTAGTAAAAGAAAAAAAAAAGTCTTTCTTAAAATAAATAAATAAATACTGTACAGATGTCATACTTTTTTAGAGAATTATATAAAATTCTCTGTTTTTGTGTTGACAATGTGCATATAAAGTTATTAAATATTCAATTTTACCTAAGTTTGACAAATTATGAAAATTCAACTGCTTTTATTTTAAAAAAAATGTCTCACATAAAGAAGAAAGAAAAATCATGCAGTACGCATTGATTAGTAACACTTTCCAACTGTACGTAATTGTTGTATCGAATAACTTTCAATATTCTTTTCCTACGTTATCACACAACAGACAGAAGGACTGAAAAATATACATATAGACTAACTGATTTTAAAATTACTCTAAGGCATTTTGGAAAGAATTAAAAAGGCTTAACGCAAAAGAAAATGCAGCCATTAGATTATAATTGCAGCTTTTGATCTATCTGAATATTTTAGTGTAGCCCTGTAAATCAGAGATTTAATCATATCATATTCTATACAAAACGTTATTTTAGATTATTAACAATACATTTCAATATTTTTATGATTTTTACAGTACAAAGATTTTTAAATATAACTTTCAAAAAATTCTGTTCTAAAACGTAATGCAGTGGCATTTTTTTTCTTTTGTTGTTGTTCTCCCTGTAAACAAACTAGTTATACAGGACCTATTAATGTCATTTTAAATGGGGAACATTCTATAGGGAAAATATTTATAAAAATAACACTCATAGAACACAATGCTTTCGAATGCTTTTGGGTGTCCCTGTACACAAACCAGAAGAGATATTCACTCCATTTTCAATATGGAATATCCGATAGTGAACCTCAATAAAATATATCAGTTTCGAGAAATTCCATAAATATTTACAGGAGTTAGAGCGCGGGCAGAAAGACAGACAGACGGATGGACAGATACACAAACTGAAATCATATTCAAACTTAAAAATGTTAGAAAAAGTTAAAAACGCTTAATGTAAGCGAAAGTACAATTCTAGCAATTTTTTATTAATAGTTATTAATAAAAATGGATACTTTTGTATCACCCTGTAAATCTAATGCTAATCATGCTATATTCTGTGCAAAGCATTTTTTTTGTGCATGTAGATAACATATTTCAATTTCCTAAAACTTCGTGGAAAGTAAAGATATTAAAATTTGATTTATAGAAATACTTCTCATAGAACGCAATGCTTTGGAATACTTTTAAGTGTCCCTGTACATAAATAAGTGGTGGTATTTCCTCCATTTTATACAGGAAACATCCAATAGTTAACCTGAATAACATATTTCAATTTAATTGAGATATGTCTACAGTAAAGGTAGGAAAATATGGTTTATAGAAATACCTCTCATAGAACATAATGCTTTGAAATACTTTCGGGTGTCCCTGTACAGAAACCAGTAGTGGTGCAAACTCCATTTTCAATAGGGAATATCCGATAGTGAACTTGAATAACATTTAACAGTTTCAAGAAATTCCATAAATATTTACGGGAGTTAGAGCTCGGACAGACAGACAGGCAGACAGACTGACGTACAGACAGATACACAAAACTGAAATCATATTCACACTTAAAAATGTTAGAAAGTGTTAAAAACGCTTAACGTAAACGAAAGTACAATTCTAACAATTGTTTAATAATAGCTCTTAATGTAACTGGATATTTTTGTGCCACTCTGTAAATATAATGCTAATCATGCTATATTCTATGCAAAGCATTCTTTTGTGCATATAAATAACATATTTCAATCTTCTAAAATTTCGTGGAAACTAAAGTTATTAATATTTGATTTATAGAAATATCTCTCATAGAACGCAATGCTTTGGAATACTTTTGAGTGTAACTGTACATAAACCGATGGTGGTAATTCCTCCATTTTATACAGGAAACATCCAATAGTGAACTTGAATAACATATTTCAATTTCATGCAGATATGTCTACAGTAAAGCTATGAAAATATGGTTTGTTGAAATACCTCTCATAGAACACAATGCTTTGAAATACTTTCGGGTGTCCCTGTACACAAACCAGTTGAGGTATAAACTCCATTTTCAATAGGGACCGTCCGATAGTGAACTTGAATAACATATATCAGTTTCAAGAAATTCCATAAATATGTACGGGAGTTAGACCGCGGACAGACAGACAGACAGACCAACCGAAGTCATAAACACTTTTCAACCTTGTTGGAAAGTGTTAAAAATAAATAAATAAATAAAACTGTCTAATCTATATATATATAAAAGAGTACTTCCACTCACTCACTCACTGGCTCATCAACGCACAGCAAAATCTACTGGAGCCACTGACGCGAAACTGGGTCAGATTATAGAACATGTAGTGTAAGCACCCCCTAAAAGCGATTTTGCGAAATTAGCCCCCAAGGGGGTGGAGGGGGCAAGACGTGATTTCACAAAAACCGTCATATCTGAAAGAAAAAAAACATAGATATCTTTAAAATTTTTGCATTAAAACATAACTAAAACAAATGCCTAAAAATCAGTTTCTGGAATTTTGGAAATTCGGTCCACAAGAGGGGGTGCGTGGCAAAATGTAATTTCACATGCGCAAAAAGTGTTTTTTTATAAAACCTTCATATCTCAAAGAAAAAAACAGATATACGTGAGATATTTGTTTCAAAATATAGCTAACATAAATAACTAAAAACAAATTTCTGTAATTTTAGAAATTCGGCTTCAAATGGGGGGGGGGGGGCAGGGGGCAAAAAGGCATTTCACAAAAACCTTTATATCTCAAAGAAAAAAAACAGATATCCGTAAAATTTTTGCTTTAATATATAGCTAACACAAACACCTGTAAACCAATTTTTGCAATTTTAGAAATTCAGTCCCCAAGAGGAGGGGAAGCAAGAAAATTATCTATATTATCTCTTCTATATATAATATAGCTATTTCTTCTATAATAATGTTTTAAAAATAATTATTTTAATTATTAATTGTTGCCAAAAAAATTTACGAGTTGATTTATTTTACGACATATAATAAAATATATTCTCACGCGAATAGTAAATGAAATATTAAATAATAAATTTGCTTAGGCTAAGACAAAATGACGTCATTATCAAAATTAAATAATAATAATAATAATCCAACATATTTCTTCAAATTTTGTTTCATAATCTCTTTTAACATACCTCAATTTTAGATTTCTTTTTAATAGTGTTTTTATTTATTTATTGGCACGTATAATACGTTTCACATGAAAGCTAATACAGCATTATATTCAGATTTACTTATTCATAATGCAGGGAATTTTTTTTTTTTAATTTTGATGCTGAAGTAGATAGGACAATTTTCACCAAGGAGTCTACTTTCGTGATAGCCACTTTAAGTCAAGTAACCCATAAAGCAATATAAACAAATAAATTATAAAATATTGAGAAAAAAAAAGATAGAAAGAAAGAAACAGAAACAATAATCTCATAGATTATGTATTTTTGTTCAAAATGGTGACAAAAATTCAAAAGTCACCAAGGGCAGCTATAAAAAAGCCTGTACCACGATAAGGTTAAATATTTATTTATTTTTCTGTATACCAACCACTGTTAACTAACTATGAAATACATATAGCCACAAAAAGTTAGTTGTCTCACAGCATATTGTAATATTATATTTGACGTGAAATTGCTGTCATTTTATGGTCGACTGGAAAAATCGAATAAATATAGGAAATAACGTAAAAGTAAATATTATGTACAGTACGTACATTGTTGTTCATATGTAATTAAAATTCAAATATAAAAGGGCTACTTCAATTTTTTCGATACTGTCTGTTTCGAAATTGTCATTTGAAAAGCACAAAAGTGGAAGCCCACTGGTATGTCATTGACGCATGCAATAGCGACATACACCGGAAGCGAGCTTTTGAGCAATTTCAATAAATTTAATTTTTATTTTTTATCTATAAAGCGATATAGAAAAGAATTTTCGTTAAATAATGACCAGCCAAGCGGGTAAAATTTGTCCGAATAAATCTATAGGAGCTGAGGGCTTATTTACGTCTATCCAACACCCATTGCAACGGGATTTTGAGAATTTCCCCATTTTCCTCCTCAAGGAAGGGAGAGCAATAAACACGTTTTCAAGCATAACTTTGCTTAAAATTATCACAATAAGAATTATTTTTATGTGTGGGTTGGTTATGCGTTCCCAACACGCACTGTCAAAGAATTTTACAAAATTTCCTTCTCCCTTCCTCCTTTAAGCACGGAGTGGGGGCAAAAACACATTTTTAAGAGTAACTCTGTGCAAAAGTACCTCAGGAAAGCGATTTTTTGATATGTCGGTTGGTTACGCGTACTCAACACACACACTACAATGGGGTTTTGTAAAATTCCACCCTACTGTTCTTGGGAGGTGGGGACAAAAACATGTATTCATGTGTAACTCTTTACTAAATTATCCCAGGAAGGAGATTTTTGATGTGTGGGTCGGTTATATGTATCTAACTCATAGTATAAAGAGATTTTGCAAAATTCCCTCCCCTTTCCCTCCTTTATGAGCAGGGGGTAAAAAAACATGTTTTAAAACATAATTTTGCTTCAAATAATCTCAGGATCTTGAATTTTATTTTAATGTCTGGTGATGTATGTGTATGCAAGATGCACTATAAAGGGATTTCGCGAAATTACCCCCCCCCCACACACACCTCTTCTGGGCTGGCGGGGCAAAAATCACGTTTTCAAGCTTAAATATATTCCAAATTATCTTAGAATGATGAATTTTGATGAGTGGGAGTTGATTAAGTGTACGGAATATGCACTTTGATGGGAGGAAATTTTGCAAAACTTTCAACATTACCAGTATGGTAAGAGGAGTAAAAAATAGGTAAGGTGCTGCCGAAGGCATTGGAGCTCGAGATTCGAAGATTGTGGGGAGCAGGAAAACCTCTACTGAAGGTAACGGGAACTTAACTTACATTTTGACTGACTTCTTTCTTTTTCTTTCTTTCTTTTCTTTTCTTTTCTTTTCTTTTCTTTTCTTTCCTTCTTTTTTTTTTTTCATTGAGTTTTTTTTTTTAATATTATTATTAATAATATGAAATATTAAAAATTCATTTCGATATAATGACCAGCGAAGCGGGTAAAGCCTGCTAGTCTATATATATAAAAGAGTACTTCCTGAGCGAGTGAGGGGGGGGTGATTCATCATCGCCCTGACCAAACACCTGGACCAAAATAATTATTTTAATTATAATTGTTGCCAAAAAAATTTACGAGTTGATTTATTTTACGACATATAATAAAATATATTCTCACGCGAATAGTAAATGAAATATTAAATAATAAATTTGCTTAGGCTAAGACAAAATGACGTCATTATCAAAATTAAATAATAATAATAAAAATCCAACATATTTCTTCAAATTTTGTTTCATAATCTCTTTTAACATACCTCAATTTTAGATTTCTTTTTAATAGTGTTTTTATTTATTTATTGGCACGTATAATACGTTTCACATGAAAGCTAATACAAATTAATAAGCAAAATTATTTTGTCAAAAGCAAAGCTAAAGCTAAAGCAAATAATTATTTTGTCACACAATTTCGTGACAATGTTCTTTCTATGACGTAGGCATCCACTAAGAAGCGATTTTACAAAATTCGCCCCCCAAGGGGGGGGGGAGGGGGCAAAACGTGATTTCACAAAATCCTTCATATCTCAAACAAAAAAACAGATATCCGTAAAATATTTGCTTTAAAATATAGCTAATACAAATGTCTAAAATCCAATTTCTGGAATTTTCAAAATTCGGTCCCCAAGGGGGGCGGAGGGGGGGGGGCAAAGCGTGATTTCACATTCGTAAAACGTGATTTCGAATAATCCTATATATCTCAAACAAAAAAATAGATATACGTGAAATTTTTGCCCTAAAATATAGCTAATGCAAATATCTAAAAAACAATATCTGGAATTTTAGAAATTCAGCCCCCAGGTGGGGCAGCAGGGGCGGGCTAAGGGGCAAAAACAAATAGAAATACATTTAGGGCGTTCAAAATTGATACAGATAGGTTTTGGAGGCCTGCAAGTCGAATGAGGATATTTTCGATTGTGTAAAGTTATTAGGAGGGGCAGGAAGGGGGAGAGGGGAGAGGGGGGCAAAAAATAAAAATAGAGTTAGATCGTTCAAAATTGGTATATAGAGGTTTTCGATACCTACAAATCGATTGCGGATATTTTCGAATTAAAGTAAATTTATTAGGAGGGGCGGGAAGGGGGAACTATGAGCAAAAACAATTAGAAATACAGTGAGGCCGTTCAAAATTGGTAAAAATAGGTTTCAGAGGCCTGGAAGTCGAATGGGGATATTTTCGAAAGTGTAAAGTTATTAGGAGGACCGGGAAAGGGGGAGGGGAGAGGGGGGCAAAAAATAAAAATAGAGTTAGATCGTTCACAATTGGTATATAGAGGTTTTCGATACCTACAAATCGATTGCGGATATTTTCGAATTAAAGTAAATTTATTAGGAGGGGCGGGAAGGGGGAACTATGAGCAAAAACAATTAGAAATACAGTGAGGCCGTTCAAAATTGGTAAAAATAGGTTTCAGAGGCCTGGAAGTCGAATGGGGATATTTTCGAAAGTGTAAAGTTATTAGGAGGACCGGGAAAGGGGGTGGGGAGAGGGGGGCAAAAAATAAAAATAGAGTTAGATCGTTCACAATTGGTATATAGAGGCTTTCGATACCTACAAATCGATTAACAGGGAACCATTAACAGGGAAGAGGTGCCGCTCACCGCTCTAGGAGCAGTGTCGAGCGATTCCAGCTATGCTAGGCCCCTCTTCCGGAGTTTATTTAAACTCTAAAAAAAAAAAAAAAAAAAAATTACAAAAGCCGCTAGAGACAGGTCTCCCACACGACAAGGAGCGGCATGTTCTATGCTGGTGGAAAAGTGACAAGTGTCTTAAGGCTTGTAAAAGTGACAAGCAAGTAGAGCAAGGCAGAGCAAGCAGAGCAAGTGGCTTAAAGCAAGAGCAAGCAGATGTGAGATTAATCTGTGAGATTAGTCATATTCATAAGGAATTCAAATATATTATTTAGTTTAGAAAGCAGGCCCTACAAATCGATTGCGGATATTTTCGAATTTGTAAAATTATTAGAAGGGGCGGGAAGGGGGGGGGGCTATGGCCAAAAACAAAAAGAAATACAGTTAGGCCGTACAAAATTGGTACAGATAGGTTTCAGAGGCCTGCAAGTCGAATGGGGATATTTTCGAAAGTGTAAAGTTATTAGGAGGACCGGGAAAGGGGGAGGGGGAGGGAAGAGGGGATGCAAAAAATAAAAATAGAGTTAGATCGTTCAAAATTGGTATATAGAGGCTTTCGATACCTACAAATCGATTGCGGATATTTTCGAATTTGTAAAATTATTAGGTGGGGCGGGAAAGGGGGCTATGGGCAAAAACAAATAAAAACACAGTCAGGCTGTTCAAATTTGGTACAGATAAGTTTTAGAGGCCTGCAAGTCGAATGGGGATATTTCCGAATGTGTAAAGTTATTAGGAGGGACGGGAAGGGGGGGGGGCAGAGGGGCAAAAAAAATAAAATAGAGTTAGATCATTCAAAATTGGTACATAGAGGTTTCCAATACCTACAAATCGATTGCGGATATTTTCGAATTTTTAAAATTATTGGTAGGGGCGGGAAAGGGGGAGTGGTGGGGCCAAAAAATAAAAATAGAAATGGATCGTTCAAAACTGGTGCATAGAGGTTTTTGATACTTACAAATCGATTGCGGATATTTTCGAATTTGTAAAATTATTACGATAGACGGGAGGGGGGGCGATGGGGGAAAATAATAGAAATAAGAGTTAGAGCATTTTGGGAATTTTTTCCGAAGGCAGTGAGAACCCGGTGCGACATTTTTCCTTATCAGATTTTGTTTCTCTTTTTTTCCACGTGATAAAAATTAATGCAATTTTGTGAATTCAGTAATTATACTGATTCATTTAAAAATAGGGACCAGCGAAGTGGGCGTTGCCTGCTAGTATTATATAAAAAGGAATAACTTTCTAAACATAATTTGTTTTTAAGTCACATAATTTGTAATTTTTAATTTACAGCGAAGGAATTGTTCATTTATTTTTATTATTTATTTATTTATTTGTTTATTTTTATTTTATTTTATTTATTTATTTATTTATTTTTTAAATATACATGTAGATTAAATCGTTTGGTCATAATTTATTTCACATAATGTGATCATTTAACTATCTGATGCTCTTTTCTTTGCATAAAATATTTTTTAATTTTAATTTTTAATCATATTAAATTAGCATTAACAATTATTGAAAAACTAACATATGTTTTTAATTCTTTTTTTCCTTTAAAAATATGTTACATTAGTACTTAAAAAAAGTTTTAAAATTCAGAAGTTTGTTGGAATATTTCAATTTCTAGTGGAATTAATGAATACACACACATACATACACACACACTCACATACACATAAAAAATGGAAATTTTAAAATTAAAATGAAAGGGAAGGTATAGTCATTTCATTTATTTAAATATTATCAGCATAGGAAAAATTAAACTTTTTTTATTCAATTAAAAATTGTTTAAGACATTTAAATATTATACTAAGGATAATTAAATAACAACAACCAGTAAACAAATCAAATTAATAAATAAATAAATAAATTCTTTGAAACATTTTATTGTATTAAAGAAAAAATGAAACAAATCCATTTCAACATTAGTCATTGCATTTCTGATTTAAAATATTGCATAATTAAACCTATTCGAATCTTTTCATTCATAAATTATTAGTTCATAAAATTCAGTTCTGCTCCTCCTTTTGTGACATTTATTAAAATGCATTTATCAAGTAATAAAAGAGACGCATGAATGCTCATTTAAAAATCCAATATTTTATTTTTATGTTTAAAATTTACTCAGAATATATCTCATAAGCATTTGTTGATATTCTGGATAATCTAGAAATACAAACCGAAAGTTTTATCGACTCTTTAGCTTAAATACTGTAGCTCCATTTCAACGAACCATACATAAATCAATAACAAAAGTTTCTTTAATAAAACTAATTTTAGATTTTTAATATATATTAAAAACATAAGAGACAAAGCACTACTTTTTGTCTGTAATGAATTCATATTTCATATATTTGCTCTGTTTAATTCACCCTTTATTACGTTTTTGGAAATGATTTTGAAATTTCCGGAGTAGTTTTGCAAGAGATGTAAAATTAAAATATTTTAATTTAGCGGAATGAATCGGGATTAAAAATTTTTATTTTTCGTTAAAGAAGTTAATATTAATGAAATTTAGGGTTAAATATGTATCTTTGTTTCTAAAGTTGGGAATATTGTACCTTTTCCCAAAAGTGGTATTAGATAACTAAGAATTACAATGACTACAAAATGCATTTCAATAGATTCAGAAATTTTATTACTGAAATTATGTTATAAAAATTTAATTTTTAACTGAAATAAGATTAAAAAATATATCTCAGGCGGATATAGCGACATAATTTCTAATATATAGATTTATAACAAAACTGAAATAAAAAATTCGTAAATAATTAAATTTTCTGTCGAAAAACACAATACCTATTTACTTAAAGACTAAATATTATATTTCAACCCTTTGACAATTTTTTTTTTAATCTAAATTTTGAAATATATATATATATATTATAGTACTATGTTCAAAGTTTTGAATAGATTAAAAAATGAAACTAAAATTTCCTAAAAAGTAAAAATAAAATCCTTTAGTAAATATATAATAAAACATACAGAACGAAGAAATTATTTGTTTCATATTGTCTGTACAATTTTCATTTTCATTATTGCATTTTAAAAATAAATAAATAAATAATTTATACATCTGTAAGAAAAAGTTTTCATTCATGAACTGATACATTCTAAAATAAATTATTCCTTTTTTATGAAATTTATTGAAATACATTTTTAGAGTACTAAATGAATCGTATAATTGTCTTGTTACAAAAATCGTCGATTTTAGTATTTCAATGAAGTATTTTTTAAAGAAACAGTTAGTTTTTATTCAGTATAAGCTCTCGAATGAGCATAACCAAACGGTTTAATAAAAAAGCACCACAAAACTGGCGTTGTAAAAAATATTACTTACAAACTTTGAATAAACACCATAAAATGCAATAAACTCGCAACAATTGTTTCGGGTCGAAAAAACACACGACCCTTCATCAGGCGAATAAAGTAAGCACGAGTGCTGCAGTCGTCGCTTTGACTGCAGCACTCGTGCTTACTTTATTCGCCTGATGAAGGGTCGTGTGTTTTTTCAACCCGAAACAATTGTTGCGAGTTTATTGCATTTTATGGTGTTTATTCAAAGTTTGTAAGTAATATAACCAAACGGTCATTTCAAAGAATATTCTCAAAACAGCAAAACAGTACTTTCAATTCAGCAATTATTACCGTAGCAGTGGAATACAGCTGTCAATTGTATCACAAATGTCATTATTCTTCGAATATTCCAGAAACAGTCCGTACTTCTTCTACAAGAGTAAAAACAACTAGCGCCAAATTTTCCAGAGAGCAGGAATTTCACTGACCCACAACAAAGCTCAAACTTTTGGATATCAATTCGCTCAGAATAGCTCTTTGAATCACCCCACACGCCCAGACTTGTAAAATCCAACTTGCTTTTATTTATACATTTTAGCGATGAAGTTGGTCATTTGTTTTGTATTTGAATTCAATGAAAGGTTCTATAATTCAGCTCCTGTTCAACGTACAGCTTTGAAACTTCAGAAAACCTAAACTACTATTTTTCGTCAATTTGGTCAACAAGTCACCAATTTTGTCTCTAAGACAGACCTTAACGTAAATGAATGGAAATGGCATTTATTTTCATTTCGACTGTAAAACTACTTTCACTGCAATGGCCCAATTGATGCAGGGGTAATGATTTAATCTGTTGTAGCATTATATTTGAAATATAGCTATTGAATTTTTACAAAGCAAATGTGAATGTTAAATATTCAATAATGTTATAAATTATATTGCAAAGAGCTAATATATAATAATTTTTGTAATTAAATTCATTTAAAATGTAACGAATTAAATATATTTTATCTTCAATAAATTTTTATCTCATCTATTAAATGTTTAATAAATCCATTATTGGTTTTCACGAAATATTAGAGATTTTAAACTGCAGTTCGATACGAAATTCATGACCGAAAATCTTTATTTTTAATAAATGAACGAAAAATGAAATTTTAATTATGCGTAAGAAGGTAAATTGGAAATGTTTTTGGAGTTATCATATTTTATTCAGTAATATACTCAGATAACAGCTGATTTTTCCCAATATTTATTTGTATATTTTAAAGAGATTTATTTTCTTCCTGCATTTTGTTAGTGTTCTTATGTATTTCTTCTAATATAATGTGCTGATTTTGGGCATATCAATATATTACTATTATTATTATTATTATTAATCACGTACAGTAATTCATTAACCCATTAACGCCAAAATTAATTTATTTAATTTTGAAAAACTCTATTAGCTGATTATTTCACTTCTAAATAATTATAGACAACTGACAGTAAAATATATTAACTTAAACAATTCTTCTGATAGTTTTAAATTCAAAGCCTATCCTCATTTATTGACGCTTAGTGTTCTAGCGAGAAAACTTCGAGATAGAAAAACTTTGAGATAACAGACTAAATTCTTATAATATGTTGACAAAGATCTCGAAAGTAACGTATTATAATATATATTATTATTCAACTTTATTTAAGTTAGTATACCTGCGGAAAAAGCAAATATATGTGCGACGAATGAAAAATCATAAAATGACTATCCAAATTATGAAATAATAATTAATAGTAGGCACATAAAACTTACAGGGATCATTTAGAGTGACGCTGTAAACTGTCACTAAAAAGCAGAAATTTCCAAGAAACCACAAATATATACGTACCATTTTATTAGCTGTCCTCATATGAAGACACTGGACGCTAATGGGTTAAATGAATAAAATAAATTCTGACATTATCAATATTCATAATATATACAGTTAATTACATACTAAATGAAAACTGGTGAAAAGTAATAAAAAAAAAGAGGTAGCTAACAGGCAAAAAATAGGTGAAAACTTCCCAAGAACGGTATATAATTGTCAAGGAAATTTATATCGCAGGGATATAAAATATATAGTAGCTAGTTTTATATCTGTGCCCCGGATGTAAATGACACCATGTCACAAAAATTTGATTATTTTCAGAAGAGCGTATTTCAATTTTAAATATTTATTTAAATGCAATATATTTCCACAATCAGTAATCGCTTAATGATACTTAATACGTTATTAATGACATAATGTACGAATATAATAATAATAAAAAAAATCTGGTGTGTCACTCACACGGCTTTCTCTTACCCTGAAATTTAAACTATAAATACAGGTTGCAGATTAAAAGGTAAGATAACGAGTAAACATGTGTTAAAGAATTCAAATTAGGCCTCGGAAGAGATTTATATGATAATTAGTTCTGTGTGAGGGGGGACTACCGCCCCCCTCAACCACCCGTTTCATTAATGTACCTACATTTATATAGAATTTGATTCGGCTATTAAAAAATATTTCTGTTTTTAAAAAATTATTTATTAAAATTATTATTTAAAAAAATTATCTTTTATGATAGTGCAGACAATTTCAATATTAGAGAAGTAGTATAACACTAAATATCAAAAAAAAAAAAAAGTCCATTTTATTCTCAATAAAAAAAAAAAAAAAAAAAAAAAAAAAAAAAAAGAAATCTGTTTTTTTTTTTTTTTCGTTAAAAGTTAAAAAAAACGATAACTTTGTTTTAAATTATCGCAGATAGATGGTTCTACCATTCGTTTTAAAGGTATTGACGAGCTCTTTTCAAAGATATTCATCATGAAAATGTACTCCTCTCGAGGGGGGACTCCCCTCCCCAGGGGGTGGGGGGGGGAGGCGAGGCTCCTACAGACACAATTTTTTCCCCCAGTTAACTACCTCTATTATAATATATATATATATTCGTTTCATTTAGTTTAGTGCAGTCTATAGACGTTAAACTCTACTTACCTGCAGTTTCCCCCATACACGTAATGTATTAGAATTCTCTTGATTGTCCCTGCACACGAACCATTTGCTTGATCTTAACGAAAATCTTACTGTAGCATCTCTATATGATACACATTTAGAATACCAAGTTTGAACTTTCTGCCATAATTTGTTTTTGAAATATGCTGATAACAGACAGACACACACACACAGACATACACACAGACCATTTGCTAAAAACATGATTTTCGTATTCAGGGGACCTCAAAACGTGTAAATATATCAAAATCTCTGTGTTCGAAAATTTGACCCAAAAACAATACTTTCTCTACCTTATGGGTAAGAGAAAGTAAAAAGCAAAAACATGGTGCTCACATTTTCCCAAAAAAGGGGACCTGGTGTATCTTACCTGCGGATTATAGATATGTAATGAAGAATTTAACAAAATTAAAATTACGCATAATTTGATAAATTTATTTGAAAATAAGTTTTGAGTTTTATAAGTACTTTATAATTATTTGATCAATATACAATTACAAAATTCAAATGTATTATGACTATTTATAGTAGTAAAAATGTAAACAATTAATCGATTTTTAATTCATAAAGTCACAATAATTACTTTAATTACATTACCATGCGAAACCATATAATTTTGAGTATTGTATATTGAAAAAGCCGTTTAATTGCTATATTAAATAATTACAAACGGCTTTAAAATCTTTTTCCCAACTTTCTAGTAAATATAACTGGAAACCAAAATATGATTTAGTTTTATTTATAAGGAACATGTAATTTTTTTTGTTTTTGCTAGAACTAACAATCAATTTTTTTCTAAAGCTTAAAAAGTAAATTATTTTCATTTAAACCTGTATTTCAGTATGAAAAATGTGATATACAAACGTCATTTTCAAATGTCTATACGTCATTCAAAAATACTTTTATTTAAAAAAACAGATCGCAAATAGCATTATTCTAGATTTAAAAAATGCAAATTCAATTAAAATAGGAAATGTCAACTGTAGAAATAAATTTTTATTTTGGTTTAGCTTTTGATTTGTTTTAGTTATTTTTGTCTATCCCCAAGGGGTTATTTTGCGCATATAGGAATGTTATGCATTAAGAATTACAAAATTTACTTGTTATAAATGTAACTAAAATAATGAGGTTTTAAATATATATTTTAACACACAATTAAACACATTGTCATTAAAATATTTTTATTATGGCATATATATATATATATACATATATATATATATATATATATTTGAAAATACTTTTAGTTACTTTTAAATATATATTTTAATATTCACACAGTGTGAGTTAAATTCAGATTTATTTAAGTCATTTATTAAATTTCAGAAAAGCTGTTAGAAAATTTTATGAACACGTAAGAATTTATAAAAGATTGGAAATTGAAAAAATAGATTATTTTTTAACGCAAGTAAGCTTTTAGATTACTTGCGTTATTTTATTATATATTTGCTATATATTTATTATTAGATTACTTAGATTAAAAAAATACTTGTATAGAAAAAAAAAAAAATGTTAGGGATGGATGGATGCATTTTTCTCTCGCGGCATTTAAAGTAATTAATTAATTAATAAAAAATAAATAAATAAACTTGAATTTTTAGAAGAAACTTTATCAAAAAATCGTAATGAAAATTTTTATGTAATAAAAATATTTATTGTTTCAATATTAATGTTTAAATGTTACAAAATAATTTCTTTAAATAATATTATAATTAATATATGTTGAAATCCCATACAATTAAGAAGGTATAGGGGAGACCCGAGTACCTAGGGCCGCTTATTTTCAATGCTCAAAAACAGAGCCCTTGACCTGTTTAAAATTATCAAACTGATATGTACATATCTTTAGGACTAATTTCTTCCAATTGGGATTAATATAAATACCTAAAATATTAAATTCCGACAAACAGAAAGTTTTTTAAAAAACTTCACTCGTAGCCCTAGGTACAACACCCTCACTGTACCCCGGGTCAGACCTTATTGCACCTAGGGCAATTCTCTCATATTTTAGATTTCACTTTGTAATGAATAGAAAATAAGCATATAAACATGTGTTTTATAAAAGAAACAAATTCAAGTAATATATTTATTTATCATATAATAATTATCATTTTATTGCCTTAATTTTAAACACGAAATATTTCACTTTTTTTTATTTTCTTTGGGATATTCTAACAGAATGTTAACTCATGAGAAAAACGCCCACATGTGGACTTTACTGTCAAAAATACAAAAACATGCGGTCGCGAAAGTGTGAAAAGATCCAAACACAGTGGCTCTAGGTAGAGCGATGTGGCCCTAGGTAAAAGAGTTGTTAACTTCATTCAAAATTCCTTATACTACATCATTCCTTATACTAACATTTCATCCTTATACTACATCAGGAAGGAATACTTGATTTAATTCATAAACAATAACAGTGAAAGTGAAGCCTTATACGAAGTAAAAAAAAATATTGAAATGTTTATATGATTTGTTTCCGAGACACTGGAGCATGAGTTCATGTATCACAAGTATGAACAAAGTATAACAGAATGACCACACAATAAGGAAAAAAAGCTAGTTAAAATGAAGATTGTAATTGCTTCATATATATACAGATAGATAGATAGATACACACACTTAAATATGTGTATATATACACCGAGAAATCCTATAAAATGTTAATAATTTATTAACATAATAGTTATATAAACAAATGTAGAAAACACTTTTTTTTTTTTTTTTTTTTTTTTTAATGAGATCTGAAATTACCTTTATTTAAATGAAGCAAAAATAATTTAAGAATATTAAATACGATATAGTATAAATCTAAGGGATAATAAGACCTTTTAAATATAAATTCATGATATTCGCTTTAAAAAGGTAACACAGTCATTAGCGTTGTGTGTGTTGAATTGTTTTCTTCGTTATGAGAAAGACTGTAACTGATATCAACAACGGAGTTTTACCATTTCAGAACTTTAACGTTTATTTTTCTATTTCTTTTTTCTTTTCTTTTTTTTTTTTGTCACTAACCAGAAGACTTCGGATAAAAAAAAAAAACTTAAACTTTGCACGCGTAAGGGTATATACAAAATTAATTAATATTGTAAAATAAATATTATATAAGTAAATATATATATATATATATATATATAAATGTGTAGATTTTAGAAAATTTGATAAAATATTCAAAATATTTGCTTGAATGTAACATTTATATTATAAACAAATTATAAATATGTTTAACTACTTATAAAACCAAAATTTTATTTTATTTTATTTTTTATTATTATTTATTCATTCGTTTATTTATTTATTTTTGTATGATTGAAATTTCTTTGTTGATTGCCGAAATCGGAACCGTACATGTTTTCCGAAACACTGAAATTTGTGAATATGGGGTATTATCCAAACTGATCGATAATACTATTTCTAGAAACACGTTCCCCCCCTCTCGGAATTCTCATGACATGCTTTCCATCGCGTGTTTAGAACTTACAGTAAGTTACGTAACCCAGCAATAGAGGATACCCCTTTCTATCCAAATAGTGTTACCGACTGTTTCCATTCTACAGAAATACTATGAAACAAATACCTTTGTCAACTAAATGTAGTCCTTATTAACGTAAATTTCGGGTAATATGGTGAAAGGAATACAATGTACTACTAATGAGCTTCGCCTGCTAGCGGGTCACTTTCTTAAAAATAAATCACTATAATTAATGAATTTACAAAATTGTATATTATTACTCATAAACTTTTATTTTTAAGAAAAGAAATTAAAAAAGAATTATTTCTGATCGGGTAAAAACTCGCACCGGGTCAGCGCAGGTCACTATTTTTAAACGAATCACTATAATTAATGAATCAATTAATTATATTTATAACACATTTGTTTTTGTATGCAAAAAAAAAATAATAATAATAATAATAATAATAAAAAAAAATGCCCCCGGGGATAAATTCGGTTTTGCTCTCCACTGTCTAAAGCTGCGCAAGTCTGTGCTCGCCGCACGTGCAAAATTTTTTTCGCCCCTCTTTATGAATCACTATATTAATATAAATCTAAAAACACAAATAAAATATAGAAAGAAATCTTCTCTCATCGGTGGAATCGTGGGTGCGGGTCCCCACTGCCTGCGGCACCATGCTTCAATATATTACTGTGAAATTAACTGATGCGCTGTAATATTATATTTAAATATATCTCCAGTTGCTATTTTTAGAAAAAAAAAATATGTAAAAGAACCTTTTGTAATAGAATAGTTCAACTAATCTCTGTTTCCATTTAAAAATAATTTCTTGAAATAATTTTAGCATAGTTTTTTTTTTTTTTCTTTTTTTAATAAAACTTGATTAATTTCAAAAAATATATATTTATTTTTTATACTTATAAAACACGATAACGATATAACCTTGTTAAAAGAGATAGAGAGAGAGATAATATGTCATTAGCATAGGCCAGAATAAACAGATTCTAAAAATATCATTATATACTTTAACCTTCCACTCTTAAATTTAATTGAAAAGGGCTTTAAACGTATAACACTAATAAAAACACACTTCCCACTCATATCATTTAAAACACCTGAGTATTTTGCATGCCCTTTAAATCAGTTGTTACGGTCAGCCGTTTCATTTTACATCGAAAACATGCTTTGTGCATTTGAGTAACATATAATAATTCAGTTGTATTTGGTGCTGTGTACGGATATTAAAATAAGATTTAAAGAAATATCTTTCAGAGACCGTAATGTTTGTTCTTCGCTCTACGCAAACCATCTGTGCTATTAACGTCCTTTTCAATGGAAAACGTACAATAATAAACCTATATATGTATTTTATTGAAATTTAATTTTTCCGACTGAGTGAAAATAATGCCTGGACCGGACTCGAACTCCGGTCCAGGCATTATTTTCACTCAGTCGGAAAAATTAAATTTCAATAAAATATGATTTCCTTCCACAGTTGATTGTGTGATTTTATTAAAAATTGTATTTCTATATATGCATATTTGTTTAAAGTTTTTCGAAAGTTATATACGGAAGAGAAAGCACATACAGACAAAGAAAAACTGATTATGCAAAAATATTTTATGTATGTTAAAAAAAATATTTAAAAAAAAAAAAAAAATAATTAAAAATGAGCGATTACATTTACCGTTTGGTAACGGAAAATTTATATGTACAATGTCATTATAAAAAAAAACTGCCCCGATATATGAGGCCATAGCTACCATACCGTTCACAGTAACTGAATAAAATTTTAGTGGAAGGTATTTTGAGGTATGCGCTCAAGAATTATATAAAAAACAACAGTTAAACTCTATCAGTTACGGTTACGTGACAAAATTTCAAATAGCAACACCTACTTTTTTTTTATTGAAATGGAACCTTCATAGTATAAAACCATAAATAGCGTTGGAACAGTACCTGTAGCACGAAAATCGCCAGCGCTAGCAGTCTAAGAAAAAAAGAAAAAAAAACTGTTATGTGCCTACCACAGCACGATTTTCATTTCACACTGAATCTTTGGTTCAACCTAAAGTCTACTGATTCTGTTTGGAAACGAAAAGGAGAGATCACGGTATCCTTAATTTCGTGTAAGGCTACTGAATAAAGGCTTTAATTTCGTTGTTAGTCATAAGACGCCGTCATGTCTGACGTCGTAGCACTACGTGAAAAACAAGGCATTTTGATATGGCAATGAAAATCGATTGTGATGATGATAATGATGTTCCCCAGTAAGCGGCATATTGTTCACAGAGCAAGAAAGCAAGATACACATCACGCATTTCAAAATGCATTATTTTTAAATTAGTGTGATGACGTCAGTTATCACACTTACGACTAACAACGAAATTAAAACCCTCATTCAGTAGACCTACATGAAATTAAGAATACCATGGTCTCTTCTATTCTTTTCGAAGCAGAATCAGTAGACTTTAGTGAGAGCGGAAGACACAGTGTGAAATGTGACGTCCTTAAGAAAATTAAAATCGTGCTCTGGTAGGCACATCACAGCTGTTTTCTCTTTTTTTCTTATTATGTCTAGCTTTGGTAATTTTCATGCTACAGGTACCGTTCCAACGCTATTTATGGATTTTTTGCTACGGAGATCCCATTTCAATAAAAAAAAATTGGTGTTGCCAATTGAAATTTTCGAAATTTTGTCACTGTAACAGTAACTGTTAGAGTTTAACTGTTGTTTTTTATATAATTGTTGAGCGCATACCTCAAAATATCTTCCACCAAACTCTTATTCAGTTACTGTGAACAGTATGTTAGCTATGGTCTCATATATCGGGGTAGTTTTTTTCTAATCACCCTGTATATACATACATATATATATATATATATATGTGTGTGTATATATAATGAATCTATAAAAACAATTATTTTTTTTTAATAATAATATTTAGGCTTCAATAAAAAATTTTAATTCTTGTTTTTTTTTTTTTTTTTTTTTTTTTTTTTTATCTTTTTTTCTTTTTTTATGTATAAGCAACTTTTAAATAAAACCTCACAGACATAACTGAGCATACATTTTGAGTTTTATTAATCCATCTCTCTAAATGAGTGTAAATTAGGAAAGGAAAATTTAATGTATTTGTCTACAAATCCTAAAACTATCGTTTAATGTAAAATACATCCATTAATTAAAATATAATTTAGCAGCAGTTGTCTGTACCTTTAGGAAACTAAAATTTCAGGAGAAGGAAACCATAAACAGAATCATTCTAATATTTAGCAAATAACTAACCTGTTTGAAAAAGATGCATTAAAAAAATTTCATAAAAAATTTTAAAAACTACACACACACATATTTCATTTTTCATCAAATGTATTAATCTGCTCTGGAGGCCATTAAATGAGGTAAAACGAGACTCGCCCAAGATATCAATGCGCTTCTGTCCACCATAGTTGCCAGGGAACAAACCTGCACCATTCAATGGGTCCCCGCTCATGTCAACATCGAGGGGAGTGAACAAGCGGACTCCCTCGCCAAGGAGGCTAGGAATATAAATCCCCCTCCCATGCAAACCACTTGCTTTGATGCAAATGCCGTCGTAAAACATCAGCTCTGCGGCGGACCTCGGAAGAAATGTTGCCTTCCGGAGCTTAATCTTGACCGTGAAATCACCACTACCATCAGCAGATTACGGACGGGGCACATGAGAGGTATGAAGATCATGCCCGACGGCTGTAGACCTTAAGCCGCTATCAGACGAAAGACCGTATCTTCTGAAGTATAAGCTATTGCATCTCAAACCTGCCGAACGACACCCTTTCTCCGAATACAGGGTTGTTTTTCAGCACGAACAAAATCCACAAAATGTAAAGAGGGAATGCAATATTTGGCGATACATCGCTAAAAATAGATCGAGTAATGGAATGGAGATGATGTTTATTCTTTGCCTTTTGCTTCCTGCGCTCTGATTGGAGGAGTTCAGGCTAACAACTACAATATAAGATTTAAACAGTCGAAAATGCGTGAAAGAAGACTATACGATAGGCAAAAGTATCAAACGAAGGTATTTCGTCAGTTTTCCTCCTGAAAAACCGGTTTATGCTGAACTACAGGCTAATGCAGTTTATACGGTCTTTCGTCTGATAGCGGCTTTACGCAGAATGCAGGCACTGCCCAGGAACTCAGCTGGATCCGAAGCATCTCTTCAATTGCATCTCTGTTGCCTCGACCCTCTTCAACATCGACCTAAACTGCTGCCATGACACCCTTTAAACCGAAAATGTCGGAGATGTGGCCAGGGCTGTGCTCCATGCCTTTGGTCCCATTTGACTTGTCTATATACTTTTTTTTTTCTGCACTTGTCACACGACAACAACAACAACATCAAATGTATTCAACAATGTTAAATAACCTATTAATGTCAGGCGAACTTACTTATTTCAAACTCTACAATTAATTTTTAATTGTTAGTTGCATGGAACTTACCTAATTAACTATTTGAATTTTTTATTTTACATATTACATTTACATTAAAAAGAATTTTAGCATACGTTTTTTAATACATAAATATACATGGAACGCAAGATTATTTCTCATTTATCTGCCTAAAAGTGATTTAAAACCACTTCGGATTATTCCTTAGACAAATGTAATATGTAAAACTGTTATTTGTCATGAGATGTAATAATTGGATAAAACTTAATATATGGCTTACGGTACGTAACTTGGTCAGAAGTCTACGATGAAATCTTCATATAATTTAATTTTCACGATTCTCTTTTGTTCCATAATGGCATATCTTCGGTAACCAAATATGTTTCTTAACACACAAGAAATAACAGAATAATTATTTTAAGGGAAACATGGATTATTTTTTAAACAACTTGATAATATTTTATTACAAATTTTAAATGATTGCTTCTAAAGTGTTAATATTAGAGCACATTTTTATATAATTAAAGCTACAGATATATGTGTGTGTGTGTATATATATATATATATCGAAAACGAGTCAGAATTCAGAAAAATGGCAGAACACATGTTGAATGAATTCGAGAAAGACCTCTTTTGGTGACAAAAGTTTGGGCTTTGGGGGGGGGGGGGGGGTAGGAGGGCCGCTAGGGAGGGCAACTTTAAAATGTCAAATAGGACGGTATGTCTTGTGATACATCCCTGGACACGCCTCTTCAAAACAATGAATTTTATATAAATAGTTTCGCCCTGCGATAATTATTAAAGGATATACATGCGTTTTTAGACTTTTGAAATGGGGATTTTATACTTATGTATCCCCTTTAATAATCATTGCAGAACAATACTATTTATATCAAATCCATTGTCTTGAAGAGACGTTTCGGGAGATGTATCACAAAATATACTTTCTCCAAAAATGTTTGGGCCTGGGCAAGTAGGTGGTAGGAGGGCTACTAGGGAGGGCAACTTTAAAATTTCAAACAGGAAAGTGTGTCGTGTGATACATCTCTGGTAATGTCTCTTTAAGTCAATGGATTTGATATAAATAGTTCTGTCCTGCAATGATTATAAAGGGAATACATAAGTATAAAATCCACATTTCTAAAGTCTACAGACTCATGTATCTCCTTTAATAATCATCGTAGGGCAAAAATATTTTCTTCAAATTCATGGTATTGAAGAGATGTTTACAGGGATGTATCACTTCCTATTTGAAATTTTAAAGTTGCCATCCCTAGCGGCCCCTCTGGCCCCCCGAGTTGAAACTTTTTTCACCAAAAGAGGTCCCTCTAGAATTCATTGAACACCTGTTTCACCATTTTTCACAATTACGACTCATTTTCGAGTTAAGAGGAGGGGGAGGGACTTTTAGAACACCCTGTTTATATATGTATATATATATGTATATATATATATATATATATATATATATATATATATATATATATATATTAGCAGACCCGGCCACGCGTTTTTGTGGCTAAGTTATACGTTGATAATTTGATAAGGTATATAGTAGTATTTCCCCACAACTTTTTAGCGCCGTTTTGAACGATAACGGTGTCGTTTTGGGTAAAATATGGTAACCTGCATGCTTTTATTTTAGATTTATGATTTATGATTTTATCAGTTATAATTTTTAGATTTATGATTCAGCCATAATCTCCAAATCCAATTGTGGAGAAATACTACAGTTGTTCCTTTGATAAATATTTTTAAACTTTAAAATAGGATATCTCATGAAATACTGGGCATTTAAAGTAACTACAGGTATCATTTTAAATAGAAAAAGATTTTGGAAAAAATTAATGTATTTTAACGAAATGATGAGAAGGTTTTGATTATGTTAAAATTTTAATGGTAAATTCAATTTAATGAAGAGGGAAGTCATTGAGGATTAAGATAAGAAAATTGCAAAATTTTAAGATCGTTTATTTTAGCAATAAATATGAGTCCAAATATAATGTAAAATACATGTATAAATCACAAATTTAATCAGGAACGGTAAATTGATAAGTTATTAAAGAAAAATAAAAGAAAAATAAGACAAATAATTATTTAAAGTTTCGAACATCGATCATATAGATTAGCGTAATAAAACAAATACACAGACTTAAAATCTTCCAGACTTTTAAATAAGTTTTAAATAAAGTTTTAAAATTTAATGTTAAATGAAACAGACTTTTAAATAAGTTTTTAAATATTCAAATGGTTACTTTTTATTTAGAACATTATATGTATAGATCACGAATTTCTTAAAAAAAACGAGGTGATACAGATTACAATAATGCAACAAAAATTGAAAAAGCAAGCTTATGTCGTAAGTAAATTTTAAGCAGCCATTTTTTGGTTATGTGGGTGACATGAACACACATAACCAAAAAATGGCTGCTTTCTATACTTTTGTAAACCGTGCCCTTAATATTTGTACAAATCCTATTTTATTAAAATCTGAAATTAAATACCTGAAAGCCATTGCAATTGACAGAGGTTATGACCCTTCTATTATAGACAAAGCCATCCAAAAATTACAGCTCCCTCGTATTTCGTCTACTAAATCAGTCTCTTCTAATATCAGCATTGTTTTACCCTATTTTCCTAAATCCAGTCAAACCATAGGTTAAATTCCCAAACAATATGATTTTAAAATAATATTTTCGCCTTCCAATAAACTCACCTTTTCTCAATTAAAAGATCCCATTGATATGCATAGCTCTTGGGGCATTTATAGTATTTCCTGTCAGTGTGGTTTATCATATATTGGCCAAACTAAAAGCAGTCTTAAATTTCGTCTAAAAGAACATATGAATTACGTCTGCAAACAAGAAACCAATAAATCGGCTATTTCTAAACACTGCTGGGAGGAAAATCGTAATTTTAAATTTAATTCAGCTAAAATAATTTGTAGACCTAAATCCATTCATGAACTCGATTTCTTTGAAGCTTTTCATATTTATAAAAATTTTAAAAACCTTGTAAATTGTGATTTCGCTGTTCCCTATTTGTCTGATTGTTGGAAATATTACATTAATTCCACATTTTCTTAATTTTTTTTTCACTGTTTACACAGCTAACATTCCTAAATTCCTATTGGCCACACACTCCACCTTTCCCGTAATCCTATTGGTTGAACTAAATTCGGTTCATTTCCTATATATACGAGCACTTCTCTAGATTCAGAATTCTTTTTGCACTGAAGACGGTACGCTTAAGGCTACCGAAACGTTGGTTGAATGACTTTTTTTGGCGCAAGGTCCAAAGTAGGACATGCTGCGCCAAACAAACAGGTAAAAGAAAAAGTAGCTTCTGGATGGGTCTACACATCCAGAATGTCATTAAAAAAACACAGTAGAAAAAACAAGCAAAACTACATACAAGATAAAATCAAAAATAATAAAAACAGTGTATACAATAAAAAACAGACGAAGGCTACCGAAACAGCTGTATGCATAGCAAATATTTTTCTTTTGGCGTTTCTGACGTAGTAGTTTATTCGGGTTTTAATCAACCTAAATTTTATTCTAATATTTTGATGTGTTTCAGAAAGCTATTGTACACCTAATTTATTCTATTTTATATTTTGTAAATTTTAAAATCTAATGTTATCTGAACATTCCAGATTTAATTTATTAGAAATTTAATTGCATTTACTTAGTATCAAAAATAAATAAATGGAAAATAATTCCTTTTTCGTTACTTTTTCTCAATTATTCTAATATTTTGAATATGAGTTGTAATCAATCTACGCCTTTGAAAAAGTATTGATGTTGTATGTTTTAAATAAAGAATGCTTTTTTTTTTTTTTTCAGAAATCTTTATTCATGTTTTATCTTGTCCTTCAAGTGATACTTGGTTTCATCTATTGAAATGTTTGAAATGGTTTTCATTATATATATCTAAATATACATATCTAATATATATGTGTGTGTGTAGCTTTTTTTAGAATATTTAAAAAAATTTCTCCGTAATAAAAATAATAGAAATGATTTCATTATATGATTTGCTTATAATTAAAATAATAAAATAAAAAATTCTATTACGTTTCTTAATGTTGTTAAAATAAATATATTTTATAAAAAAAAAAAAAAAAAAAAAAAAAAAAATCGTTTCATTATTATTTTTTGCATATCTTTCTAAGTAAAAATAACTGAAATAGGTTTTCTGTTCTTTAATATGATTGTATTTTTTATGGTAAGTAAATAAAATATTAAGAATTTCCTGTAAACACACACACACACACAAAATAAATAAATAAATAAAATTCAGCGATGGTAATTTGTAAACATAACTTCAATTTTCGTTTTAATATAAGAAATTTATCTAAATTATAGTTTTGGCAAAAAATTCTTGAAGTGTTTTTACTACTGTTATTATTATTATTATTTTATTTCTTATTTATTTATATATTTATTTATTTTTAACCAGCATTTTTGTTTGGATAAGAAAGGTTATTAATAAAATAAATATCCTGATTTTTTTCTTTTTCTTTTATGGATTATGCTTGATTTAGTTGAATTAGGCTTTTTAATTTATAGTAATAATTTAAATAAAAAAAATTATGAATAATTTTTTATGAAAAAAAAGCTTTAAAATAATCGAATAAAAATGCTTTTAATAAAAGTTTAACCAACTTAAATATTTTTTATGAATTAAAAGTTCTACAGATTAATTATTATAAAACACGCAATGTTCATAAATGCTTCATAATTATTTTTTCAACTACGACATTTATGAACATTTTTTTAAATATATAAATATCTTTAAACGTAGTATGGAGATAAAACCAATTACTTCCTGTAAGTTAATGTCTGGTGAGAACTGACGTATAGTTTTTAAGTAAATGCAATAAAGTGTGATAAGTAAGAAAATGTAAAATATCAACTGTCGATTTTGACAGATTCCCGAAAATATACACTATTAAAAAGCTAAAATATTGTTCAATTATTTAAAACCTTTAAGGAATTCTAATCTGACACACTTTAAATTGCATATCCAGAGCTGCCAACCTAATCCGGCAAATTGTTAGTACCGCCCCTTTTTCTACACCACTTAATTTTTAGAATATTTTTCTTCAAATATATTTGCGATGAAATAAGAAGAAAAAAACTCTAAGAAATGACTGGTGTAGAAAAAGGGGCGGTACTAACGATTTGCCGGATTACGTTGGCAGCTCTGCATATCATATTTATTAAGCGCAGGATTTTTAAAGAAATTTATTATGCCGGACAGAAAAATATTTATGAGTTAGAACACCTTTTTTGGAAATATATAAATATGGAATACATAAATTATAAATACATAAATATATAAATATATAAGTTTTGGAAACATATTTAAAAAAAAAAAATACATATTTATATATATAGGAATTATTTAACAAATGAAACGAAATAAAACCCCAAAAAACACAGAAGTCTTCATTAGGGAGGCCCTTCCGTGTAGGGGTTAAAGAGAATTTTTTGAAAGGATTGTAGCAATTAGCTAATAACTATCCATAGCCCCCAATTTCTCACCAAACAGAAAACCACCATTAACAGAATAGAAATCTAACAGATCAGAAATAGAACAAATCGAAAATGGAAAACACTGAAACATTCGGTTAAAAGTTAAGACGAAACATTTAATTTGCAAGGATTTTAAGAGCTATTTTTAAATCACAATCATTATTGCATAAAATGCGAATTTTTTAAACTGTGTGAACATATGAAAGAGAAAAAAATTTGTAAAGAAGTCCTACAGTCAAGGTCGTTAACCAAACGGTTTAAAGCCATTTTGAAAAAAGGGGGAAAACAAACTTAAAACTTATTATAATAATACGTAAAACAGAGAAAGTCTAGCGCTAAAAGCTGCTTAGCCAAACCATGTTTTTAAAACGAATATGTGTATGATATAAAATGATATATAATTAAAGATAATTATAAAATAACGTAAAACAGAGAAAGCTTGCGCTAAAAGCTGCTTAGCTAAACAAGGTCTTTATTAAATAAGAAACTTTTAAAACAAATATTTATGTATATGAAATTAAAATAAATGTTTTAAGATTAGAAAAACCAACAGGAGATTATCTTCTGTTGGTTTTTCTAATCTTTAAACTTTTATTTTAATGTCATATACATAAATATTTGTTTTAAAAGTTTCTTATATATATATATATACTTTTTTTTCATGCTCATGATAAAAGAAAAACTACGTTATATGAAATTATCTGAATGAAAATTTTCTTAATTAATCAGAACTCCAAACATAAATTAATATTAAAAATTCTATGCATTTCAAATGAAAAAAAAAAAGTGGTAAAATAAAGCTTAATATTTATTTCATGAAATTTTAGCATTTAATTCTGATATTCATAAAAGAAGAAGCAAAAAGGGCGAAATTTTAAGCATTAAAGATTATTTGAAAATTGACCCTAAAATATAAATTATTACTGAAGTAAAATTTTCAAGCTGTTTCGACTTTGTCATAAACGAGATTATTCAGTTTTCTGATTTTGCCCTGAAATTATTTACGTAAATAACTCTATTGTTTGAAGTGATCTGATTTCATAAATATTGTTTTCAAAATGTTTAATGACTCACAATTTATTACTATATGTAAAGGAGGCATTCCATCTTCATCAAATAAATCCTCATCGAATAAATAGTTTTATATGTTTGTTTGTTTTTTTAAATTTGTAAATGCTTATTAAATTATTAGACACATGAAACGTGTCACATATGCAAGATCAGGAACAATTTTTATTAAAAACATTAGAACTTATTACTAACTATTTAAAGATGTTAAAAAAAAAAAAAAAAAAAAAAAAAAAAAAAAACTTACTGAAATTTAAGCAGATTTAAAATTAAAATCATTATTTTTGTTGTAAAGCTGAATTATTATCAAATTTCTTTTATAAGATGCCGAGTAAGTTTTTTTTTTTTTAATAACTGCAGATCGTCTCAAAACAATTATTGTGAATACTTGAAACTTATAATGCTTGCTTGTAAAGTTATTTCTTACTGTATTAGTTATTTTTATCTACATTTTATATATTATTTTCATTGGACTAAATACAGGCAGAAATAGAAAATGTAACCAAAATACTCTGTCAAAAAGTGTCTGTTCTATACACAGGCCCTGCAGTATTCCTAAAATTTTACTCGGATTTTATTACATTATCATCACTATCGTTAAAAAAAAAAGAATGTTTTTGAATGTTCTAATGCTGAAATATTGTTTTAAAATAGTAGCGAGAATATAATAAAATTAGCGTAAACTTTTAGAAACGCTGCGAGGTCCGTATACCTATATATAATCTTAAAAAAAGTATAATTGTTTTAATAAAGTTCAGACAAAATGAAATTATGAAATTTTTACGAAATTATTATAATTAAAAATACAAAAAAAAAAAAAAAAAAAAAAAAAAAGAGTTTTAGAATGTTTTAGTGCTAAAATGTTGTTTTAAAATAGTAGCGAAAGTATAATAAAATTAGCATAAACTTTTAGAACCGCTGCGAAGTCCGTATACCTATATATAATCTTTAAAAAAGTATAATTATTTTAATAAAGTTCAGTCAAAATGAAATTATGAAATTTTTACGAAATTATTTTAATTAAAAATACAAAAAAAAAAAAAAAAGAGTTTTAGAATGTTTTAGTGCTAAAATGTTGTTTTAAAATAGTAGCGAGAGTATAATAAAATTAGCATAAACTTTTAGAACCGCTGCGAAGTCCGTATACCTATATATAATCTTTAAAAAAGTATAATTATTTTAATAAAGTTCAGACAAAATGAAATTATGAATTTTTTACGAAATTATTTTAATTAAAAATACAATAAAAATTAAAAAAAAAAAAAAAAAAAAAAGAGTTTTAGAATGTTCTAGTGGTAAAATGTTGTTTTAAAATAGTAGCGAGAGTATAATAAAGTTAGCATAAGCTCTTAGAAACGTTGTGAAGTCCGTATACCTATATATAATCTTTAAAAAAGTATAATTATTTTAATAAAGTTCCGACAAAATGAAATTATGAAATTTTTACGAAATTATTTTAATTAAAAATACAGTTACTAAAAAGATTTGGTAAAAAAAAAAAAAAAAAAAAAAAGATGCTTTAAAATTCAAAATTTTTAATATTAAGTACATAGAAGAAAGTAAGAAAGGTTATCCAGAAAAAAAGCAACTTTTCTCAAAAATACAATGCCATAATATGTCTCTTTTCCTCTGAAATCCAAAAATTCGTGTAAAGAAAATTACGTTATTAGATAGAATGAAAATAATGCATTTAAATTTTATTGAATTAAAGTACAAAAATAGTAAAAGTGGCAGCATACAGAAAATGCATCTCTAATTTCAGCTTTCAATTTAATTTCCAAATACGCTAAGTCAAAATAATTTCTTCCTTAACAAGATATTCAGATAAATTTTCCATGCATTATAAGATTTAAATTTTGAATAAAACTATCCTAATTAGCTGACCAAGTTTAGCAGCATTTTGAATCATGTTTTGGAATTTCCATGCGATCAAAATTTCATAATTATCGAAAACCTTTAAATAGTATTTCAACGGGAATTACCTATGTTCAGTGAATTCCATGAATTAAGGAAATAAATAACAGTTAAATTAATTTTAAATAATAAAGTTAGATATGCGGAATTTTAAAATATGGAAGATTTGAAATTAGGGAATGTAACATTGCGGGTATGGATTACATTTAATTAACTATATTTATTATATTTTCTTCTTCTTCTTCTTAAAAAAAAAAAAAAAAAAAAAAAAAAAAAAACTTATTTACTTAAATATTTTTAAAATGTCTAAAAAAAGCTAAAACAGGAAATTATTAAGTTGATGTATGTATTTAAATTTCTTTAACATTTTTATATCTTAATTTTATTTATTGAATAATTTATGTATATTTTAATTTAAAATAAATGATGATTAGGCTTTATTTTTATGCTCTGAAAATTAGAGGAGGGAGGGGTCGGTTAATGAGGTGTTATGAAAAATAATCTATGCAATTCCCTATAGTATTATTATTATTATTATTTTTAAGGGCTTTTATACGAATTAAAATAGGAGGAAAGTTCTGGTAATTACATTTAGGCTTTAAATGTTAGAATGGATATATTTATATGTGTGTACATATAAAAGGAGAGAGCGACTTTAATTTATTTTATCAATATTTTCTATGATATCTTTAAATTATATAATGTAGTGTAAAGGCTAATGTTATAATGTATTGTAAAATTATAGTAAAGGTCAACTTATTGAGTTACTTCCTTAGAAATTTTCACTAATCAACTCAACTTCATAACCTGCTGATTTCATCTGATCACTTCCGGTAAATTGAATGTAAACGCCCATGTGTCTTCTATTTTTATCTGATTGAGATAACCTGTTTAACAGATAAGGCATCTTTAAAATTTAAATGAATAAAGGTCTACATGCTGTGAGCTTACGTTAAAAACATCGATAGCGTAGGCAATTATTGAAATATCTGATGGTAGTCGTATTGAGTCAAATTTGTAAGCAACAATGAATGTTTTTTATTATTGATAAAAAAAGAAAGAAAAACCTTTTAATTAGTGTTAATTAAGAATTGCGTATTCATTTATTACACACATTACACTTGCAGCGCCAAGGTTTAACCTAGCGGTGAATTTGGTACTTGTCTTTATCTTAAGAAATCGAAGCTGTATACTCTGATATGAATGTACATAATTTTTACTTTCCGAACATATGTATGCAAGGAAAGTATTGTAATCATGTCAAAAATCCGACTTGGAAATGTTGGTGTTTCTATACGTTTTAAGGTTCCCTGAGTTCATTTTTATTATTTTTACGATGATGTATGTATGCTTGTGTGTATGCGTGTGAGTGAACACGATAACGCCTAAACGCTTTGTTAGAATGAGCTGAAATTTGGAACGTATGTAATAGGTCACTATAGCACGAACCCTATTGATTTTGGTGAATCTGGGACTTATATATATACATATATATATATATATATATATATATATATATATATATTTTACAGGGACACAAACAAAAATTCTTTATCCTTATGGCCTATGGGATCAAATTATTTAAAGTGCGATAGCGTCTAAACATCTTAATCACCTGAACTGAAAATTTAAACACACATTCTATGTCACTGTGTCACAAAATGTATAGAGTTTGGTGAATCTAGCAATTATAATTTATACGCATGTTATAAGTCACTGTTGTACGAACTTTATAGATTTTGGTGAATCTAGCCCTCGTAGATTTTTAGAGGTACACAACGAAATATTCTTTATCATTATTATCTTTGGGCTCAAAATTTTTGAAGTGCAATAGCGCAAAATTAAACAATGGAGAAAAATATTCAAACTCCCTAATATAATTTTCACTTTTATTTATTTAATGTCTTGTCTTACTTTACTTTATATAACCGTTAACTACTTAAGGTTCGGAAAGTCGAGTGGAGCCACTCCAGATTTTTTATTATAATTGGGAAAAATACACTAAGATCTTTAAGGCTCAGAGCACATCTCGTTTTTTTACACCTACTCTGTAGTTTCCGAAAACTATGCATATATGTTCAAAATTGTACTGATATTATTTTAATTCATACGGTTTTCTTCCTGTAATACTATGAATTATAGAATGGTTTTCTTTTAAGAAGTTTTATATATTATTATTTTTATGTTTATCATAAATCTTAATAAACTAAATACATTAAATTTTAAATCATCTTCTTTGAAAATATTTCCCACTTTCCTAAAATGTCTGTATAAAAAATGCACTTTCATGGGCAAATCCATTTTTTCATGCTTACAGTAAAGAATAGTATAATACAATAATAAATAAAGTCTTTGAAAAGAAATTATTCGAAAGTTTCTTAGTAATAAGTTTAGCTTCTAATTATGCTAAAAATTTATCATAAAAAATGTAAGAGAAAGAAGTAATAGTAGAAGTAATTTTTGCTTCAAGACTTTGAAGAAAATTTGTAGAGCTGGAGGCGGAAGTGTTTGAAGCTGAAACGTGATTCTGCAGTTACTTTTCTTATACTGAAAAAATGAATGATTTGAAAGGAGAAAATGAACTTCGACACATCTCATCTTGAATAAAACAAAGCCAAAATTATTTGCTTTAAATATGCTAACAAATGTGAAAACAGCTTTATAAAAAACACTCGAATCGAATTTAAATAATGTTAATTTTCTACAAAACTTGTAATTTTTAGTTTAAAGTATGCTATGGCAACGTTTGGTTGGTCTTAAATTTAATTAAACATTAACAATCTTTATAATCTCAAATTTTTGCCAAATTTATAGATTAAAAAAAGCCTTTTACATACCCTGATCCCAAAACCACATTATTTATTATCTAATATAAGTTGCAAGATGGAAGATTGACAGCTTAGAAGTTTTAAAATGTCAATGCAAAAGTCGCCAGGAAAAAAAAACTTACTTTAATTATTTTTAAAAAATCTCTATAAAATTTAAAATTTTCAACTGAGTTTAGAGATTTTTGGACTTGGAATTTATAATCAATTTTTCACTTTTGTAAAATTTGGTTTAAAATTCGCATATGATAGAGAAAGCGTTTTAATATTGAAAAAAAAAAAAAAAAAAAAAAAAAAAAAAAAAAACGCGTTGTTTATAACCTAGCGTGATTTGTAAGTTGAAAGATTGGGATCTCGAAATTTTGAAATTAAGAATGAAATGTGACAAGAAAAAGCACATTTTAATTAATTAAAAAAAAATAAATAAATAAATAACATTAAACTGATTTTTTTTAACATATCTAAGGACCGTCAAAATTAAATCAGAGGTTTTTTTTTTTTTTTTTTTTTTTATTGTTAATAATAATAATAATAATAAAAAAACGCTTTAAAGTCTAATTATTTACATTTAAAGTGCTACAGACGGATAGATACATCAACCTATTATAACACTCCTTTTTTTTTTTTTGGTCGCACATTTAAAATAAAAGAAGTTTATATATTGAAAAAATGCTTTTCTCTATATGCTTAGAAGATTTCAACAATATTTATGTTCCATTTTAATTTATGAAATTATTATCTTAAGGAAATTACATTTTGCATACATATACATTAAAATATTTGAATATTAAACTATTAAAATTTCCTGAAACTATTAAAATAATAATAAATAATATTCAAAAATTTTAATTAAAAAATTTTTGAATGTTCCATGCGAGTTTTTAAGATTTTCTCTCGATTTCATTTTATTATGGTTTATCAATATATTCTAAACATCTTTATGTATTACTTTGTGGATTGATTTGTAAGCTATTTTTTTTTTTACATTTGCATGGAACTTCAATAATTTTCGGGAAATTTTAATATACTTAATGTTGACAACGCTTATGCATGCTAATTTTCACTAATATGAGACAATAATTTCGAAGAACGATTTTCAACGCCCACCATCCCCTATAAATGAAATTCTTTAAACAGATAGAAATTTTATCAGTGAGGATTTTAATATTATGTGTAAAAATATAATATTTTTAACTGACCTGAGCATTAATAACACTTTTCTTAATGAGGTATTATTTCAAAATTGTATTAAGAAGGTACCTCTTTTTCTGAAACTAATCTATTGATAATTTTTACGATTTTCATCAAGCCCATTTGAAGTTTTTACTCTCATATTTTATGTACACAACAAATGTTATAAATTTTCTATGTTATATTTAAGAAAAAATAAACACAAGTTTAAACAAAATAATGCTTGATCAAAACGAAATGTATACACGTCACATACAATTAACAAATAAATACCTTGTGCCTTTTTAATACTTTTAAAGAAAATTTAAAATTATTTATATCTTAGTAATTCCTGCCTATCTGTTCATATTCTGTCTATCCTTAAATTGAATTATATTACTCATGTTTACTATAACGTGTTTTATAAATAGAACTGCTATTTTGTGTGCAGGGACATCCAAAATAATACAAATACACTATGTTCTGAGAGGTATTTCTTTAAAAAAAAAAAAAAAATATATATATATATATATATATATATATATATATATATATATATATATTTATATATATAAAATTTTATTTCATAAGTTCTAGTGAAATTTACATTTTTTGTTAATATGTAGAAAAGCATGATTTCTATAATATATTGTATGATAAACATTAAGGTTTACAGGGCCACTCAAAAATATTACGACGTATTATGTGACATAATTAAAAATTGCTGAAAGAGCAATTTTTGTGACGTACAACTGACGTTCGTCTCTATCTAAACCTCGCTTGCTAATTTTTAGTCGAATGCAATATAATTCATGTATATATTATTAATAATCTTTAACCCAGTTAGCACTCATACACCTAGCCATTCGTTTGTTTTTTGAGTGGTTTTTCCCGAAACTTTTGTGAATAGATCTAGGATCCCTTAAAAAGACCTTAAACGGAGGATATCAAGTCTAAGGGCCAAGTACCGACAATCGGTTTCAACCCCAATACCAACACTCTATTTCTAATTTTTTATCGAGTGCATTGTTTTTTATGTATATATTATTATTAATCTCTAACCTAGGTTGCACTCATTCACCTAGCCAATCAGTTTTTTCAGTGGTTTTTTTTCCGAAACTTTTGTGAATACAGCTAGGATCCCTTAAAAAGACACTAAACGGAGGGCATCCTACCCAAGTCTACGGGCCAATACCAACTCATTAATAGTCTTTATGTTATGGAATTTTTTACAGTGTTTACTCATATACCGAAGTCTACAAATAGAAAACATGATATTTATGATAATATAAGATATAACTTGATGTTAATTGGCAGATCTACAGTCGGTAACAAAAGTCTCCGAACACTAGCAAAAATTCCTATATAAAAAAAGCACACTTAATACAGTTTTGTTAAATAAATCCTTCCCGAATCATGTTCTTAGTCAGTCAAAGAACATGTTTCGACAAGGATTTATTTAACAAAACTGTATTAAGTGTATTTTTTTTATATAGGAATTTTTGCTAGAGTTCGGACACTTTTGTTACCGACTGTACATTATTTAGAACATATCAATTGCATAAATTTTATAATATCATAATAGAAACATGACAAAGAAAATTTTAAAAACTCTTTAAATTAAAAATAAATAAATAAATAAAGGTTTAAATTACATTTTCTAAATTCATTTTTCACATTTAATTTGAAAGCGGTATGCATTACAAATTGTTCTTATTATCCCAAATCAGAATACTTTCTATGATCATATGTGTATTTAATAAATTTCTACCAAATCTATAAATAATATGATTTATAAATTGTCTTATTCTTTTTTGTAATAAATGTCTGATGAAATGCATTTTGTAATGCCATGCATACGTTTTCAGACATACGTTATTTTCCTTTTAGAAACTGTCCATAGTTTTTAAGAGTATAATTTTTATTTTATTCTTCTTGTGACACAAAAAAAAAAAAAACTTTTGAAATTAGAAAAAAAAGGTTGTCGTTCTCATATTACAGGATATGATTTTCTTTGAAAAAAAAAAATAATAATCCAACAATGCTGAAATCTTTTTTTTTTTTTTCGCTTCTTATGCGAACCTACATAAAAATGCCATGTTCAGGAACTTACGATCAATATCAAGATAGATGTCCTCTATTGTTGTAGTGATGGGACATATATGTCCGCATATTTTACAAAATCATACAGAAAAGAAAAAAAAAATGCTTTTTGTGCCGACAAGATTCATATTATTAAGCTAGAAAATAAAAACGAATTATAGAAGATAATATATATATATATATATATATATATATATATATATATATATGACATACATTTTAAGCAATATTAAATATTTATATAGATAATAATTCATAAACTATAAATAATATGAATTTCACAAACAAATCATTAATATACAGTCGGTAACAAAAGTGTCCGAACACTAGCAAAAACTCCTATGTAAAAAAAATACACTTCATACGGTTCAGTTAAATAAATCCTTATCGAATCATGTTCTTAGACTGACTAAGAAGAGGATTCGACAAGGATTTATTTAACAAAACCGTATGAAGTGTACTTTTTTTACATAGGAATTTTTGCTAGTGTTCGGACACTTTTGTTACCGACTGTACAATCATATCAAGTTAAACGACCTTTTTGATGCTTCAATTGCATTTCTTTAAAAAAAAGTTTATGGTTAAAAAATGACATAATGCAGTGTATTTGTCAGTTATACAAAACATTGAATGATGGTAACATTTGAATCTTTTTTAAAGTGAATATAACAGTTTTTAAGAACTAATTTGAGAAAATTAGTTACCTTAATTAAAAAATATCTAAGTTTCAGAAAGAACAATATCTGTATGGTTTCAAATTAATTGCAATTATCCTAATAGAGTGTAACAGAAATGCAAAAAAATCTCCAAATTAAATGGGCTAAAAACATTTTTTTGCAAACAAAGTATTTATTTTTTCAATTCTTCAAGTTGAGTGCTTTGTGATATTTATCCTAATGTTCACGCAACAACTGAAAATGTTTTTTTATAAGGAATGTCTAGCCAGTATGGGGAAATTTACAGTGTTTTATTTGTTATTAATTGCGTGTTCTTATGAAATTATCTATATATTTATCTATTCATTGGTAGTGGAATATAATAAACTGTGATTATGTAATCTGTATATTTTTGGGGCATTTATGTATAGGTTTTTACGGTGCAAAATTACATTTACGTTAATAGGAGTATATCTTTAAATGGTCAGAAAATAAAATTCGTAATTTTGTAATAATTAATTAATTTAATTATTATATTATATTCTTATTTTGAATGAAAATAATTGCCTACAAACCACTGTTTTAAGAAAACGCTTTCTATTTTTTTCCTCTATTCGTTATTTTATTTGCACTCTCCTAAGCAAAAGGTTTTTGCTTTGTATACATATATCATCTGTTATTTATATTCTATCTGTTAGTTATCTGTGTAGTCTTATCTGTTATATTCTATCTGTTAGATGATATCTGTTAATTATCTGTTATACATAATATCATCTGTTTTTTCATGCCATATGATTTTTTTTATATAAGAATTAAAATAAATTATCTAAATTGGGTATTTACAAATGTCTTTATCTCATTTGTCTAAGGTATATAAGTTATACAAAACGCGTCTTGAACTCTTTTGTGAGGGCACAAAATCCAATAGTTTGCTCCCTAATCATAATTTAATTTTTTTCTGAAAGTTCCGTTGTTTAGAGATGTTAATCTTAGAAAGACCGCCACGGAGGACACTTGGCCCGGACCTTCATGTAAACATCGGCGTTAACACATACGCTACGCGCCACACCAGATATGTACATCAACACACAATCTAGAATTTCGGGAACCCATTCATAATACAAAAATTTTAATTTAGTTGTAAATGGTCCGACTGGTTACACAGAGATTCTTTCATTCTTAAATACAATTTATTTATAAATAAAATTCCTCCGTTTTTTAATTTGCTTCCCCCCCCCCCGGTCTTAGTTTCTACACATTGGTTTCTTAGCTATCTTTTATCAGTTCATTCTTTAGACTTTCCTTTTTTGTCTCCACATAGCAAGACTCCGATTTTTACTTTTTATTTTTATTTTTACTTTATTCTATATTCAATAGAAAAAAGTATTGGATTCGTAAAAATTTTCGACTTCCAGCTTTCGGTGAATTTACAGGTTTCGAGAGGTCCAGAATGCGATTTGACCATTTTTAGAATATGTGTGTGTGTGTGACAAAAATTTTGTGACGACTGTATCTCAGGAACTACTGCGCAGAATTGCATATAATTTTATATGCAGATGATTCTTGACCTAAATTAGTTCCTAACAACGTTTGATGTCAGGCGCTCAACAGGTAGCACTGCTATGTAGCAATTTCCACTATTCCAGAGAAGGCTATATCTCAGAAACTACTGCACAAAAATACTATACTGTTCGAATTAATTGGGACAAATGGGAAAAAAAAGGATTTTTTCTAAAACCTTAGCTTTTAATCATTACATACCTTAAGTAGACTGATGAATCTCTATATTAGTACGAAGTACATCCTCCTTTAGCAAAAATGACTTCTTCAGCACGTCTTGACATTCACTCCTCTAGTGTAGCGCTCATATTCTTGACTTCATCATCATGGAACCACACTTGTATAGACCTTTTTATCATTTGTTCTGTTGTCGTGCAATTCATCTTAGCTAAATTATTCTTGAGAATATGCCATAAGTTCTCAATGGGATTTAGGTCTGGTAAATTACCTGTGCAATTAAGCACTTTTATTTTATTTTCTTGCACAAAAGTCTGGACCAATTTTGAATTGGGACAAGGGATCAAATGATACTGAAATGTTCCGTCAAATGTTTCCATGAATGGAACAATCCTACTGCATAATATTTCTATGTATTTGACAGAATTCATCATGCTTTTAAGAGGAACTAAGCTTCCAATGTCATTTGTTGTGAAAAAAACCCAAAACATATGTTTAGAAGGGTGTTTTACAGTTCGTTGGAATGATATGGTCAGAGTGTTTCACCTTCACTTTGTCTAACTGCACTTGATTTGTATTCCTGCATAAATAAATGTGTTTCATCACTAAAAACCACCTTCTTCCAGTCATTAACAGTCCATGAACGGTATTTTTTGGCCCATGCTAAACGTTTTTTCATCATCTTCTGAGTTAGAAATTGTTTTTTCCTCGGTCTTGTTGCCTTACAGCCAACTTCCAGAAGCTTTTTCCGTACAGTTGAGGTACTTACATCAACACCATAATCCAATAAATCCCTTCAAAGGTCTGTGCTTGTCTTTCTTGTATTTATTTTGCTATTTCTTATTAGAAATTTATCAGTTTTTGGAATAGTTTTCCGTTTGCACATACATTTTCTTTTTCTTTTTGGAGATGATGATCCAGGATCTTGAAATGTTCTTAAAATTCTTGAAACACTTGATTTGTCCACACCACCTGCCGTAGCTATATCTCTCCCAGTCACAGATGTGTGTTCATTAAGTGTGATTACTTTATAATGCTTCCTCGGAGTAATATCCATCTTTGAACAAGCAAAAGTATCATGTGTTACACAGAATGCAAAATTATAACCACCAGTTGCCCCACAGAAAGGCCCACAATTGAACTAGTGATACACTAAAACCAGTCAAACGAGTAAATTATAGTCAAGGTCAATCCATCACACTACCTCTATGCAGATATAACCGGTTTGAGGCAGTTCAGGTCATCACTGGCAATCACATACCAACTCAGACAAATAAAACATGTTTGTGCCAATTAAATGGAACAGTATAGTACATATAAATATACATGTAGATGAAACTTGATATAAGTTAGTGCCTACCAACTTTTAGTGTCAAACACTCAACAGGTGGCTCTTCTATGGAGCGATTTCTAGAATTAATGAAAAGACTATATCTGAGGAACTACAGAATAAAAATGTATGTAAATTTATATGTAGATGCATCTTGACATGTGTTAGTGTCTATCAATTTTCGGTGTCAACTGCTTAAAAGGGGATGATGCTATGCAGCGATTTTCAAATTTAATCTCAGGAATTATCTATTATTAATATCAGGCTATATCTCAGGAATTACTACACAAAATTACACAAAAATTTATACGTGGATGAACCTTGGCATAAGTTCATACGAATCAACTTTTGGTACTAATTGCTTAAGAGGTGGTGCTGATATACAGCGATTTCCTCAGTTTAAGGGAAGACTTTTTCTCATATTCTAATGCGTATAATCAAACAACACTTGATATGTGAGAAAGCCATGATGAGACATTATGACGATTGTGTTCGGATGTATATTTGAGCTGCTACAGTGCAATTTTTCCCGAGAACGGGAATGCTATATTTAAATTTCTATGGCATTTAACTGTACGAAACTTGATATATTAGATAACCATTATGAAAACGTATTTTGTGAGATGTTAATTAAACTGTCTTTCTTTGGATATTTAGTGTTTGTGTTACCTAATATGAAAATCATCTGCATTAATCATGATAGATAATTTAATAAATAATAGATTTTGTAAATTATTTGAACTAAGTGAATTTGTATAGGAAAATACAGAAGAAAGTCTTGTGGTGGCCACAACATACTAGATTATTTTTAATTTCAGAAATTCTGTCGTGTTTTAACCCTTATTTTTTATTTTTCACATATTCTGATGACGCAATTATAGAAGATCCGTAATAGCTAGTTGCTAATTTTTATTTTTTCTTTATCCTGTGCTGTTTTTACATTATTTTACCTACTTTTTATTGAAACCTACACTAGGTGCCTCTATATTATGATTTTTTTTTTTTTAAATACCCTATTTCATAACAGAAATGGTTTTTTAAGTATTGAATTATTTAATCTTTAATTATTATTATTATTATTATTATTTCAGTAAAATTTTTCTGATAATGTTTTAAAGGGAAGGATTTTTATTTTATGTCTCGAAACTATTGAAGAATAGTTCTCTATATTGAAGAATATATATATATTCTTCATTTTGGTATGTCAATGGTTTGGATAATATCAAAGGCGTTTAATTAGTGATATATGGAAAGTTTAGAAGAATTTTTCATAGGGTTTCTCTTTTTTTATGTACTTTTACGCTACTAAGTTTGAATAACTATTCATAGCTATTAGCGGAAAATCAACCAGTTATTTAAACTGAGTAATCCTACTTATTACAGTCTGATGTATGAGTATCTGTACATATAAAACAAGCAATGCATGGGAAATAATATGGTTTCTTATCATTATAATTATTATTATATTAAATCTACCCTGAATTAATTATTCGTTATTTATGATTATTTATATTAGTAAATAATACGTTTACATCTTTCAAGTTTTTATTTATTTTCCATTTATTTGAGCAATATAAAATAAAGAATGGTTTTTTCTAAACACTTCAATGTCTTTACAAAAAATACTTTAAAATATATATATATATATATGTTGAAATGAGTTTTTATATTTTGAATTTTTTTTTTTTTTTTTTTTTTTCGTTTATGAATTCATTTTGCAACTGAAATATAATCAATATATGAATTGTTTTATTACGAGCGTTGGAGGAAAAACTTATTTCATTATTAAAATGTTACAACTATTGTACAGTCCGAACACCCCACCCCCACCCCACCCCCGGCCCCACCCCCAGACTAATTTCGCAGTAAATTATGATAGAAACATGCGCCTGGTAACAATCATTTGTAATAACGTCTACTTATTAATCTAACTATACTTTTATAAATTAGTCGTTATTACTAATCGATTGGCATCAGCTACATATTTATAGAACGATTTACAACAAAATTAGTTGGGAGATTTATTTTTTTCCGACTGTAAATATAAATAAAATCGCTTTTACTTTAAATAAAACTATGCTTTTAGTTTTTTTTTTTCTAAATAAATGTGTGAAAAAATATGCCTATGTGTCTCCATTATAACCTTGTCCATACCAGACATCTACTATATTATGGTTGTTAAATTAAAACAATTTTAAAATTAGATAACTGTGTCAAAAACGTTATTTGTAATTATTTTTTTTTTAACCGCTATAAACACTGTTTTATGGACGAAAATTCAAAATTTAAAAACAATATCTATATATGTATTTATTTTTTTATGAAAAATACCATTTATTCAACTTTTGTTAAATTAAGCTGAAAACTTTCCACCACTACTTACATACTACTATATTATTTACCACTATTATATTATATTTTATCATTAATTTTCCAGGATTAAATATGTTAAAATTTACTATTAGAAAGTAAATGGATATAAAATATTTTGAAAAATTTAGCAACTATGTTTATTATATTTTTAGATACGAATATATTTCAATATTTTACTTTATTTACGCATTTACCTATCAATGTGTAATAAATTAAATTCAATCAAATATGAAAATTTTGCTAATTTTTTATCAATATATAAGATTCATAGCATGTTTGGAAATAGTGTCAAACAACTTGACAATTTTTGTAAAAAAAAAAATCTGATGTGGGCACCACATGACTTCCTTATACACTTTTAGAAATATACATAATGTTAAAAAAACATTGTCACTGGACCCGAAACAGTTGCCTAAAAATATTTTTAAAAAATGCGTGCATACTTAAAAAAAATAAATAAATAAATAAAATTGTGCCTTGAGAGGACTCATGTCAAAGTTGTGCCTTGGGGGGGGACTCATGTCAAAGTTGGGCCTTGGGGGGGACTCATGTCAAAGTTGGGCCTTGGGGGGACTCATGTCAAAGTTGTGCCTTGGGGGCACTAATGTCAAAGTTGTGCCTTGGGGGGACTCATGTCAAAGTTGTGCCTTGGGGGGGACTCATGTCAAAGTTGTGCCTTGGGAGGGACTCATGTCAAAGTTGTGCCTGGGGGGGACTCATGTCAAAGTTGTGCCTTGGGGGGGGACTCATGTCATAGTTGTGCCTTGGGGGGGACTCATGTCAATGTCATTTTGAAAAGATTTTGTGTAAATTCTTGCAAAAGCAGAATTTAGTTTAGGACGGAGGACTATTAGTTTTTTTTTTTCTTCCCAATTATAACATCGCTTTCAAATTATTCAATTATATTTTCGATAAATTTTAGATTTCGATAAGTGTCCAACTATCGAAAAATGATTTCGACAAATGTCCAACTATCGAAAACGACAACGCAAAAATCGCTGTCTGAGACTAATAGGCCCTCAGTCCTAAAAATGAATTATCACCGTCTTCTGAGCTTTTCTGAAAGTTAGTTAAAAACTGATGCAAGATTTGTACTGGTAACGCTAACGAAGGCAGTAGGGACCCGAAAAAATTGGCTAAAAGTATTAAAAAAATGCATTTTCACCGTGTTCTGAAAGTTTCAAATGTCCAGCTAGTCGGGAAGTTAGTTAAATAAATTTTTTGTTGAACCATATAAACGCTGTCGAAGGCAGCAGTCACCTGAAACAATTGGCTAAAAATATTTAAAAAATGCATTGTCACCGTTTTCTGAGTGTTTCCAGAAGTTTTAAATGTCTAGCTTGTCGGGAAGTTAGTTAAAAATCGATTGCAAGATTTGTACTGGTAACGCTGCCGAAGACAGCAGGGACCCTTAACAGTTGGCTAAAAGTATTAAAAAAATGCATTTTCACCGTGTTCTGATCTAGTCTGAAAGTTTCAAATGTCTAGCTAGTCGAGAAGTTAGTTAAATAAATTTTCTGTTGAATCACATAAACGCTGCTGAAGGCAGCAGGTATTAGAAACAGTTGGCTAAAAATATTTTTAAAAATGCATTGTCAACGAGTTCTGAACTTTTCTGAAAGTTTCAAATGTCTAGCTAGTCGAGAAGTCAGTTAAATTGCAAGATTTGTCCAAACCGTTTTTGAGCTATTACCGTTTTTTGATACATTTTGCCCATTATGAACCTAATTTTCTTAAATATCTCCAAAACGGAAAATCATACAAAGTCCAAAAAGGGAGGTGCACAACTACATATTATAACAAACCTATGTACCAATTCGCAACTTTCTACGTCCAAACGTTTTTGAGTTATGCGACATACACACACACACACACAGACACACATACATACAGACGTCACGAAAAATCGTGTAAAGTCTCTTATATCTCTAAAGCGAGAGCTCGTGTTAAGACGACACTTGCAGGTGTACAACTAGACATCATGATAGTCACACGTATAAATTGGCAACATTCAGCGATCATTCGTTTTCGAGCAATGTGAAATGCAAAATCCATTTCGGAAATCGGGATTACTATACTTCCTTTGAAACCTTTGGACGGCCCCTGCCTGTCTGGGCTCGGCCAAGCTTAACGGGTTGGATGCCGTCCGTCGGAGCGAATAAATCGCCAGATCACCGCGTGGAAGCTGCCGGGCAGCAATGTAACTAGACGCCAAAGCTCAGGAATTGCAGCACGCTCCAGATGTTAAGGAATTTGGAATAGGTGCACTAACTAGCTGAGAGTCGAAATAACCGGAATTATACAAAATTAAACAATTTTGAATTTAGGCAGGGAGGAAAAAAAAAAAAAAAAAGAAAAGAAAACGCTGGGGGAGCCGCTAAAGTTAGTTGTGCACACAATAATTAAAGCCGAAAGAGGAGGCCATTTGAAAAGGGGAAGGGGACAACACTTATGATTTGAGAAAGACGAGGGAGGAACAATGAGATTATAATTAAAAAAAAAAAAATTACGTGAAGCCACTGGGGGATGGAAGATAGTTTTGGGCGCATAGCGAAAATTTTGAAGTTTTTGAAGTGGCAAGGCCTAATCCTAATTGGGAGGGAAATTACTATGCGCAGGGAGGCCGAATGGAGAAGAGAAAGAGGGACCATCGCAATTTTGATCCACCACGGGGGGATGGTTCCCCGCGTTGGTAGCCCGACGACTGCTAAACGACCCCATCGAGCACTTGACGGTGCAGCACAGATTAACGAGGACCAGACACCGCCACACCCTCGTAAAAAAAAAAAAAAGAATAAAATAAATGAAATACAAATGATAATAAATAAAAATAAAGTAAATAAAAAAATCAGAATTAAAAAAAAAAAAAATAGAATAAATAAATTAATTAAAGTAGGTAAGTACTTAAATTAAAATTGGTGCGGGTCAAAACTTGGTGAGTACCAAAAAGAAATGTGACAGGAAATAGTTCTAGGCTTAACAAGGAAAGTATTACCCCTACAATTGAGAAAAAAAAAAGTGCGTGTCAAAACTAGATGAGTACCAAAAAGACTAAGTTTCCGGGATTTGTATGTTGTGCGACCTGTTATGTCCTGCACTCTTGATGATATTGAACAAATCCGGCAAAGGTAATTAACATTATGGTTGCTTTTTGACACGCATTCAAACCTGTAACATTAAAAGAAGGTATTGATTGTGATCAGAACTAGATGAGTATACTATACTTCCTTATACTTTGTATAAGGAAGTAAAAAAAAAAAAAAAAAATAATAATAATATATTATTATATAAAAAAATTATATATTATTTATTATATATATTTAATAATATAAAATTATTTTTATATTATTATTATATAAAAAAAGCTGGTTAAGATTAATCCCGCCCAATTTTTTGCAATAATGCTGGAAATCTTAGTTCATTTGTCACGCTATGATAACGGATAGATTTGTCACGGTTCTGTGATCCTAAATGGATTTATTCTGGCCTGATGTGACGGCTTAGATCGATTTCGTAGAAGAGGGTTAATTTACGCCAAATGGTAACAAGCCGCATCTGACGGATGTCCTTGAAATTCTTTATATTTGAACTAAGGAAATATATTATCATTATATTATTATAGTCTCAAACTGTAGATTTTACATTTAAGTAATATTTTCGTATTATAAATTCCGTTTTTTAAATACACACTGAACAGCACTAAATTTCCTGAATATTATTATTATGCTATTACAGAGTTTTAAATTGAATTGTAAAATTTATAAATTCATTCTTTGTTACATATCACACAATGCTAATAGCATCCTACTTCTTTTATACCACTATTTGTTTTATGATAATGTTTATTTATTTAATTGCAGATTAACAAACAATCCTGACGATCAATCAAAGCAATGTTTATTGTTAAAAATTAGTGGTATATGAAAAAAATTAAGATATTGTAAGCCCCTGATAAAAGCATCATAAACTACATTTCCAATCTACAAAATATTTAAGAATTATTTCTAAAAATTTTACTTATAGATTTATTAAGAAAAATTCGTAATTAAAATTAAAATTCAATACTCATACATTAGTTTGTATTGCAGTCATGTGATACACATAAGATTTGTGGTGAGTATATATTTTAAAATAAAACAATATTTTTTAATGAAGGTCATCTAACATATGAATATTAAAATAGAATAGTCAGATTAGTATAGTACAGCTTTTGTTATACTTTTTTGTTGTTCAAATAAGTGTATAATTACGTCAAGGGGGAAAAAATGGAATTATAAAAAAATTACTATTTTACTGATGATATTTTTATGATGTACACTGCTCAAAAACATTAGGAAAGCAAACAAAAAATTTAAGAAACCGTTGTGTGATAGCCATATATGGGCATGAAATGTAGAATACACGTGTGACAAAATACAATAGAGAAAAAAAGAAGAAAAAAAATTGTATGGGAACGTTAACGCTTTGGAATGGCAGGAAAACATGAAATGATGCTTCAGGGCAACAATTTGGTTACTTGTAAACGACAAAAACCTTAAAGTTTGGAAATGATAAAGTTTGTTTAATATGGCGTGTGATCGTCCACACTGCTAAGATTGCCGCACACCTGTTTATAAATGGATACGACTTTGGGGATAAGACTTTGGGGAATATTGTTCCACTCTTGAAGAAGTGCGATCTCTATGTCTTAGACAGTAACAGAAGGCCTTGTTCTTGCAGCAACGCTTTGCCTGAGTATGTTCCCAACAAACACAGACCTATCGGTAGACAGTTGGTCCATTACCGGCTTCCCGTTTTAGGTGGTGACGCACCGATGCCGCTTGCCGAATCGGGTACGTAACTTTTGTGGGCCTTCGGGCGTCAGTCGCCCGATTGTCGGATCCACAATCGGTCCGTTGCCGGCAAAACCGACAAGGCAGCCGTCGCGACACCGCATCGACATCTAACCGTTTCATAACCAAACATATACCGGTAATGGACTGCCAGTCTATTTCTATTTTCAGAAAAAAAAGTTTCCTGCCCGACTGATCGGTCCTGCCATCTAGTGAAGAAATCGTGAACTTTTATGTTTACAATTTCCGTTTAACTTACCCGAGAAGAGAACAGAACCCGCAAATCTTCCAACCATTGGTTTCTCTTTGTACTTTGCATGCGTTTAACCATTCGACCATCGGCGCTTGTAACTTTGTTTCTTGATATAAAGGATTGTTTTGCTATTTACTATTTTGGATAGATATTGTATACTTTTATAAGATATTACAATTATATTAAAACTTTAAAATTCAATATAATTAAAAGAAATATAATTAAAAATTATTTTAAGTTGTGGTTTAGATCAAATATTTTTTTTAAATAAATTTAGAATATCAAATAGTTACATAAAAAGTATATATTTTAAATATATTACATATTGTTTAAGGAAAATGTTTTGAAACCAGTGAAATTATTGAACTTTTATCTCTAATAAAATTTTATTTTGAGTTTTATATTTAGTAGATTTTAATAATTTATTATGTATTATCCTTGTAGAAACAATTGGCAGCTAAACTAAAAATATATTTAAGTTATTAAAAACATAAATTTTACCGTTAATTCTGAGACAGAGATTACATAATTCATTATTGTTTCAAATTAAGATTGTCAATAAAGGAAAAAGTAAATAAAACAAAAATGCATGGTTTCTTAAGGAGAAAAAATGATTTTATTAAAAAATGCATGGAAACTTTAATTTTCTAAAAAGATAAATGCAAATAAAAAAATTCTCTATTAAATTCATACTTTATATAAATGTAATTAATTTTTATTGTTATTTTAGGGTCTTTTTTTTTTTTTTTTTTTTTTTTTAAATTTAGATTATTTACGTTTACACCTTTTGAGGTTCCCGAAAAACAGTTATAAATATTAACAGGAAGTTCAAATTCGGTATTCTAAATCAATATCAAATGAGGATGGTAATCTAAACTTTTCATTGAAATTAATCAAATGATTCGCGTACAGAATATCCAGGAGAGTTAAAATATATATTACAAAAATAGGCAAACTTTCTAAAAGATGCAGCTTAACATCTTTAAACTGCAGTAAACAAAATGAAATGAGCATATATAATTACGTATGTGATTTTTAAGCATAAAAAGCATATTTCGGAAAAAAATTAGAGCTGTCATCTAGTGAAGAAATTTTGAACTTTCGAAGTTATAGGTTTAAAATATCCAGTTAAATTTATTTTAATTTTTGAGTTGTGCTTCAGATTAAATAATTTATATAGTATGACTTGAATCTGTGTATTGTTTAATGAAAATACTACAATTTAAATAATTTCTACGGATTAAATATTTTTATTAAACAATACATATTATATACACATTTAAAAACTATTTAATATTTAAATTATGCTCAAAATATACATTTTATAGCGTTTTTATTTGTTTATGAAATGATGAAAAAATATACATTCTTCCTTTGGCATTTCAAATAAATGAATTACTTAATACTATTTATTTATTTTAATTTAACTAATTAATTTGTTTTATATTTAATAGTATTATTGTTATTAATAATATTATTATTATTATGACAAATATATATGCATCAGCTATACTAAACATTTTCAACATTTATGACAAAAGTAAAAGTTAAAAAATAATAATTTATTTTTATTTATTTATTTATTTATTTATTTATTTTTTTAATATTAAATTTAAAAATTCGAACTCGAAGCAAACTACCACGTTGGCACATTTTTTTTCGGGCCACTACCGGATATCAGATATAGGCCCAGTATCTTATGCCGCTAGAAATGGTTTGCCGATTTTTAGCCGTAACCGGTCCGGTAACAGCAACCGACATTGCTTCCTACTGTCGGTTGCCGGCATTCTACTGATTAGTCGCCGACAGTAGTGCGCCTTTGTCGACAGTAAACCGACAGTGCCGACTGCTGCACGGCTCGATGCCGAAAGGCTTGTGTTTGTTCGGTTTTAAACACGCTCTATCTGCTTTAGAACAGGAAAACATGCTAGCCACTCCATACGCTGTAGTGGTTCAGCTTCAAGAATGTTCTCCACAAGACGATCTGTATAGGGTCTGCCATTATCATGATTTAAAATAAAGGAATCGCCAATTTCTGCAGCGTAAGGCACAATGCGAGGTCTCAGAATCTCGTCTGTAAACATTTAGCCCGTGAAATTACCATTCCGAAAGATGTACAGGTTCGTACGTCTACGTATGCTGATTCCAGTCCATACCATCAAACTACCTCGTCTGTAATGTGGTAATTTTCGAACGAATATAGGATTATTTCGATTGTCCCTATCCTAATAAGCCGAAACACGTCTGATATCACACACTAAAGTGAATAAGCATTCATCAGCAAACAGCATTTGACCCCAATCACTTCGCGTCCAATCTCGATGTTCAGCTACCTACCTTCTTTCGTCCACACAGTGTCTTGCTGTCGACGGAATACACAGCATTAACCTACATGCATAAAACCACCCTGATAAAGCCTATTTCGGATTGTTTGGCCCTTCGTCCTGTTTCCAAAAGAAATTGTCTTTGCAGCTGAATAGCATTATTTTTTCTGTCTCGACAAGCTATTAACAGGATATATCGGTCATTATTTGCTGTGGTAGTACGTGGAAGACCTTGTCTCCTTGTTTCCTTGTCCTGGTCGATGTCTAACATACTCTGTCCCTTGGAATCGATTCCACCCTCTTGAAATGACACTTTTTGCCACTTCAGCATCATCCGCGACACTTTTTTTAGTTCGACCGGATAAAAGTCTCTAATGTATTAAGCCATGGATTCCGGTAGATTACGTTGTAATGACATTTTCAAGTCACCTTTTCTAAAACAAAAGCTGAACGGGTGAATTTCACCACTGAGATAGTGAGAAAAAGAAGCTTCTTCGTAATCACGATTTCTGCACTTGTATTCTTTTTCTAGTACGCACGTGTCCGAATGCAACGTTGAAAAAAAAGTTTCAAAGCAATCGGCAAAAAACATTCGCAGATTTAAGATTACGAACAAATAAGCATTTACATTTTTATTTATATAGAAGTAATTAGCGGTAGTTTATTAACATCTTAAATTTTAAATATATCTGATAATAAAAATGTTTTCCAAAAGGTAAATAAATTAAAATTAAAACGACGTTTAAATCCTATCTTAACATTTCATTCTAAATATATCCTTAAAAAAGTATTTTTTTTTTTCCTCTCTCTAGGAAATCGAAAAATTGTTTACTGATTTTTCGTCTAAAAAATCCTTTTTATTCATTTTTTTTTATAAGAATCTCTAAGTATACTAACGTAAAAGGGCATTCATTACGTACAGAGTATTTTTATTTATTTTTCTTTTTACTAGGAAACTCTGAGTTAGTTATAATTAACTGGCAAATTTTTTCGATGAAGCAGTAATGAAAGAAACTCTTCAGTAACAAGAGCGTATAGATTGCGCTGATGTTACAGTAAATTTTTCGGAAGTCAGCTATATATAAATCTAAATTTGTATTCTGGTAACTTAACTACACTTTTTTCTTAATAAGAAAAAAATATTTTTGGAGTAAATAAAGTATTTTTTTTTTTTTTTTTTAAGCAGATGGTAGATTTTATATTAATTTCTTTAAATTAAACCAGATGGTTAAAAAAAATATGCAGACAAATTGATAATTAAATGTTTTTAATGCAAAATCTATAAATTAAAAAACTATTATTTTATATTTCTCTAACTCATATTTTTTTCTTAATTGTACAATACTACTTCAGTGTTAAATGCCAGGACAGACTCAATTTGGACAGACCCCATGTTAAATGAATGTCTTCTTTTTCTTCATCTGCTATGAACAACTAAACATCTGAATTATGTTTACTTGATGTAATCCACGTGAATGCAGCTGCCTCGTCCAGTGAGATTTTTTTTAATTGATTATTTGTTTATTTATTTATTTTATTCTCTGAATTCTCGTACTAAAGAGTTCTTTCTTTGTCATATTTGACTTACAATTGTTTAATGTACAATCGAGGACCCGCTAGTAATTTGCTACTATAGCCACTAGCGTAACAAAATCGTGAATTGATGCTCAAGGGTAAAAGAGGTCTCTCCTGATGAGTTTGTTTCACTTTTCTGACCTACTCCTACTTAAAATTTGTCTAAAATAGTCACTTAATTGTTTATATTCTCATCGCATGTTTATGTCTTTTGTTTCGGGATCAATAAGTAAAAATTAATTGTTTCAACAATTAAACATCAATCTTCTAAGGTAATTTTTATTTGATAAAAATTTATTCTTATTGGTCTATGTGGTTTCAGTGATCTTCTATCTATTGCTCGACTTTCACTATATTTTAAAATATTATTAATATATATATATATATATATATATATATATATATATATATATATATATATATATAACACTGAAATTAAATCATCTTTAAATTTCAAATTTTTGTGCTGTTAATATTGTATTACTATATATATATATATATATATATATATATCTTGCAAAGTTGATAATTTACACTGTCTTAAAAATAGCTTTCAATTAATCCAATACTTAAAATCACTCGATTCAATAGCCAATATTATGAATTTTAACTTTTAAGATCTTTTCAATAATATTGAGTTATCAGATCTTAGTAATATCATTGACACTCTTTTTCACGAATATAAAACTCAAATTAACCTTCCTCGCAATTTTAAAGCAGAAAAAGCTATAAAAGAGAAAATCTGAGTTATTCTATATACAAATGCCATAGGTTTGTTTATATATTCTTACTTTATTAACTATTAAATATCGAAACATATCAAACCTTTTTAGATACCTTGTATTTAATGTAAAAATGCCTATAAAGGTAATTGCATTTTAGTGTATATATTAATATTATATACATACACACATGCGTATATATATATATATTACACAACAATATCATTAACTATTTATTTTGATAATATTCCCTGTTCAACTGGAAAAAGAAATTTCTATAAAATTTCACACTACCTTGTTAATCAAAAAATATTTTTATATTTTAATAAAAGAAAATAATAATAATCATTTAAGAATGTTTCTTTCTGCAGTGTTTTGTAATAAAAGGAAATCAAAATTATGTCAATTGCTTTTTGATTTTATAGACATATTTTTTTAGTTTCCATGCATATTATAATAGCAATATGAATAGGTTTTATACTGATTGATAAATATTATTTTAGTATCTAAATTCAATTTTAAGTAATTATAATTAATTAACTGACAATGCATATATCAGTGTAAACATTGCACTAAAATTTAACTTTTAATACATGTAAATGATTTCTTAAATTTTAATTATTATTTAACTTTTAATGTACGAAAAAATAAAGAAATTTTAATTCATTTGATTATTTTAAACTGAAAAAAAAATTATATAAATTATTTTCTTTCCAAATTAGATATTATCATAAATGCTTAGATTTAAAAAAAAATGTATTTTGTCAGATTACTTGAAAATATATTGTTAATTTTGTAACTTTTGCATCTTTAAACTACGACGCATTGTTATATCACGGCTTAGTTTACACAATTACACGACAAATCTGAATTATCGACCGTCGAGAACATTCTGGCAATCTCTAAATTTCCCTCTCCCTTCATTTCAGTTTGCTGAATATTCTAAAAGCATTAATGGAGATTTCTATCCGTCAATATTAAGTCTAAGTCATAACTTGAGCTCGTGATTATTTAGAGGCAAACAAATAAACCGACATGAAGAATGGAATGCCAAGAAAGATGTAGAAAAGACAGAGAAATAGTATGCGTTTATTTGAGAGTACCGAATTAATATTGTTTGAATAAGGTATTTATTATAGCATTGAAAGGGACATACATCTATTATTACATTAGTGTTGAGACTGAGACTATTTATATACACTGTCATTTGCATTACTTATCAATGATGGAGAAAAACACAGGAAGGATGTTATACAAACGGTATCCTTGTTATACCTAATAGTATAATAAAATTTTAATTATTATTAAGGAATAACTGAGAAACCTTGATTATTATTTTTTAACATTGATTTATCTTTATGCATGTATTCTTGCAAATTACAGATTCTAAAAATGATTTGTTTGGTTTCAGGAAGCAGTAGATTAAAGTAAGACACATCCCCACATACAACAAGAGGTTATCATAATATTTTAATTATTATTAAAATATAATCTAGGTATCTGAATATAATTTATTTTTACTATTGATTTATTCACATGTACATACTGTTGTAAATTTCAGCTAATAATGGTTAATTTGATTTGAGAAAGTCGTAAATTACGGTAAGCTTCATCCCCACATCAAACAAGAAGATATTATAAATATTTAATAATGACTTAGAAATAACCCAGATATCTAAATAAAATTTACTTTGACAATTGTTTTTATCTTACGTACACAGTGTTGTAAATTTCAACTAATTTCGTTTGAATTATACAATTTCAGGGAGCCGTAGATATGGGTAAACACCATCCCCACATCTAACAAAAGGTGAATAAAGGTTCAGTTATAGCTTAATAATAAAGGTTCAATTATTGCTTAGAAATAACCTAGGTATCTGAATAAAATTTACATTAAATATTGATTTATTCTTATGTAAATTACAGTCTATTGTAAATTACAGTTATTAAGGTTGATTTGTGTGGTTTTAGGAAGTCGTAGATTAATGTAAGACACGCCCCTTATGAAACAAAAGGTTATTATAAAATTTTGCATTTTATTAAAAAAATAATCTGGATATTTGAATAAAATTTATTTTGACTATTTATTTATTCCTTTGTACATGCTACTGTAAATTTAACTATTAATAGTTTATTTGTTTGGTTTCAGGAAACCGTAGATAATGGTAAGCCACATCCCTATATCAAACAAGAGGTTATCATAAAAGTTTAATTATTAATAAGAAATAAACAAGATATATGGATAAAATGTATAAAATGTATTACTAATTGACCCTTATACAAAAATATTTCTAAACTACAGCTAGTAATATTGATTCGTTTGGTTTCAGAAAGCCGTAAAGTGAAGTATCACAGGTTTCGTTGCAATTTTTCGAGTTTTACATTGATAGATTTTAAACGGTCAAGAAATGCTAGAGAAATGTATAACTTTGGAAAGTAGGAAATTCTTGAAAATAACAAATAAATATTTGGGTTCTATCGCGGTTACTTTTTCAATATAGGGTAAAGTGGCATAAGTGTATCAACGTTTTCACATGGTTCGACTTCGACATTATTTTGCTCAGTTACTATATTATACTTACACTTATAAAAATAGTTGGGCAAAAATTAAAACTAATTTTATATTTAAAGTATGAGATTTTTATAAATTAACATTGTCTCGCGTAAAATAAGTTGTGAACAATGTCTGTTCCGTTGTTCTACATGCTCCGTGGTTTGAGGCAAGTGAAACCATGGTCTGCTATACCCATCATATACATATAATAGATTAATGGATATGTAAGGCGAGTGTCAGGTAGTGAAAACTTCCATAAATCTAAGACTTCCAAAAATTTTAGAGTTTACATAACAAATACTGTAGTATCAAAACTCTAGCAGAGAAATAAATGCAAGGAATTTTCTAAACTTCTAATACAATAACTTATTTCTTGCTTGATTTGGTTTCTTAGGACTAATTATAAGGGGGGGGGGAATCAAAAGTTTCAAGTAAACAGATATGATCACTATAACGTCCAGATTCAATTTATCAATTAATTTATAAGCCGAAGTTACGCATACTCCATGTCAATCTAAATAAGAATTTACGATATCTTCTCATATGCGTTGTACGTTATACATAATTTTTCAAATTAGTAAATGTAAAAATTACCACAATCTCTTATGCAGACGATCGCAGAATTAATTTTTAAATCAGAAAAATCATATCAATATGAACCTTTTGATTCATAATATTATAATTTTGCTATTACTTCGACAACTTATAATTAGCAAAAATTGTTTTACCTCCCGCCTCATTTACCGTTCTGTAAATCCAGTTAAATTACAGTATAGAAAATATAGCCGATATGCATTGGCAGTCGACAGGCGTTTATAGATTTGTATGACGTTTGGTAGTCGGGATTATTTATTTTTAAACATGTACAAAGTGAGAACAAAGGAAATCGGGCACTGAACAACGTAAAAGGGATCCAATTATAAATAAGAAACTGAAACTGATATATGTGTTAGAACTTTGCAACACCATAAAAACTAAATTCGTACGTTTCACCAGAGAAAGCTGTAACTAGCTGTGACTAGCTTTTTATTTGTTTCACTATATTTCACCATTTTAATAGTAAGAATCACTAATACGGTGAAAATTTATGTTATGTTCAAGACAATAACGTCAAATTTAGCAAAAAAAAAAAAAAAAAAAAAAACCTGTGAGTGCTGATATATTTGCCTAAATAATGCCATTCTTCTTTTTCTTTCTTTCTTTCTTTTTTTTTTTCTTTAAATATTGTAAGATTATTTTTAACAGTGAAAAGTATGATCATTGCTGGAAATATTCTTTATTCATAGTTCGTTTATAGAAAAGCAGAAAAAAGAATTGGATACATTACGTTCTATTGTACAAAGACAGAAACTTCAGGAAAAATACTCAACCACCCTATTATAATTTTCAGCTTTGGTTATTCATGGAATTATTGCCTGTTTCAAAATAATATAAACACTAGATAGTATATGAAAAATCGAAGAGAGTTACTCCAAGGTTTTATAAAATAATTGAAAATATAATATATATATATAGAGAGATAGATATTAAATTATAAATAACGAAAATCTTAAATATGTTTAATATGTTTAATGTATAGGGTAATTATAATTAAAGTTGCTATTGTAAAACGCTCTAACCTTAAAAGTACCTGTCACAATGAGTTCCTATTTTATCAGAACTTTAGTGAGGCAATGGAATTTTATTTGGCGAAGAAAAATTAGTAGTTCCAAAATATGCCGATAGATGGCGCTGTCATGGTTTATATTGCTTTTGTGGAGGGACGCAAATTACTAAGACGCGACATGGGTGGTTCGACATGGGGGGTTAGGCAGACCGCTTTAACTAATGTAGTTCCATAATTCTAAACGAGTCTAATAAGACGTGTCATACGATCCGTACGCACGTTCCTTCGACTTCAGCCCGTGTACAAAACGATCAACATCCTAATGAATAATCCGGAGGATTGTTAGTACCCGCCTTTTCTTTCACACCAGTCTCCTTTTTGAGTATTTTTTTCTTACTTAATCGTAAATACATTTAAAGCGAATTACTAAAAAAGTTATATGGCGTGCAGTAATCTGGCTTTGGAGATACTTGAAGGATGCTGTTTACATCGGCAGGATTGCAAATCTAGCCGACTCTACGAAAAGCATCAGGCACTGCATTCATAGGTTCAGCACAGATACCCTCTGATCTGTTGTGGAACATGCCGTTTTGCTCTTCTAATTACACTGCTCTGCATAAAAATCGGCCCCAGCAAAATTTTTGCAAATTCTTATGTAAAATGATTTCCTGAATTCGTATGTGACTCTATTCTGCCGTATCACCCACCATTTTTGGGTGACCACCCCATATAGTTCGGTAATTTTTTGGCTATGCATTTGATTTTTACGGGAGGAAAGGATTGTTTTAACTGTTAAATATATTCTGAGGGGCTACAGAGTAGTAAAAATATTCTTAAACATGAACGTTTGAAGCAAGGGGAAAATTTAGGGGGGGATTTGTCACTGAAATTTAAAAAATCCCTTACTATATTTTATTAATCAATTATTATTTATTATTTATTATACATTATATTTTTTCTGTTTTTAAGTGTTAAAATAAATCTTTTCTATTCTCCAAATCAAATCCATGGCCATAAAATTACAGAACAGGGATAAAAATCGGAGGAGAGGATGATGTTCATAGAAAACGGGGGGTGACTGGGTGAAATGGGGGTCATATTCGGATTCAAGATGACATTTTACATAAGAATCAACAAGAATTGCATCAGAATTCGATATTATTTTCAGCGCAGAGTTAGTAGCAGAACAAGTCGAAAGGCATGTCGAGCAACTTATACGTTAATAATCCGTAAGGAGTTTGTTTCATAAGGCTCCTCTTTTCCTTTTATCACTATAAATATTCTTGCTGTAAACACGTATTCTCATCTTTTCATTTATTAATTTGTCATAACCCCTTGGAGTCTATTGTATCCTTTCGGCTAACACCATTACTAACACCAATTGGTGTTAGTAATGATGTTTCTTTTAGTTAATGCCTGACCTTTTCCTTGATATTACCCTGATAGCACAACTGTCAGCACATTTTAGAAGTATTTTTTTTTCTCACCAAACAATTCTGGTAAGTTATCAATTAATTTTTCGGATGGTTTTACAGTTAGTGCGTTATGAAACAGAAATTTTAATTATAATCCCCCTGTAATTTTGTAAGACATAAAAGTATTCAGAATACGGTAAATGAAAATTCAAACCAATAATAATAAATTTAAAACGTGTTTATCACTTTAATTTATGTATATAAATATCTACATGTGAAATATTGAAAACTAATTTCGATTTATGTATAGATGTATATGTATATGTGTGTGTGCGTGTGTGTGTACATGAGTGTATTCCACCAATTCAGTATAACATATTCATTATTCAAAAAAGAATGTTGCTTCTGTACTTCATTTTACTTTTGTATTTATATTTAGACACTAATGTTTGTGAAAATTGCAAAACCAAGAATGAATGGGAATATCAGATGATATTTATTGAACATATACACTATAGTAGGAAGAACAATTGATTAAAATTTTAGGAAATTTAGAGTAATATGTACTGAGAAGTCAGTACCTAATGCAGCGACCTCTGTGAGCAATGACAGCATTTATCTGCCTAGGTATTGAATCAAACAGCGATTGGATGACATGTACGGGTAAAGCACTTTATGAAGCTTCAACACAATGCTACAATCCGTCGATCGTAGTGACTGGTGAGTGGTGGGGCGGGGCAGTTGCTTTTCAATAATTAAACAGTCATTTTCATTGGTGCGAGGTCAGGAGAACACGCTGTTCCGGAGCATTAGCTGAACACATTCTGCATCAAGGAAGGTCCGGATAATACGGATAACTTGCGGTCGTGCATTGTCCTGCTTAAGTATTGCGCTTCGGAGGCCTTGAATATAGGGCAGAGCGACGGGTCTTAACTCGTCAGAAATGTAACGGCTGGTATTCAGAGTGGCAAGAATGAAAACAAGAGGTGATCGAGGCAGGTATCGAATGGTATCGTATACCATGACTCCAGGTGGTGACTCAGTGACTGGCTACCAAAATTTTGATTACCCTCAAAACTGCATCACTGATATAGGCGCCTTTAATGTGTGACAAACGACAAACCTGGACGCAGGAATGGCGAAAAGTCGCCTTTCAGATAAATCACAATCTTGTTTACAGCATCAGAATTACCTTATCCGTATTTAACAGTATTGTGAATAAAGCACTATGCTAGCTGGGATTCGACATCGTCACACTGACTTCTTGAAAATTTAATAAATTGTTCTTCTTACTATGTGCCTAATGTATGTGCCTAATAAATATCATTCTTATATTCACATTCCTTCTTTGTGTTGCAATTTTCAGAAACATGAGTTTATATATTTTGCAGTTACATGCGAAGGGTATATATAGATTACAGTTGTAAATATTTAAAGTAAATTTTAAAGTATTATATTACTTAAAACAAGTACACAAGATTTTGCATACATAATGGTGTGCATGCAACTAGTGTGTGTTTTACAGCCTACTTAAGATAATTATGGAGTGTTACCTGTAAAAAAACTTTTTTTTTTTAATTGTATTATGCAACTTTAAGCCAGCTAAACATTTATAGATTATATTGCACCTATAAAATTTTAGTTGATAGACAGGGTAAAAAAAAAAAAAAAAAAAAAAAAAAAAGTACTCATTGCAGTCTATGAGTGGAAATTATTTAAAGTAAATTTTAACGATATTATACTTTTACAAACATAGAAAAGTTGTCAGATAAAAATAGTTGTCAAATTAAAATACAATTATTTAATATATTCATTCACATGATAAATAATATTTTATTTATTGTAATGAATAGATTTCTTTGTAAATCTTCTTTTGAAATATTATGTTTGTAAACCCTTAATAAAAATAAATTATATTTTATTAAAAATTTAATTTGATTTAGTAGTATACATAATACTGTGAAATCAGCATGACCAGTTTTTAGTTTATATTTTCTTTCTTAATAAACTCGACTGAAAAAGGAAACTTAATATGCATTAAATATTCATAAATCCATCCTTAAACATAATTAATCAACGTCATATCTTTCAAATATATATATATATATATATATATATATACAATAACACTAAAATGCTTAAATTACGCTCCGCACATTCATGATTTAAAAAATTAGTTCTCATTACTAATACAAAATTTTAGTATATGTACAATAATACAAAATGCGTTTTACAAAATCCTAACATTGAAACTTGCACATTTTTCTTTTTTTTCTTTCTTTTTTATTCTAACTATAAATGCAATCCAAAAATATTTGAAAAATATATTCACATTTCTTGGTTTGACTTTTCTGAAGATCGAACCTAACGGGAAATGTGGGAAATGTTTGCATTATATTATACTGTATTGCTTGGGGATAAATCCAAAATTTATAGTGCCAGGAAAGATGTAAGTTCTAACATATCGGTTTCTTATGCTAAAGAAAACCTTACAGCTGTATAAATAATTCCTAAACTTTTAAATATAAAATAAACACAATCGAAAAAATGTTATTACATATCGATGTAATCAAAAATCAAGTGATATTATAGATATATCGTGTTTTAAAATGGATTTATTTTATTTATAGCGACTTAGAAAAAATATATATGTCTGAGTATACTTAGAAAATAGAAAGTAATAAAGATTTTATGCTTTCCATCCATTTTTCGAAAAGTTCTTCTCAACAGAACTGCATATTTCACAGATTTTTAATAATAATTTGTGTCGTGTAATAATATTTAAAAGACTAATTCATTGCAGAAAAATAAAATAAAAAAATGTAAATCTTGCAGTGTAAATATAGTGGTTAATTTGTTGAGTTTTGTTTTGTTTTTCCTTTCTAAGAAAAATTGTTTGTTAAATTTAAAATTAACAATTATCCGATTTTATATACAATTCTTATGAAATTAAACTTTTACATCTTAATTAAAAGAATTGCTTTATACAGAAAAGAAGAAAAATTGATATTATATTTATAAACGCTGCGAAAGAAAAAATGAAATTGTAACTGAAATAAAAGTCTATAAGGAGTTTCTAATTTTCATTTGATTTCAGGATGAAGCCAAAACAGTTTCCACCAAAACAGCATATTCTGATAAATTTCTCATGCATTAAAAGATTCAAATATTGAATAAAACCATCCTAATTAGATGGTCGTGTTTCGCAACATTAGAAACATGTTTTAAAATTTTAACATAATTGAGTTTTCATAATTATCGAAAACCTATAACAGAATATCTGCGAAAATCACACGTGCTCACAGACTTAAAGGAAATAACAAATTAATTTTAGATACTAAATTTCTGCAATGCAGCTGAAATTTACGATACAAAATGAGTTAATATGATTACATTGCTTATGCTATAAATTTAATTAACTTTAAATTTTTAAACTTATTTATTAAATATAAGATTAAGGATAAAGGAAGTAATTATGATGATAAGGGATTAAAGTAACTAATAACTGAATTTAATTTTGTACTATATTAAATATTCGATTTTGTGTACTAGAAATAACTTTTGCATTCAAATTAATATTATTTTCTTACGATAACTTTTGACTGATTAATAATAAGAATTAAAATTTTTAAAATGGTACACGCACATGCACATGCACAAAAAGAAAAAAAAAAAATCGTGGACTTTAAACTGGTGAGGTTGCAAGCACTTACGTCTAAAGATGGAACTTTTATACCACTTTTTTTTTATTAATAACATCTATTGTATTTGTAGAGTAATTTTTTAAGGCTGAATACTATAGAATTATTGATAAAAATAGTTGAATAAGAATTCCGCCTTGAGACGGAAATTCTTGCGTCCTTTCCTGAGTACATGATTTATATATATATATATATATTCGTATGCCTACAAATTTTAATGATATAAAATAAAGATAAAAGTAATATTAACTTTGTTATTGCTTTTGTTTTCATTATTATCATTTTGCGTATCTTCCAAATTACATTATTCACCAAAAATATATTTTAAAATATGTGTATTTTCAATATGAGGGGGGCTATCGCCCCCTCATATAAAATCTTTTGCCCCCCTCAATCGGTAGCCTCCCCTCAACCCTCATTTCATTACTGTACCTACATATATATAGAATTTAAATCTGTTATTAAATTCAAAAGTTCATTTAAAATTATTCAGCCAACTTTCACATGCAACATTCTCGAAACTTATCAATTTTGATCAAACTTTTCTTGTAACAAACGTATTAACTTCAAAATACAACATTTGGATCGCCTGAAATTATTTGTTAATTTACTCTGACAGTCACAGACAAAGATCAAACGTTAAAAACTTGACTTCGGTGTTCAGGAAGACTCAAAGAGTGTAAATATGTGAGGACGTATGCGTTTTGGTGGACGCCATCGAACTCACTTAACTTTACTTAATTAAATTATGAAATAGCGACAAAGTCAGATTTATAAAATAAATAAAGAGCTTTTATTTAGAGCTTAATGAAAAGGTGGGCGTTGGACTATATTCACATTCAATACCTTTATAAACTTAAATGGGCAGCCTTCATAAATACTCTAACCATAAATAGATACCAATCTCAACTGCTTCACTTAACGTCGTTACCTCTCACGACTTTACTAATCTTTCGTTAGTGGGTGGATTCCCTAATCCACTATACTACTCGACTAACTATCTTCTACTATAGCCGCTCGCTACTAACTCCTTTGACCTCCTACTACTTCTAACCCTCTACCAAAGCTTTACAGATTAAGCTCGTTCACATAATGTTAAAAAATGTCGCAAAGTAAACTCGACGTTAGCGCTTCTCCTCGTGCAGTGGCTGCGGTACCCAAATAAAAGCTGTGAAAAATCCGCCCCTATTGTGCTCTCTTTAAAAATGTTATCTCTTATGGTTTTAATATAAACAAGAATTAATTCTAGCCCTAAATGAACATTATAGATGTGATTATTTACTTGAAGTTATTAGCGTACATTTGACTTTAAATACAAAATATGTTAGATGTTAACTAATAATAATGTGATTTTTTATTAGCTAGATGTTAGTATGTTAATATGTTAGATGTTAGCTAATAAAAAATCACATTATTATTAGTTAACATCTAACATATTTTGTATTTAAAGTCAAATGTACGTTAATAACTTCAAGTAAATAATCACATCTATAGTGTTGACTTAGAGTAGAATTAATTAGTGTAAAATATAATTTTTTAAATCGATCTTCTAATGTTGTAAATTGTATTGTAAATACGAAAACATTCATGTATTAGTAATTTAAGAAGAAATGTTAACGCGTGCAATTTTCAAAATTAAAATTTTGGTAAAAAAATTTTAAATTTTGGAAAAGAAATCGCTTATAAAAGATGACTTTATCATTATATATTTTATTAAAAAAAGGAATATGTCATGTTCCATAAAATCAATCAGACGCAGACGAAACCATTCGCAAAATTTTTATCTTCTAAACAAAATATATTTGCAATCGCTTTATAACCAAATCTATAACTAAAATAACAATTAGGAATGATAAAATAACATCTAGGAATGAACAAATATAATAAAAACTAACTTTTTCTAACCTCATAACAAATCAAACAACCGAATTCAAAATTCCATAGATTATCTCTTGATCCGTAATGAATGAAAATTCAAGAGATTAAGATTTCAATAATTTTATAAATTGTAAGAAGTATTAAAAAAATATTTTTTAAGAATTGATTTAAAATATATTACTTATCTTAAAATACGGGAAAACATGCGAAATATGAATATTCGAAAAATACATGAATTTTTTCGTTTAGATGTGCATTCGTTCAAACACAGTTCTATTTAAATTTTAAATATGGAGCATCACGCGAGTAAACAAATTCTATTCGAGCATGCGTAGTTTCAGCCTGAGTAGTTCAGGTACCTCCAACACGAGATGGCTTTGTCATCGATCAGTGACGTAACTATGACGTAACCATGACGCAACCATGACATAGTACGCTACCCATTGTTCCATTGTAGTGAATATGCTTACTCTGTAAAGCTTTGCCCCTCTACTATGAAACACATCACCTTTTATATCAATCTCACTTTATCCAAAATATTAAGATACCTCAAATTATAATTTAGTTTAGCATAAGAACTAACTCCATTAATCAACCGAATTCTAAAACTCTGCACATTCACGTGTTATTCGTAAATTGCGAACTCCGTTTGTAGCGTTACGTTAACATGACTTTACCTCACAAATATACAAAAAACGAAGCGATGAGTTGTTAACTTAAAAAAATAGATTATTTACCTTCTGGCTATAAGAAATTAATTTCAATTCCTGAGCAGCTTTCCTGGATATAGTAAATTATTATAGTTAAGTACTTCCACTAACAATGAAAAAGAATGCTATGGCTTAAATATTGGCAGCCCCGTATATCATCTGAAAGTTCGGTACACATCACATGGTGCACATAAATAGAATCCTTTATTAATAACACACGGCACAACCTAAAGTGCACTTCCATCATTTTTCAAGTATTGTTACACTATAGTCTAGTGTAAATATAACAAAAACTCAATATCGAAAATTTGATACAAAAACAATAGTTTCTTATCCTTATGGGTTAAGAGAAAGTAATAATTATCCGCGTTTGTAATGATCGATAGATGGCGCTCTCTGAACACTGCAGTTGTTAGTAAATATAACAGCCACGTGTAATTATTATTCTTTCTCCGCCATTTCATCATGGAAAGTCGATTGCATAATATGAGGATATGCAGTGGTGTGATAATTTCACCTTAGCCCACCAGAGGGCGAGCATTTCATTACAATCGCGGATAGTGAAATGCGTTATAATTTGTCTTTATTTTTCTTTTGTAAAAAAAATAAAATAAAAATAAAACAAAGATATTAATAAAATTAAAATGTATTTAGATACTTTTTTTCTTTGTTTATATTATTAAAGCAATATTTTACTTTGTTTAAATGCTTACTTTTTTTTAAATTTATTTACGAGTAAATATTAGTATCAATTTAATGGTGTAAAACATTTTATTTTATTTTATCGTCTGCAAAATTGTGTAAGTGTTACTTTTCAAGAAATTTATTCGAAGACGACGAATGGAAAACTGCGCGTGTGTCGATGGGGGGGGGGGGATTTATTGTAAATTGAAAGAATCTCCCTTACAGACAGTGGTGGTTCCAGGGTTGTGTTTTATAGGCTCAAAATAAATAATCTCCTAAATTATAATATATATGAAAAGGAAAGATACCAATTAGCACATTTTTTTAAGTTACATTAGTGAAAAATAAAAAAAAATAAATCAATAATACTTCTGATATTTTTAGATGAATTTCACAAATAATTTTTCAAAAAGTTATTTTTCCTAAAAATGTGCAAATGATAAAGAAATATTAGTTATAAATTAAATTCTTAGTTACATGAGAATCACTTATTTCTTATGAAATACTCTTAACAACCGCACAATGTTTTTTTTTTAATGTATATATTCCCCAAGACATCTAAATTTAAAAGTGTCGCTTTCTTTTGTCATCCATTTCCATATACTAGTATCGCCCAGTGGTCGAAACTCGACCATTTTTTTTTAAAGCGAGGCAAAGCAAAGTTATTGCCTTGTCCTAAACGGAATTCAATTGCAACACAGCTGCAGCAATTGTTTACCGATATTCACTGTAACTGAATCAGCAGAGTTTTACTTAATATAACTATTTCTCTCTGTAGATGTTAGCCTTTCCTGAAATGAGAGAAAATCGCAACGTGAAAACGCCCCTTGTTGTGTGATACAGCCCAGAAGCTAATAGGTACCATGTCAAACCAAATCCCAACCAAGTATCAAATTCTGTTAAATTAATTCGATTGGTCATAAAGTACAGTGTTTGAACAAAAAAAAAAAAAAAAAAAAAAAAAAAAAAAGAAGAAGACATTTTTTAAAAAAGGGAGTTCGGGAAATTTCAAAACGTGTAACTTTATCGAAAACCGAAAATCTAAAACTTTTCTGAATCTTATATTTTCTACTTATATATGCAGAGGAAAGAATAATAAATCCACTTTTTAAAAAATAAAAATAAGTAGTCAATTTCACTTAATTAAAATGCAAGGAAATCTCAAAACGTGTAAATTCATCGAAAACCGGAAATCAAAAGTTTTTATGTATCTTATACTTGATTCTTCTACCCACAAAAGCTAACAATAAAGACACTTTTTTTAAAAATAAGTAGCCAATTTCAGTTAATTGAAACGTAAAGAAAGCTCAAAACATGTAAATTCAGCAAAACACGGAAATCGGAATTTTTTCCGTATCGTCTACTTATACATGCAGCAGTTAGTAACAAATCCATTTTCCTTTTATTTAGTATATTAGTTGAATATTTATTGTTTAAATATCATCCTTTGAAATGAAATGTTTATGTTTACATTCGAAACTGGAAGTTTGCCATTTTTTTTCTGGAGTTTTGTGATTTTAAATTAAAATTTTATCAATTTTACAGAAAAAATAACTCAATCAAACACATGGTGACAGTAACTTATATATAACTATACCCAAATATCGGAATTAAAATCGGCATATAATTTCCGTTATTTTTTACTAATTATTTTACAAAAAATCCAATGGACGATTAACATAGAAAATCTTTTTCATGGCTCCATGGACAGACAGTGACGTCATCACTTCGTTTGCGTATAGTGATGCTACATTATACAAATTACTGTGTCTATGGTTTTATTTGAGCTTTATGAAATTGCCAGATTTAACAACTTTCTACTTTTAGGTATTTTTTAATGTAAAGGAATGCGTGAATAAAAGGGGAAAATGGGGGAAAATGCATAAAAAATAAATGTATTTTTAAATACCTTCTTGACATCGTAAGAAAATAATATTTGTATTCGCACCTTCCGGTTAACCATACCTTTCGAATGATACCATTTTCAACCCCCCACTCCCATAATTAATATGTTAAAAAGGGACTACAAATTTTATGCTTGCCTATTAATATATAGATGACAAAATTAGCGCTTTTGCATTTGTAAAATTACTTGTAGAATAAATTCATATTTCATGATTTATTATTACATATGATTTTTTATTGGGTGACTAATAGAAAATTTTTGTCTATCGTGTCATCTTCAAAACTTTATACCCTTTAAAAAATGGTTATTTTAAATGGTATTATTATTATTATTATTATTTTTTTCAGGTGACTTGCTTTATATGTGATTCTGTTTAATCAAAAGTAAGTTAATGCACAAGTTAGCTATAACCATATTTCCTTGTGATCTTACATAGATTTGTAGAGTACTTATTGTAAGTATTCCTAATATTTTACCTAGTTTACAATTTAAATAATATCTAGGACGGAATGCACTTTCGTTCAAAGCTTAAAAGAAAAGCAAATACTTAATTATATAACCATAAAGAATTCATAAAAAAAATATATGTTTATTTTCTCATATATATGAAATCTAATTTACCAAGAAATAAAGTTCTTTAGTAAATTAGTTGAATTAAATTGCTACAAATAGAGCACGTTACAACTGAATCAAATTAATCTTGTGAATTAGCCGAATTAACTTGAATTTGAAATCTACAGTGGAATTTTCATGTATTTCAATTATGATAATTATCTAAAGCTTTGAGACAACATATCTTCGGAGATCATGGGATTTCGTAGTATTAAATGAACAGTTTAGTAAATTTCTCTTTTGAAGAATGTACATAAATAGAAAATTAGATTAGAAAAATAATCAAATAGCATTTGCATTAAAACTAATAACACACACACACAAAATAAATAAATAAATAAAAATCCAAAAAAATATATATAACGATAATTTTTATCTCATTACTTTTCGATCAGAATTTACTTATAAAAGTATTTTAATAGAAAATCAATTTAAAAGTGTATTACTTTTAAAATCTATTACTGATAAATAATAAATGTTAAATAACAAAACATGTCTATATAGGAATAAACGCAATAAATAAAATGCGATCTAAATTATGACATTTTGACACAATCATAAAGAAATATGGTTTGATAAATGAGCAAAAAATAGTTTTAAATTATGTCATTATGTACTCGGCAATTTTACATTTTTATGGAATGACACCAATGCGTAATTTAATATGGTTACTAGTTTTTGTATTTATATTATCAAAGTTTAAATTATTTGCTAAATAAGTTTCTGAATGCATTTTCATCAATTTTTTAATAATACCTTTCTAGTGTTTTATGTATTAAATCCAACTGAATATACGGAGGTTCAGCACCTGGATGGCGCAATGCTTGTCTGTGTGGCAAAATATTTGTGACTGCTATAATTTTAAAAGTAATGAACATAATTTACTGAAATTTTACATTTAGCCGTACCTTGATTTAAATTAGTATCTATCATGTTTTGATGCATAATCGCTCAACAGCTGGCACTGTAATCCCCCTTCTCCTTAAAGAAGTTTTTAACCTTTAAAGAAGTACAAAAAGCCAGAATGTTAGAAACCCATTTTATTACATTGGTCCGTCAATAGAGCGATTTACATAATTTAAAAGAAAACTGAATGGCTGTCTATTATCATGTTTTAAAACTAAAAATGATCTGAAGAAATAATTGTTTTTAAGTAACAATAATAATCAAGACGAAATAATGGACTATTCAACTGATGAATCTGTACAACCAATATTAAGTAAACGGTGCGTGGTGTTGTAATTTATTTGCTGATACATCTGATGGTGAATAAATATTAAGTTGTAAAATGCGTATTTTTATACACTAGAGTTCAGAATTAAAGGAATAACCTGTTTTCTCGTTTTCTTATTTTGCACATAACTTTTAAACAAAGAAACATATGAATATAAAATTTTGATGACATGTTCGTTATCATATCAGTAACCGAATTTCATATAACTTTAGAATATGTAATAATTTTTAAGCTAATGAATATTCATTTTTTTCAAAAATAAGCTTTGTAAAAAATAAAAAAAAATCAATAATTTTAGAAAACAAAACTTAATGAAATATGGTCATGAGGACGCGTTACAGATAGGTGAAGATGCACATGCATCCATGTGTTATTTTAAAACCAGATCTTTTTACCTGTATTTACTTTTCTGTTTCTTATTTTTTCGCATGTGAATAACTTTTTAAAAAACATACATACAAACATGAAAAATCGATAAAACTTTCATTATAAAACTGTTTATTGACATTTTTATTATTCTGGTGATGCTCATAGTTTAAAAATTATATATATATATATATATATATAAAGTCTATTATAAAAGTAAAAGACCAGTTGATACAGAAAGAAAAATTGAGATTTACAGTAACATTTCAAGGCATGTGAGTCTTTATCTATCTGTAATGCATCCTTACCACTACTATTCAGTAAGTTTTCTTTTCTAAAATTATTGAAATTTTTCATTTTTTCCAAAGCATACTTTTGAAAAAAAAGAATAATTATTAGTAAAAAAATTGTTACTCATGATAAAATTATATAAAATTCAATTAATGGTATGATAACAAGCATACATTTTATGTTAATATGTTTATTTGTTTAAAAATTATGCTCAAAAGAAGAAAACGTGTTTGTTTCTTTAATTTTGAACGTCAGTGTAGAAATGCAACGTAATTAAATAGGAAAAAGATATTTGTATAAAAATGATGTAGTAAAAAGAGCGAAATTTTATCACCTCAAAGTGTCCTGAAAAAGAAGACCTCGAGTTCTACTCTTGTATCTTTAAACGTGTATGTCTGCATTATTACTACATATATATATATATATATATATATATATATATATATATTAATCTCCTGCTTGTTTAAATAAAGTTGTCTTTTTTGGTAACAGTGATTTAATTAAAATAAAATATATGATACGCATATATTTTAAATTTTCCAAGTTAAGGCTTATTAAAATGAAATTTAATTTATACACTACGTGCATAGCTACAATTGCGCTTGTACTATGTGTATTATTCTTAAATTAAAAAACTTGGGTATTATCTCAATCTCAAACGAAAAATAAATTAATGTATTAAAAATAAACTAAAGTAAATAAGTTATTAAATGTGTAATGTCGAGTAGAATGTTAGTGATTTTGCCATAGCCTAATAAGGTATCTAGTTATTTTGTTTTGCTTGTGTATGTTTCTTTGGTGAGTTATTTTACTGACTATTCTTTTTCTCATTCTTTTCTTTTACTTTAAAAGGGTTATGTATATATATTTATACATGCATGCATATATAACGCTTTTCCTTCTTTCTTTCTCTCTCTTCTTCTTCTTCTTATTATTATTATTATTATCTTTACTGTTCATATATAAACTACAGGTAAATGTATACATTTTCTGAACAAACAATTCGAAAAAATGTGAAAGTCTCAAATTTATCTTACGCAACATATAGGACTGTTTAGTACACTGTATGGGTACTAGTAGCAATTTTTTCGTCGCGTTATAGAATCTTTTTTTACCGGAGCGCATTGTACGAGTATTTACAGTATTCACGTATAAATAATTCATGATGTAAACTTCAGACATATTAATTAATTTCAAAATTTATACCTTTAGGCATTTTTCAAGATATAAAAATATTTCTTATTAATTTAAAACCATTTACTACATAAAATCTAGTTTTACGTTTTCTTCTTTTAACTTTCGATGTTTAAACATTTGTTTTAAATGTTAGATTTTTCGTACAAACTAGTAATAACAATTTTATATTTTGACTTTGGGAAAAAAGAAATAAAAATTTAAAAATACTATTTACTAGTTTAACTAAAATTATTTTAAAAATATCACTTATTGTTTAATATGAAGAATCAATGAAACAGTAACAGCCGGCATATCTTCTTTAGTCTTCTGCATGTTTTGAAAGCATTAATACAATCATTTGCTAACCAATATGGAAATTAACTGATAAAGTTAAGTCGATAATTATCTAGAAGAAAACAAATTTTTTATTATGATGAATTAAGTGTGAAAAAGGTTGGAGAAAATAAAGACATAGTAATGGCATTAGATTCTTCTTGCGTAAAGAGTTCGTGGTTGTCTTCATTGACTGTCTAATTCATTTGAAACAACTGTAAAAGAGATGTTTTTTTGATTATTCACTTGTTACTATGTTTAAAAATTCTTCGTAAATATATTATACTTTATTATGTTAATGTAAATTGCTTTTTGTACATACAGTAGAACCTCGATTATCCGAAGTAATTGGGAGCGAACTTACTTCGGATAATCGAAATTTTCGGATAATCGAGAATTCATCAATAATCATCTAACATATTTATCAGCACTCGCAGTTTGGAAAGGATGGCTTGCATACAAAAGGAATGTGAAAAAAAAAAAAAAAAAAAAAAAAAAAAACTTTAAAAATACATGTTTGTTAAGAGAAAATTTTGGATGATAGTAGAAAGTGAAAAAGAAAAGTGAAGAAGAAACCGACATCGGTTAACGGAGAGTTTCGGTTAATCGAGGTGAGTTTCGGTTAATCGAGGTTCGGATAATCGAGGTTCTATTGTATTTTATAATATATCAGACATTTTTATTGTTAATGTGTTTGTTTGTTTTCCAGCCTCTTTTATATAACGGAATTTGTTTTCTGTATTTCAATTTCTTTCTATGCATGTTTTTAAAATTTATATATATACTAGCAGGCTATGCCCACTGTGGTGGTCACTATATTTAAATGAATTTTCAAGAGAATTGAATCGCAATTTTTTTTATCACTTTGTAAATGAAAACAAAAAAATACATTGAAACCCCTCTAAAGCTTGTCTGGGGTACCCGCTGCCTACGGCATCTCCTTTCCCTCCCGCATTGCATGGATCCAGGTTCCCACTGCCTGCAGAAAGATATTTTCCGGGCACTTACTTCAATTTGGGTATTTATCGACGACAGGTAGAGCTGCTATTATTCAAGAACTACGATTGAGAAAATGACTGTATCGCAGCATCTATTAACTATTTTAGATTTGAATCATGTATTTTATAGCCCTCGCTCTTTACACTATATTACCATATGTTTCCGACTAATATAATGAATTTTTAAAAAGTAGATTTTTCTTTAAAAGGGTAGTTGGGTGTTACGTCTCACTAGTGCTGCGCAATGGGCATTTCTTTTGAAAGGAATTAAATAAACAGCAAATAAATAAATTTTAATAAGTTTAATTCGTACTGTAATACAATTTTCCCCTATAAATGCGACAAACTAAAAAAGAAGAAAAAAAAGTTCCTTTCAATGGAGTTTATTAAATAAATGAAAAATAAAAAGTTGTTATATTGAAAAAAATCATGCATAAATATGTGTTACATTTTTCTTTTTTTTAATTTAATGTATTTAACTTTTTCTACTGTTTAACCATTTAATTTCAATAAATAAAAAAAAATTAAAACAAGAAAAAAATTTGCATTCTAAAGCATGAATTAAATAAATAAAAAATAGATAACCGTTGCTGAGATACGCAGCCGATTGAAATGGAAGAATAATTTTTTTAAAATGAAACAAAAAAGTCAATAGATAAAATAATAATAATAATAGTAATAATAATAACAAATAAATAAAAGAATTCAAGTTAGAAATTCGAGATGTACATATGCATGATCCCAGCTGCCAACTACCAAGTTTTGTACCTCTGCGATCAGAAGTCTGTTCACCAGAGTGCAGACAAATACCTTATATGCATGCAGATAGGTAAAAAATATATATTTTTATCTTAATTAAAAACGTCATGTGTGTTAATCGCCAACTGCGTCAAACTGCGTGACAATTATCTAATTTAAAATTAGCGGCGAGAAAACAAAACGGAACAAAGCAACAACCACGCTCCAAATGTACTTTTTTTGTGAAAAACCCCTTATAAGTTTGTAACTCTATCATATTTTTGTTTATTTAATATGATTTGTGAGACAGTATGGGATTTTTCACAAAAAAAAGCCTTTTGCTAAGTGGTTAAAATAATTGGATCCTTAAAGATAAAATGCGACATGTTCAAAGAGTGGAATACAAAAAACAGAATTCGGAAAACTTTATATTTGAAAGAGATATCCGAAAAATACAAAGCAACAAAAATCCCATTGGATTACATGGGGAAGAAGAAAGGTAAGTATCTGACTACTGGGGACTCTTAAATGTGCACAAGAAACACATTGACGAGATTTTGTGAAATTTTGAACTTTAACTCCGACGGGTGAGGAGCTATCGCACGCAGTGGAAACCGGTATAGTGCAAGCGAAAAAGACAGTCGTATTTTGGACACTGGGGAACCAAGTGCAAGGGCACAGTAGCTGAGGGCATAATTGAGGCCCCTGTATAAATATGCTTTATTCTTCGCGTGCGATCGGTTAAGGTGCTGCCACAGGCAGTGCGAACTCAGAATAAGCATGTTGCGGATGGTGAGAGCCACTTATGATAGTAGAGAGAACCTGAACAGAGGTTTTGACCAATTTCAATAATTTTTGATATTTATTATTATTATTATTATTATTTTATTACATTAATTTGTGATGCATAGTTTTAAGAAGTCATTTAATTATAGTGACCAGGGAAGCGGTCAAAACCTGCTAGTACAATAGAAATATTGAAACCTGCTAGTACAGTATAAAATAGTTTTAGGACAATTTGGTTTACTTTTACGATTAAGATTTAGAATATCAGTATAAATAAAACTGTATATACGCCGATTCAATGATTTAATGAAATATTCGAAACAAATAGGGGGAAAAAATGTCATTCTGATCCATTTAATCATCTATATATTAATTTGAAACATGTTTTTGTCTGTCTCCACTATATTGAGAGAACTACTTGGTGTAAAAATTTGGTTGAGCTGTCTAAAAAAAGGTCTTGGTCTGTAGATGTGCTATGAGAAGAAAAAATAAAAAAAAGTCGAACGGTTCCCCGCCCCCCCCCCGGGTTAAAAACACGTTTACGAGCTTAACTAAGCTTCAAATTACTTCACGGTGAAGAAATTGTACATATAGGGACTAGAGTCGAATACTAAAAAATCACTTTCTGCGAATTTGGAATTTTCGATTTTAAAGGGGGGGAAAGGGGAAAGTAGATTTGGAGGGGGGAGGGGGAAATTAGTTTGAGAGGGAAATCCGTTCTAGACCCACGCATGTAGCACCTCATTTTAAAGGTCTTGAAATTTCATGTCGACTGGGCATGTTTGCATACAATATAGTGCGACCCCTGGTGGTGAAAATGGAACTAGCTGATTTTGCTGCAGACTCTATCATGTTACATCTTATTTTGAAGGTCTTGGTATTTCCTGACCGTTGGTGATGTTCGTACAGAACACACTGCGCCCCCTGGCGGTGGAAAGTGCAACTAAAGGATTTTGCAGCTGACACCACCATGTGACACCTTATTTAAAAGGTCTTGGAAATCCAAGGCGATTGGTGATAGATGTCTTGAAATTTCATGTTGATTGGGGATGTTTGTATACAATATAGTGCGCCCCCTGGTAGTGAAAAATGGAACTAGGTGATTTTGTAGTAGACCCTGTCATGTTATATCTTATTTTAAAGTCTTGGTATTTCCTGACCGTTGGTGATGTTCGTACAGAACACACTGCGCACCCTGGTGGTGGAAAGTGAAACTAAAGTATTTTCCAGTTGACACCACCATGTGACACCTTATTTGAAAGGTCTTGGAAATCCAAGGCGATTGGTGATAGAGGTCTTGAAATTTCATGTTGATTGGGGATGTTCGTACACAATAAACTGCACCCTCTGGTGGTTAAAAATGGAACTAGGTAATTTTGCAGTCGTCCCTATCATGTTACACCTTATTTTAAAGGTTTTGGTATTTCCTTACCGTTGGTGTTGTTCGTATAGAACACGCTGTGCCTCATGGCGGTGGAAAGGGCAACTAAAGGATTTTGCAGTTGACACCACCAGTGACACCTTATTTGAAAAGTCTTGGAAATTCAAAGCGATTGGTGATGTTCGTATACAACATACTGCACCCCTTGGTGGAGGAAAGTGGAATTTGCAACGTGTGTGTAGCATGCATGCCTGCTATACAGTGCAACAGTCACAGGCAGAGGTAACACGAGTCAGAGGTTCGCTCGGTTCAAGGTTAATTTTTGAGAAATTTTTCATGTTATTAGCGGCCTGTATATACGCTGCCGCAGGTAGCGGATCACGAGCCCGAGTTCCGTTCTGTTTGAGGTTTTTTTTTTTTTTTTTTTTTTGTTACAGATGATTTTTTTTTTTTTTTTTTTTATGCTTTCATTTAAAAATAGAAATTCAAACAAAATCGAGTTAAAGGTATAAAACCATACAAATTTAAGGTTCATTTAAGTTTATTATCATAGGCCCGGTCATTGCCGGGCGGGTTCGTTTGGTTCCAGGTTAATTTTTTGGATTTTTTTTATGTTATTAGCGGCCCGCGTATGTGCTGCCGCAGGCACCGGGGTCACAAGGCAGAGTTTCGTTCGGTTCGAGTTAATTTTTTTTTGTTACAGCTGATTATTTTTTTCGTGATGCTTTCATTTAAAAATAGAAATTCAAACTAAATCGAGTTAAAGATGTAAAACCATACAAATTTAAGGTTCATTTAAGGTTATTAGCATGGTCCCGGGAAACGCCGGACGGGTCAGCTAACATGTAGTCTTAGTATTAAACGAAATAGAAAATGAAAGATAGGAACTGTTTATTTGGAGTCAGTTTGATGTCACTTTGACTGTACTTTGTTGAAAGTGATGTCATATATAGTATTTCTATTTATAAGCATTTTTTTTACTTTTTTTTTAAAGTGAAATGTCGTAAATTATATTAGATGTTTTAACTTGAAATACATTTAAATAATGATGCGATGTTTTTTGAAACATTACGGTCAATAAAATGATCGTCAAATTCGACGGGTTCCAGCTAGTTTTTTTTTTTTTTTTTTTTTTTTTTAATTGTATTATAAATTTCATCATAAAAAATACAAATGTTGTCGTTAAAAATGCAAATATCACTTTTTTGGTGTACAAATAATAATAATAAATATGATATGAATTCTTTTTTAATATTTTTTTTTTTTTTTTTGTCTTTTATATTTGTCTAAAAACGAAGGTTTAAAGAAAAGAATAATTATTTCTTATCGAACGTAGGAAGATTATTCTTGTGCTTTATTCGTTGTTTTAGCATATATACTGTGAAAATAAAACAGTATTTAAAAAATTCAAATCTTGTATATTCATAGTTTTCTTTTCATAATGAATTAAAACATATCAATTACACATCAACTGAAATATCTAGTTACGTATTTGACAAACACGTTAAATATATATTTTCAGTTTATGAATTATACCACATTGAGAAATATCACATATGACATTCCACCAAAGCATTGGCTTTCAATTTGCTTTAATTCTAAACACGAATACAGCTATGGAATGCTATTTGTCATTAGGTATTGGTTGATATTAATTAATGTACATTGGTTAGATTAGAATCATTGTCTACGCCGATACGAATAAAAAATAAACGAAGACTTTTCAATATATCTCTGATGGTATTTTAGATTAAATTTTGTATGACAAATACTAATATATATATATATATATATATATATATATATTGAAACATGTAGACACTTTTACTGTACAAAAATGGCCTCCAGAACATCATTGAAAAACAATATCATTGACTTAAAAGCATTTTTTTTTTTTTAAGAATAAGTTTGAGAGGAATATAGGATTAAAATTGTGAAACAAATAAAAATATATACATATATTAGCTTACAAATACAATTTAGATATTTTGACTTGATATAGTACATAGTACTATTACCTGACAACTTAAAATTACTGAAAAATATCTGTCGATCTTTATGTGGCAGGAGTTTTTGACTCTCCTGAAAAACATGTTTTTGGGGACTTGGAGAAATTTTTGCTTAAACTATAAAACCATTTCGGCTGATTTTTGTATCTCTTGATAAAAACATACTTGCCGGAACTAATTATAATGGCAAATTTAAAAAATAAATAAATAAATAATTATTATTAATATCTAAATTATCTTATTTAGAAAACATTGGCAAAAAGTTTAATGGTGATCATATCATTGAAATTATATATTAGAAAAAACCCAATACATATCTCAAAGTAAAGTATAATAAACAAATTCCCAAAAATTCCATAAATTTCATCAAGTTGTTTGCAATAAAACACGTTCCAAGGTTGCGTCCTCGGCACATCGACTTTTAAAAGATTAGTTCCTCTTCATAATTGGAGATTTGAGACTGAAATAGAAAATATTTATTGATATTATGCACTCAATATTGTAACATTTGTACCTTTTATCTGAAAATATACAAGTTTTACGCTGTCATTCAAAAATTACATCTTCGATAATTTATTTCTGGTTGGAGATAGTTACTTAATAAATATTGATAATGATATAATGTATAATTTTCTTCTAATTTTTTGATATTTCATGCACGATTTACTTAGATGAAAAAATAAACAATGTACTAAACAAGTATTATATAAAGAAGTGGTTCTTGATATTTACCCTTAGTGATTTATGATAATCTTCCAATAAAAGTTTCATCGATCTTTAGTTCTTATTATTTTTTAGTTGTTGTTCAAAATTCTTAAATTGTAATTTATTTATAACTGTACAGGTTTTAGAATTTTTAGATTTCAAATTGAGGTTTAAAAGGTTATAATAAAATGTTACTCTAAATTTCGAAAACTTGATAATAATTTTAGAATTTTATTGCAAATTAGTTTCTTAAATATCATTTCATTTATTTTAACATTACATTTATGTATAATTTAAGTATTTATTTACATATTTCAAAAATATTCACTACATCCGCATCTCTCTCTAAAAATATAGTATTTGCATCAATGAACTTTAAAAGCAAAGAAAAAGTTTTGCAGTAATTATGCGTAAGATCATTTCTAACAGATAACACATTTTTAAAACTCTACGTAGCTACTAAATTGTTAACATAGTTCTCATAAAAATATAAATGCAAAACTTCATACATTCTATATTCTCTAAACTAGTTTAAAACTTTAAATGTTGTTCTGGAAAAGTTTTCTCAACATTTTCACTTGGATTTACTTCACTGAGGATCAAACCAAAAGGCGAATGTTTGCATCATATTGTAATTTGTTGCCTGGGGTTACGCTCAAAATTTATGGTTCATACAAAGAAAATGAATTTCGAAGCCTTATAATTTCAGGTTACAGAAAATAACTTATAGCTTTGTTGTTTGTTTTAGCTTTTAAAAGTTCTCTTTGCGATTTTATTTTTATTTAACTAATAAAAATATCTTGTAAAACTTTATAAAAATATGTCAGAAAAAAAATGAAATGTTACAATCCTTCTTTATTATATCAAAATGTATACAAAATACATATATTATGAACTCTGATACATGGATAACCGAACTTTTTTTAATGAGAACTTAGCTAAATTTTATATATTTCAATAGCTAGATGTGTGTAAAAAAACCCTGTACTCTATTGAACTTCTCAACTTCTCTACGAGTTTTCTGTGTGGCAGGATATCACAGGATTCCATCATTCAAATTTTAAAGAACGTAATAGAAAGTTTTACCATTAAAAAAAGAAAAAGAAAACACAAAAGAAGAAAACACCATATGTTTCAATTAATTTTGATCGTAATATATACACAGTCTCGGCTAGAAGCTATTATCATTATGCGCCAGTATTCTCTATTTAGGAAATTATGAAGTATTTTCTTAACAAAAACATATATAAAAAAAGAAAACCATTTTAGTTAAAATTATTTTTATTTATATCTTATCTATGTTATTCATTAACTATCAATGAGAATAATACATTGCAGGATACATCTGTACTGATAAGTATAAAGGATTTAAGTCCATATTCTTGATTTTTCAGGAGACGAAAAATACTGTTAAACTAACTAAAAACTGATCAGACGAATCAATTAGGAAAAAGGGATTATGTTGGTTTATACGCTTTATACCATTCAGTGGTTGTCAATCTTCATTTAATAAAGAGAAAAAAATTGAATTAAATATTTTGTACCAAAGATTAAAGCTAAATTTCTGACTTGAATCTTTTTTTACCAATGGATTTTTTCAAAGACTAAATGACATGGATTTAAATCTTTTATTCCTATCGATAGAGAATTTTTTCCTGAGTCTGACTATGTACTTAACTCAACATTTTTGGACTTAAATCCTTTATACTTATCAGTAAAGACATGATTGGTCATCTAGATTTGTAGTATGGATTTTATATCTGGTAACATAATTTAAAATATACTTCTTATAAACATTTAATTTGATAACTCTCATGCAGTTTGACATATGCATGCTAAAATAATCAGATAACATCAAACATATTTTTATCACTGAAGGATAAATAAATTGTATATTTGTTATTGTGAAATGTACAGAAAAATACATAAAAAAAAAAAAATACGCTTAAAATTGCAAGCACATTTACGTCCTTAAACTTATTTCATTGAAATTATATTTATTTCACAAATATTTTTAGTCAGAAAACGGGAACATGAGATATCATAAGATATATTTTTTTTAAATAAAAAGAATGTTGAAAATTAATAAAACATATACCTAAAAACCCTTCAAGGCAAATCTAAATATAAATCTGTGCAATTGTGATTTTTTGCACACATTTTCACACAATATTACTTTTACACGTTTTTAAACAGATTTAGTTTCGCTGACTTCTAAGTTTTTAAAAACACTAACAGTTTATTTATTATTTTTATTTATTTCCTTTACCTAAAAATTAGATATTTTTCAAAGCATTTTTTGTAATAGTTTTATTGTTTTTTAGCAGTTATTTTATCACTCAGATATTCCAGCAAGCAACAATTTGTTTTTGCCAGCTTTGAAAGGTTAAAGGAAGTTTTAGAATCGCAAATTGAATTTGTTTTCCAATATTGCTATGAAAATCCACCTATTCAAAATGTTTATGGATCACTGTAAACAATATGAACATTCCCATTCTATATGCTCTAAATTCTGAAATCAATGCAGATATTTCAATGACGATTATTAAGACTTAGAGCTACCATGTAAGATAACAATGATTTTAAGACATATAAATATTTTACTAAAAGGAACTAAATTGCATGAAATGCATAGAAATATCTTTGTTATATGTATTTATTTAAATAAAAGTGTTATAATTTTCTAAGATATATAAAACAGTCATATTAACTTTAGATGAATTTAATGGTTTGTATTTTTAATTTCCATTGCTAAAATGCTATGTAACCATATTTATAGATAAATTTTAAATTATAAATATTTCTTAAATAAATTACAGTGTTTTATTTTAAAAATATGAAGTGTATATGCAATATACTTTTACAGATTCGTACGCTTTTTAATACGTTGAGAGAAAAATATTGTTTAAAAATTATCTTTTTATTACAAATTTTTCAGTTTTGAAAAAAAAGAGTCATGGAAAAAAAAAACTGAATAGAAAATATTCTGGTAATCAGTTAGACATTTTTGTAAAATATTTTTATTTATTAAGTTTTTGTTTGTGGCTGTTGTAGTTAAATATGTAATTGTTTTTAATTAAAATATATTCAAATAAAGTAAAACTATCGTTAATAGAATTCCTGTTTATAATTCTTTTCATAACGGATAATAATTTTCTTGTATTTTAGAAATAATCGTTTCAGAAATCTAAACCTACTTTTCCCATAGAAATTATTTTTGTCTTAGTTATTTCACAAAAACTCTTAATAAAGGATATATATTTAAATCATATTACTTAAAATTTACAATAGAACTAACATTTAAAATAGAAAATTCCTAACATTGTTACTCACACATACACACACACACACATATATATACATGTATATACAGTGAAACTTGAATAATTCGAACTTGTTTAATTCGAAATTCTGGATAATTCGAGTTTTTTACTCGGTCCCTTGAATTTTTTTGTAAATTAAGGTTCATGGATAAAAGTCATGGATAATTCGAATTGTATTTTGGATATTTCAAATTTTTCATACGATTACCTTTAAAATATTTCAATAAAATTTGCTCCCGGGATTTTTCTCAGCTAAACTGCATTATTTTTTTAAAAGCCTTTCAAAAGAAGGATAACACAATATAAGAGAAGCCCCTACTACCTAGTGCATCAGAAGATATGGTTCATATACATGAACTTCGAGATTTTTGTTTAATTGAAAGTCATGTCTAATGTAGAAGATTCTATTTTTGTATCAATTGATAGGTTGAAGTCATATGCCATGACACAAAGATTGTACTTAAAGAAGCAATCAAAAACATCTGACTATTTTCTAAAAAGTGATGATTAATGAAGCTCTTAAGAAATATTTATTTATTGGGGTGGGGGTGGGGGGGGGGTAGCAGTATTCTTAGATATAAAGTTTATGTGTTAAATCATTGGTCGTGGATTTTCAACTTTTAAATTTATCTCTTCTTTGTAACAAAATAGTACATGTAATTCGAATTTTTGTATATTTGAATTTTTCTCCAGTCCTTTAACTTCGAATTATCCAAGTTCTACTGTATATTTATATAAACTGTTTTTGTACGTTGAATACGTTGTACGTCTTCTCCCACCCTACTAAATATCAATAATTTGAAAATAAAAGCTCATGCAATTTTCCACAAAATGCTCAAAAAACATCATATTTTTGAAGGCAATATCTATTTCTCGAATAGATACAGTGGAACTTGGATAATTCGAAGTTGAAGAGACTAGAGAAAAATTCAAAATATCCAAAAATTCGAATTACATGTACTATTTTGTCAAAAAGAAGAGATAAATTTAAAAGTTGAAAATTTACGATCAATGATTTATCACATAAACATTATATAAACAGTGCTACATCCCCCCCCCCCTACAATAAATCAATATTTCTTACGAGCTTTATTATTCAACACTTTTAAAAAAATAGTCAGGTGGTTTTGATTGCTTCTTTAAGTACAATTTTTGTGTCATGGCATTTGCCTTCAACCTATCAATTAATACAAAAATAAAATTTTCTACATTAGACATGACTTTCAATTAAAAAACCCCTCGAAGTTCATGTATATGAACCACATTTTATGATGCACTAGGTAGTAGGGGCTTCTCTTGTATTTTATTATCCTTCTTTTGAACGACTGTTAAAAAAAAAAAAAAAAAAAAAAAAAAAAATGCACTTTAGCTGAGAAAAATCCCGGGAACAAATTTTATTGAAATATTTTAAAGGTAATCGTATGAAAAATTCAAATTATCCAAAATAGAATTCGAATTATCCATGATTTTTTAACCTTAATTTATTACAAAATTCAAGGGACCGAGTAAAAAACTCTAATTATTCAGAATTTCTAATTAAACAAGTTCGAATTGGTAATTATATTTGTATTATATTTTCTACTGTATTATATTTTCTACAGACGTGTATGTTTTGTTTACTTATTTATGCTTAATTAATTAATATAATGTCTGATGAAGTGTGTATAATTTAAACGAATCTGTTTAGAATAAATTAATTTCAAAGAAGCACCTACATTTTTATAACATTTATTTATGTTATTTATTTCTTACAAAAAATTCTCGGTTCAGGATATCAAAGAAAATGATGAAATTTCATCATTTTTTTTTTTTTTTTTTTTTTTTTTTTAGTATTTAATTTTTGTATAGCAATTTATTTTTTAATCTTAATTATTTCACGCATAAAGTATACAAAATATATATATATATATATATATATAAATATACAAAAAGGAAATATTTGAATTTTCATAATATTAATTTTAATGTACAATTTTAATTAAGTTTAGTTGTGTTTTATAAATATTTACTTTACATCACTTTTGATATTTCAAAATTTTTGAAAATGGTGATATTTACTTAAATATACTTTCTGAATTCTTACTATATTTTATGAAATTTCAACTTTATTTTTCAAGTAAGCGTGCAATAGAATGTTACGCCTGTGTTGTCCACCATGTAAATATATTTTCATTATTTGAATGTAACCTGCTTGTGAGAAAGATTTACGTAGACATCACCACACATCTGATAAATTAGATGCAAAGTACTAAAGTGACAAGCGATAAATGGGTTTTAAACTGAGTTATAATTTCCTGAACAAGGGTCTATTTTATGCATAATTAAAATTTTAAACTATTATTTAATGTAATACAAACAACTGTATAACGAAAATTTCTTCTTGAAAAATGATAACAATCTAGACCCTAGTATTTGTTAAATGAAAATGTTTCTAATATTTATTGAGAAAATATTTTTATACAAAATTTGCCGAACTGGGATACCATTTACCATATAGTTATTTCGCACGTATCGAAAAATTGTGTATACCAAGAAGGAGAAGAATTATTCCTCAAAAGAAGAATTATTATTCAAATAATTTCTCTAAATTATTACGTTTGTATTTATTTTTGAAAAATTAAATATCACTTTTGAAGTCTTATGATTTCTTCTTACATTTTTTACGTTCTTTATTTTCAATTACTTCGCTCATTTATCCTTTAAATACAAGAATTTTTATTTTTAATAAAGAACATTTGAAATTAACCGGGAACTGGGTGTCGTTAATGAAAAAAAAAAAAAAAAACATATTGATGTATTTCTACATTATTAAAAAAATGCTACATTTTTTTTTCATAAATTTATCAGTATATGCAAAAATATAAATATTTTTCGTTACTGTTATATTGTTTATATCCGAAAATAATTTTTCTGTATGTTTTTATTACCTTTGATATAAATTATCGTAATTCGTAACACCCGCACCAAAATGAAATTGTATTCAGATAGCGCGCCAACAATGAAAATTCTCACAGGTAAAGAAATAAAATGTCAAGAATTCTAGTTGCATTTGGAAACTATAAAATAGTTTTGGGAAAATTAAATTAAGAAAAAAAAATAACAATATGGGATTTTAAACATACGATGCAGTTCTATATCGCTATGCATTTAAGAGTAAATGCATAGCGATATTATTTTGGCAAATGAATATCTTGGATATGCGTAGTATATTTTTTAAGAATAGCATGATAAAATATTTGTAAATTTTATCATGCAAAGATGAATGATTTTTTTTTTTTTTTTTTTTTTTTTTTTTAGATTTGAAACTATTTAATAAAATTTAGTAGAAGAGAATAAATAATTTGACAAGAGTATAACTGCAAAAACAAATTGGTTTTTCAGAAAATATAAACATAATCTAATTAAAATAAAATTTATTATTGAATGAAATCAGAAATTTGAAAACATTAGTAAGGAAACCTAATTACATATATTAGCTTACTAATTCAAATAAAAATAGAATGCAAGTAAGTGTTAAGTAAAGTTTTCATATTTAAATGACTCTAGTGAGGTCTTTAGTATGATTCTATAATATATATATATATATATATATATATATATATATATATATATACATATATACATAATATATATATATATATATATATATATATATATATAATATATATATATATGTATATTAATTCTTGAAATTATGCATTTACAATAACTAACTAGGTAACAAATTAACTAGCTAAATAAATAAATATTACCACTCTCAATAATATACAGGTGTATGTACAATAAACTAGAATATATGTACAATAAACTAAACTTTTTCTTTCTGTTAAGGAATTGTATTTCTATTTTTAAGAAGAACTAAAAATTACATTTACATTTAAATGAAATATTTATGTTAATTTGTCATATGTGGCTACCTGTAAACTGCATTTTAGTTACTTTTACAATATGAAATTTATAAAAACTAACATTTTGCCAGCGAAAGACTGAACTTTTATGTTATAAAAATAAGATTTAAGAAAAATCTTAAAATTTTGTTAAAGATAAACCCATCTAGCTTATTGTAGTGGGGAAAAAAAATTAAGATAGCTCTAATAACACAACTTTTAAGTTGTGAGTAAGAAAGAATAAACAATGCAAGAAGTAGCAATTTACACGTTTTTTAGGAATTAATTGTATTTTTATCCTTCTATGTCAAATTTTATAACTAATGTGTATAAATATAAATACAGTTTGTTTTCAATCCATAATTCTTTTTGTGGTACACAGAAAAATTATTCATTGTTTATACAAGAAGTGTCTATTAAAAATACAAAACATTATATCATGGGAAACACACAGACTTACCATATTAACCTTATTACTGGCAAGCTAGTAAAATGTACTATAACAGCTAAAATGAATTCAAAGTAAGTAATTTAAAAATGCAATTCTTCAAAATAGGTTTAATGTCATAAAAAATATATTAAATTGTTAACAGCTAAAAAAAATTCCAATCGTAAAAATTAAACGGTACTAATGAAAAACTGAAAACACCTTTTTATAAATATACCGGGTGATCCAAAAGTCAGGACGAACTTTAAAAATGAATAATTCGAAAACGAATCAAGACACAAAGATACGGTTTGCATCAAACGGATGGAAAAGAAGCCGGATTTTGTGTGGCAACGAAAAAAAAAAACAGTTCTGTTGGCGACCAACAGATGGCGATGTCGGATTTCTGATGTAGGATTATGCAAAGCAACAAACGATATAAAAAAGAAAAAAACTGCAGCAGTTAATGGTAGTCGAACCTTACATGCATCGAAATATCGCATTCTCAGTCGCTACTTTAATCACGCATGGCCTCCAAGATCTCCCGATCTGACACCCGGTGACTTTTGGCTGTGGGGATTCTTGAAGTCAAAAGTGTACCGCGACCAACCGGAATCACTAGCAGCACTGAAAGATGCCATCCGCCAAAATGTGTCTGCCATAAAGCAAAAAATGCTACTAAATCCTGTGAACGGTGTGGTGAATCGTCTCACAGCTGTACTTCTGAATGATGGACAGCACATTGAGCATTTACTGTAGTATTACTAATTAACTGTAATTAAGCTGACTTGTAAGTTGTCAACAGTTTTTTCTTTTGTAAATCATCTTTTGGGGAAATAAAACACTACAGTGCCATCTGTTGGTCGCCAACAGAACCAAATTTTTTTCATTGCCACACAAAACCCGGTTTCTTTTTCATCCATTTGGTGCAAACCGTATCTTTGTATCTTGATTCGTTTTCGAATTATTCATTTTTAAAGTCTGTCCTGACTTCTGGATCACCCGGTACATTAAACACAGATTATTTGAAACTTAATACGTGTAAATTTAAGATGTGCTAATATGGTAGTAGTAAGTGCCAATAAAATTGCCTACCAGTAAACTTAAAAAATATATATTTTATATTATTTATATCTTATCTATTTATATTTTATATATAAATATATTTTTATACACAATTATCACCAATCTATTGAAAAATAATAACCTATTATTGAAAATTCTATCTTACAACATATTCAATTTCGATAAAACAAATAGTCATTCAACATTTTTTTTTCTGTAAGTGATAAATTTTCTAAATTAATTTTTTCTCTAAGTGAAGTCACTGAATCAAGATAAATTAAATGTATTCTCTATTTAACGCTTCAGTGTAATACCTTTAATATTTCGGTAACAAATTTGCGCAAACATAACGTTTTCATGTTTTCGACTTTTGCAATTCATTCTCATTAAAATCAATCTCTCTCCGAAAACCTTTGGCGCATTCTAAGATTATGTAATGGAGTTAATTGGCATATAAGTTTCGCATTTCAAATCCTGACACATTTGTTTTTATTAAAATGTATGTTGCAAAGGGACCGAAGACATTTGATCTTCATTTTTTGGAACATCTATTCCTCTATATTTAATTGCTGTGAAATATTTGAGAGGAGACGGTAAACATATTTAAATACTCTATAGCTCATTAAACAAATTTCACGATATTTTACTGAGTGATTAACTATTTTGGACATAAATTTGCCCATTAGTGAAACTTTAAAAGTATATATTTATTGGTTACGTTACGACACATGAATTTTCATAATTACTACTTTTAAGCTACATTTTGTTACGCATTTTAATTTGTTAAAATAAATAGCACACATTTTAGTTATGCTCATTTTAAGTAGCCATAAATAGAGAAAAATGTTATTAAGGCAATACGAATGAAAAGTAAGCTTAACATATCTAATTTATTGCAGATGGTACTTCTTTTTAAATATATATAATATTTATTTCAATTTAAAAGAAATGTTACTTCATTTACAATGGAAAGATAGTTAAGGTACAACTAGTTTTTAAATATTTTTGCAATAATTTTAAGTAGATTGTTGAAAGCAAATATTTGAAGTTTAATTAGGGAAAATTTTATTTGTATTAGAAGATTTCAGTGATATTTCATTGCAATTTGCATAATTCCATGAGAAACAAATAGATATGAATGCATTTACATGATGATTGTTTTTAAATATGTTCAAAGTCCTTAATATTAAAAAACAAATTTGTATGTTTTTAACAAAAAATTAATGTTTTGTAAGTGTTTATAATTTAAAAATGCATGAATAAAAAGAATTGTGCGATGCTATCAATATGGATCTAAATTTTAGAATAAAAGAAAATTATCTAAAAAAATCTGGAGTGACTCCACTCGACTTTCCGAACATTGAGCAATTAACAGTTTTGTAGATAAAGTAAAGAAAGAGGAGTTGTTAAACAAACAAAAGAGAGAAAACCATAATAGAATGTTTGAGTATTTTTCTCTATATATTGCACGATGTTTTATTTAATGCTACTGAACTTTGAGCCCATAGATCATATTAATAAAGAATTTTTCGTTGTGTCCGTGTAAAAACTTATAAATGCTAGATTCACCAAAATGGTTATAATTAGTGCAACAGTGATTTATAATATTCATATAAATTTTCAGCTCAATTGAAAAAGGCGTTTAGATGCTATCGTACTTTTAAAAATTTGGTCCCACAGGCCATAATGATAAAGAATTTTTCTTTGTGTCCCTGTAACAAAAATTTAATTGCTAAATTCACCAAAATCTATACAGTTGGTGCAAATGTGACCTATAACATGTGTATTTTTTTTTTTTTTTTTTGCTCAGATTAATACAGCGTTTAGACGCTATCGCACTTTTAAAAATTTGGCTCCATAGGCCATAATGATAAAGAATTCTTTCTGGTGTCCCTGTAAAAGAAACTGTAAGTGTTAAATTCACCAAAATCAATAGGGTTCGTACTATGGTGACTTACAATATACGTACCAACTTTTAGCTTATTCGAACAAAGCGTTTAGACGCTATCGTGTTCACTCACAGACATACACACATACATACACACATACATGCACACACACATACGTACAGCATCGTAAAAATAGTGAAAACGGACTCAGGGGACATCGAAACGTATAGAAAAATCAAAATCTCAAATTCGGATTTTTGACATGATTACAATACTTTCCTCACTATAGTGTTCGGAAAGTAAAAAAATAACTTATCTATATCGCCTAATTTAAACGAAGGACTTAATTGTTTTAAACAATTTAACTAGATATGTTTTTTTTTTATATATATTTTTTAATTATGAAATTTTTATGATACATAAAAATTTAAATAATATGAAAACAGCTATATAAATTTCTTGATTTATTCTAAAAAATGGAAAAAAGAGCAGATATATTAAAAACACTAGTGATTTAAATTATTTTGTTATTTCATTTTATTGGGCAAGTGCGAAAATTCTACCCGCTTTTGGATATGCAAATTTGTAGTGGAAGTGACGACACACATGACATTGTAATGTCGCAAATCGTCGTTCAATCAAACGTGTTGATGCCTGATATATAAATGCATCGTGTCTCACAAAGTGAATCATCTCAAAAAAAAAAAAATCAGAGGCTGTAACTTGGAAAGCAAGAAGGAGCATATAAGACGTTGTTATACGAGTTCGACAAAAAGAGTACGGCAGCCGCAGCATGTCGCAATGTTTCTTAAGTGTATGGGGAGGATGCAATAGAGAAAAAACATGTCGTCGGTTATTTCGTAATTTTAGAGAAAAAGACAGAAACTGCGAAGATCAGGCTAGGAGTGGACGGCAATCTCACGTTGGAGACGACGATATTGACCAAGCCATAAGGAACAACCCGAACCCAACCGTGCAAGAATTAGCAGAAACCTTCAACGTACACCGGACAACGGTCAAGAGACGTCTGGCTGATTAAGTTGGGTTTTACGAGAAAGTTGGATCGTTGGGTTCCACATAACCTGACAGCTAATCAACGGGATGACCGAATCGCCAAATGTGTTTCCTTGCTTTTTTGATACAAAAATAATCCATTCTTGACACGAATTGTGACAGGAAATGCAAAATGGGTTATGTACCAAAAGTAAAGAGTCGTAGGACTGTGTCTTGCCCTTCTGATCCGACTTCTTGACTTCGAAAGCTGAGCTTCATCCCAAGAAGGTGTTATTGAGTGTGGGGTGGGATGTGCTGGGAATAGTTAACTGGGAGGTCCTACCACTCAACTAAACTATCAACGCTGCCTTCTACTGTCCACAGTTAGACAGTCAGTATTAAAATTTGGTAGCAAAGCCGACAGGTCTCACCAATCGTTGCGGTGTTATCCTACATCACGATAAAGCCAGGCCACATGCTGCTGTCTTCACTCGCCAAAAATTACTGGGCTTTGGTTGGGAGGTTTTATCCCACACTCCCTATTCTCCTGACTTGGCACCAACTGACTATCACCTATTTCGGGCGACTATTTTTTCAGTCAGAAAATTATTTGATGATCTTGATGTTGTGAAAACTGCCATCCAAGAAGTTTTTGACTTGAAACCGCCGAAATTTTACCGACGCGGGATTCATCTCCTACCAGAAAGGTCGCAAGAGGTCATAGATAACAATGGGGATTATGCACAATAATAGGTACGCTTCATTTTGCGTTTATTTGCTCTTATTTATGGGTAATAAAAAGGGGTAGAACTTTTGCACATACCCAATATATAGCTTTAAAATTTTTTCATTTTTTAGTGATACATTTTAAACAGTGATTGGTCAGCTATATACGAGTGATATTTGTAAAAAAAAGTTCCGCGAATTTTTTAATAAAAAGAAAAAGTGCTGTAAAAATATCATTAAACTAAACATTTTTTTTTTTTTTTTTTTTTTTTATTCTACATACTGCTATCTCCCTTTTTACGAAATTTCTATTTTTGTTCAAACATTTTTTTATCGCTTAAACAGTTTTAGAATTTCGATGTCAAATAAATCTGCCGCATGCGAAGAAATCCAATCGAAATCTGAAGTTTTCAACCCTTTATCAACTTTGAAATGTTAATCATCTAAAAATTCCTTTACAGGGTGATTCTGGACAAGTGTCAGTAAAATAACGCAGTAGAAAATAATAATTTTTACGAAAATACAAAAAAATAGCTTATTTTTTATGACATACTAAAATTTAATAATTTTCATTTTAATTCAAATCTTTCTCTTTTTTTCTTGATAGTGAGCTTTAGACGTTCAACAAATGGAACACCGCTGGCACGCACTTCACATTACGGCATCTCACTCCAAATCAAGACAATCGTGATTTGAACTGATCAATTGTCAGCCCTTGCGTATCTCCACAGAAAGAAATGGAGTAGATTGAGATCCAGAGAAGCTGCAGGCCATTCTTTGCAAGAGATTAAATCACTCAAATTCTCAGAACACCACCGCTGAGTTTCTTTCGATTGGTGAGAAAGAGCTGAGTCTTCTTGCAAGCAATATTTCACCTTTCCATTCAATGCAGATGCATGAGGAATCAAATGGCTCTTTAAGACGTGATTGATATAGTAATTCGTGTCAAAATATTCACTCTTTGATCGATGAAAAGGAGGGGGAGCTACAGTTTTTTGGAAGTAGCACTCCAAAACATAACATTTGACATATTTTGAAATCGTTGGACCATCATTTTAATTTTTTGAACACCAATAAGTCGTGGTATGTAAACACGGTTATTCTGTTGATTGTGAGAATCTTGTAAAATGAATAATTTTTCATCGGAAAAGATGATTTTGCCGCTTTCACATCTTTCGACTTCTTTCGAATCTTGCTTTTTTGTAAGACCATGAATTCGCTGCTTTTTTTATACTTTCAACTAGAAATAATTTTTTTAAATACTTTGCACCGAAGATTGTGATATAACTTTGCGATCTGTCATCCAAATTGAGCAATATTTCTGTGAATTCTTTTACGTATCCGTTTTTCGACTACTTTTGATCGTGAAGTTCTTTCTGGTCCTCCTCTATGTCGAATGTTCCAAGTACCCGTTTCCTTACAACGTTTTATTGTCCTAAATGTGAATCATTCATTGATTCCCAATGGTTTTAGCCGTATTAAGGTGGTGCTTTGAAAAACAGCCTCTTCAAACAGAGTTTAATGACTTGTTCACTTTTTTCATCCTTGCTTCACAACAAAACAAAAAACACCTCAATGCTATGAGATAATATGGACATTCACAGACACATACAGGGTGATTATAATTAAAGTTACGATTTCAAAACGCTATAATTTTAAAACTACCCATCAGAGAGATTTGATATTATACCAGAGCAATCTTGAGGCAGTGCAATTTTGTTTGGGAGAGGGAAAAAGTATTTCCAACATGTTCCTATAGATAGCGCTGTCAGGTTAATGACAGGGAAAATGCCTAAATGGACTCATTAAACACAGGAATGTTGGTAGCAACACAATGAAATAGCAGGAAACAATAGACTCCAAGGGTTTACTACAATTTTTATAGCAAACGGACAAGAATATGTGTTTACAGAGGAAACAGTCATAGTGAAAAGTGAAAAAGATGAGTTTCATGAAACAAATACTTTACGGATAATTAACGGCACGTTTGGAACTAAATATATTTTTCTTTTACTAAACAAAATTTCATTGTCTCACGATTGCTCTGGTAAAATATCAAATCGCTGTGATGAGTAGTTTTAAAATTATATCGTTTTGAAATCATAACTTTTATTATAATCACCCTGTATCTATCCTGAAAGAAAAAAAATGACTATATTAACGTACTTGTATTAGTCATTAAATTATATATAAATAAAAAATATTGACACTTATCCTGATTCACACTGTAAGTATTGAAATGAGAAAAAATTACTTGATACAAGGCTTGACTGTAAGGTGGATGATTCAGTTTTCATATCCAAAAAACCTGATTATGTAGCAACTCTAACTCGCACGTCTATGAACTTTTCACTCACTCTCAAATTTTACTGTCACGTACGGTAAACGTCTGCTGCTGCCAAGTTTTTTGCACATTAGAACTAAATGCATATCGAATCTAACATTGAATGAGTGATTCAATTTTGTTAGAGAATATAAATTTTTGCATTTTATAACACTGACAGATGATGCAGATGCAAGGGGGGACTTAGCTTGCGCAATGCAAATCGGAAACATTGCTTAAACGCACTGCGGCGATCATGCGTGATTTTCACTCTTATACACAAACGAAACTTATCTTAAAAAGTGCTCCTCATATAAAAATTTTCAATTATGACTAGTTTATATGTATATATATATATTTAGTTTAATATGATTATGTATAATATGTCATGCAAAGAATAACTGAGTGAAAATAAAAATTATGGTGATAAATGACTCCACCGTAGAAGAGTTTTATTAATAGCTACATAAATTTTCACATACTCTTACCCAGAAATATGGTAGAGAAAGTATGGTTTCGGGTCTTATTTTAGAATTGAGTTTTCTCGTTTTGATGTCCCCTGAATACAAAAACCACGCTTTTGGAGGTTGCTTTTGTGTGTGTCTGTCTGTTATTATCCTATCTGAAGAGCAAATAATAGCAGAAAATCCAACCTTGGGGGCGGTATCCCCCCACACACAGAATTACATTTCAAATAACTGTATTTAAATCTATTTTAGATTATTTTGAAAAGACATTGAAATTTATTATCTTACGCTGTTGTTCTTAAGACTTAATATGCAATCTACCTTTATAGTACTGAAATGAGAAAGTCGTGTGAATGACACACCAGATAATTTTAATATGAGAAATGTTAATGTTTGTAATATTTAAATAAATATGTTTGAGTAATCTTTATTACAAAACAACAACAATAGCAAAAAAACACCATAGAACTGGAATTTAAAAGTAGTAAGTACAAAACTTTGAATAAACACCGTAAAATGCAAGAACTGTCGACAACTGTCAAAAAATGATGTATTTTCCTGTGTATCTGAACTTTTATGATTTTCAACAAACTGAGTTTAAGTATTGGATTTATATTCTTAAGAAAAATTCTTAATTTTTTATATAATAAGCGCTTAAAAAAATTATTTCACTAAACATTCATGATGATATGAACAACAAATGTTGATTTCTTAATTAACTTGGAAAGCAACTAAACTTTTTCGGAAAAATTAAGAACGTTAGCATATTTATATAGAAACCGCCGATATTATGTTTTAATGAGAAAGTAATATAATAAATAAAGTTTAACTAACTCAAATGCAATTTTTATATCGAACATTTTTTTTTTTTTTTTTTTTTTTTTTTTTTTTTTAAATACATAAATTTTCTATCTGTTTTAAAATTCACACAGATTTTATTCATGACTTCATGCACTGGAAATTTTTAAAAACTAAAATAAATTTATCAAAATGCACCTTTATATCGTTCAAAATCATGCATTTTTTAAAATATAAATTTAATTTTATATATTGACCAATTTAAACTATGCTTTGTTAACTGTAGGAACATTTTTTTTCTCTGTTTTTCATATTTTTGCTGCTAACCCTTAAATAAATGAGGAAAAGCAAAAATAATTCGTTCACAAAGTACTATTACGATAATGCATTAGAAGTTAAAAAAAAAAAAAATGTTTTTTATATAATAATAAATGAAATGGCGTATATAAAAATGAAATTGCCAAAAAGTCCATAAAATACTTTCGAAAAACACCTTATACACGATAAATGAAAATCCCGCTGTAGTTAACCCTCAAAGAAACGTTCTAAAAAATTATACAGGATTAATAAAAAAAGATACATAGTGTTAAAAAAAAAATGGAATTTCTTTAAATACAGACGTACCCGAACGAGTTTTAAAATAAGTACAATACAAGAATTTACTTTTTCCTACTCCAATGTGATTCCTAATCTATACATAGATATAGTAATAAGACATAGATTGATCACGGAGGGAGAAAAAGTTATACCTTTTCACTCCGAGAAAGTCGGCCATTTTTACCTGTTAAAGGCCGTCTTTCTCCGAGTGAATACACAGGGATAATTTAGCAAATAAAATTTATGAATAATTTATGTACTAATAGTGAATGAAAAACTCGAGAGATACTGTTTCAAATTCATTCTTATTTCTTTTTTTTCTTTTCTTTTCTTTTCTTCTTTATCTGCGTGTGTTAACTTAGTTAACATTTAAAGTTAATCTCTTTTTATATATTAAAACTAAGGAGCGTTACCTCTGCGCCGCAGATAACTATATTTAAAAGAATTTTGAAAACATTATATTACCTATTTATTTAAAATCTTAAAGAAAAAAAAAAAAAAAAATGCATTCCATTGAATATGAAGACGGTAATTATTTCATAATAATAACAAAGCAACTGATTATAAAAATTAATATTTTTCATAAATTAGTCAACTTACTTATGAAAACCTATTACCTTTCCTTTCATCCATTTATTAGTACAGCTGAAAGCCGCGCAATAAATCAACATTTTAGAAATTTATCAACATTCTGTTCTATTAAAAATGCTGAGTTTCAATACCGGTTAATGGCTGATGCCAAAAAATTCGTTCGACATCAAAAATATTTGCATGATAACATGGGGATGATTGATCTATATAAATTACTATATATATGAATCTATGGATTGGTCACATCAGGACAACCGACAATGTGATGTTCTTTTGGCCCCCCAGTTTATCGAAAATTCCTCCATGCGACTTTACCTTTTTTTTTTTCTGAAAGACAAAATTCTACCACTGCCATGAAGTTTGGAGGACATACAAACACGAACAGGTAATGCTCTTAACATAATAAAACTAAACATATTCAAACGAATGTATCCTTAAAAAATAAATTAAAAAAAAAAAAAAAAAAAAAAAGATTATCATCCAGTCTCTGCCTGCGTGATTCAAAAAAGTAATTTTGGACACGTGTTACGTTAGAAAATATAAAATTTGAGTATTCCTTTTCTTTAAGTTTATTCTGGCAAGTACTTGTTTATAATTGACTTCATTTTAACATATCAAATTACTGTATATCATTTTGAAAAGCCCTGTATATAAAAAAATGTTTTATATAAAAGTATAGTTATATAAACACGTAATATTTATTGAAAAAATTAAAATAACATATTACTAGATGCAGAAATTATATTTTTTTATTAGATTAGAAAACTTCCATTTTATGACTTAAAACAAATACGATATTTTTCATGTTTTATTTGCTTACAATCCTTTTATAAATGTAATTTTGAAGCAAATATAATTTTTATAAAAAATATAATCTTTAATCTGCAAGCAATATAACAAATTCGCAATTGTATTCTCTTAAAAGCCTGTATCTCTGCGGAATTCCTGCTTTCATTAAACGACTTCGTGGAGAAAATATCATGCATGAAAGGAGCTACAGCTTGAAGTTGATCCTGATTCTCCTTTACTTTTATCTACTTCTCCGTGTGGAATTGCCTTGAATAGAGTTGTTTAGACAGAAAACTTTTGTAGGTGGGAATATCTTTTAATTGTTATGATCATATTAAATTTAAACATTCATTTCTATGCAGTGTTTTCCATTTGTTCAGTTATAAGAAAATTTTAATGGGCTGTTTTAAAGACAATGATACCGAATAAGACAGTCATTATAATTTTATTTTACATATGAAAATTAATCTGGTAAGAAATTAATACTACACTTTCTCTTTTACAGCGCATTTTTACAGAAAGTAGATTATTACAATTCAACGCATATGAAAAGAGTTACTATATTAAAAAAAAATCTAAATAATATTTAAAAAATTGTTTAAAATTGCTTTAGAAATAATTTATTTTGGTGTGTATTACTGTACGAGAGGGTTGTTCGTCTTATACAGTAGTTACAGTTAAGCTCTCAACACTGAAAATTTTTCTGTGACTGACATCTAGAAAGTAAATTGTTGCTCTAGTAAATTTGTCCTACGTCATCTTTATATTTTCTAGTTACTTTTGTTAGCGAGTTCCTTATTTATGCTCCAGAATGTTTTCCTATATTATCCTGGTCAAAATTATATAAAAATATCCCTAAATAAATGTGAACACAAGAAGAAAGTTTTAGTAACTATAATTTTTGTGTATGACCAAATTCTAGAAAATCAAGTGAGAATATCTCGCAATACAAAGAATAATTCATAATATTCAAGATATTCATAATATTATTTCAGAACGTAGAAAATACAGACTAGTAAATTTCGATTATTTCGTCTGTTTTTTATTTACCTTATACGTATAAATATCTATATTTCTAGTTTATAGTTTAAGACGGTATATTTTTTTCTCGGTGAAAGGTAGCAAACAGGAGATGCCGAATTTGGACCCAAATTCCAATAGTCGACCTCGCCTTTCAGAGTTTTCTGTATTTTAATTTAGAAGTACAGTGGACAGCATTCTACACAGACTTAGGCCACTCGTGCTGTCAATGGACTTTAATCCTTACATTACCACCAATAGTATTTACAGCTAAAGAACAATACATAAAGCATTTCAGTGTTAAGTATAATATATTATGTGTAGTTATATTTAATCATCGTTTAAATGTTGTTACTACAGTTACAAAGCATTAAATGTTGATATTATGTTAAACTAGTCAAAGATTTTCACCTAGATTACCCAATACATCGCGTCTGCACTTCAGTGAAGTTTGCTCCAAAGGTGATGTTATCTGCATCGTGTTTATCGATCACGCCTATGGTCTGTTTTCAGTGGGACGAAAAGAGAAGGTCTTCTGGCATAAATCCTCTCAACAAACACACGAGAATCGGGCCTATTACGGAAGGCGTACGGCATGCTGAACAGTGATTATGGCCCACATACAACCTTCAGTATCGGTTCCATAAAGTTTTTGTCCATAAAGTTTTTGTCAATGTCGCTAAATGGCATCAGCCCATATTTGGTTAAGTATCGGCGAAATATATCTTATCGGCGTAACGATAATCTATGTGTTTAAAACATTAAGTAAAGTGTTTTGGTCCACAAGCGTATTTCTGATCATAAAACAGTCATCGGTTTGCAGACACTGCTACGATTCAGGACCGAGCAAGCTTTAACGAATAGAACGACATGCCGTAATTACCGATGTTGGAACGTACAGCTACCCACAATTCTGTGTTTGTTGGAACCTTCTCTCAAAAAGTCCACACCAGTGTCCGAGGGGTACTGTGCTTATAGCTGGTAGACGAAAAATCCAGAGCTCGATACCAAGTCCCGCTCGTTGACCTAGCCGTTTAGAATTTTCTGTTGTTTTCTCCGAAACTCGCATAAATACGGAATAAGACCCATTAGAAATGGGACAGGATTCTAGTGTAGTCAATCGGTCATAATTCTCTCAAAAATACCTTCAAAGAATAACAAAATTAAAAACTCTAATTCTAGGGACTGCATGCAGTTCACATGGGAGCCTTGAACCTGTAGCTGTCATATAACACTTTGCTCTTCCAAAAAGTGTTTTTATATTCAGAATGTGATTATATTTTCCTGATACTGTTTCTACAATCAGCAGACATAACTGGTCAATAATTTTGCTTCTGACAAATTAAATTATAAATTGGGTGGGGAAATCGATAAAAGATTTATGGGTTTAAAATTTTAAAAATAAATAAGAAAATAAATAAAAACTGAAAATTTCACACGGGTTTTTTAGTATATCTAAATTTATCTAATAACGCGTTTATATGTTTATATGTTTATATAGATTTTTTTTATAGCTATAGACAGATTTTGTGAAAATTAGATGGTTAAAAATATATTATTCATATGTAGTTAAGCTTTCTTACATAGCTAATAATAATTCTAGAAATGTTTGATATATTTTTGTTATTTCTGTACCAGTACTAAACAGAAGAAAGTCTTAAACAGTTAATCTTTTACTTCAAATTACAGTCTTTCAAGATCAAAGATAAACAAGGCTAGAAACTATTGACCACTTCTGTCAACAGTTGATGGAAAGAGATCTAAAATAGGTAAATCAAAAGGTATTCTGAGAATAGCGTGTGTAAACTGCGTTTTCAGAGAAACAATATAAATGTAAATTTTCTGGAACATAAAACTTTAATTTTCATTAAAGGCTGATGATTTCTTATCCCACATATTACGTTTCTGCACAACAATCGAATTAGCAAAGAATAAGAAAATTATTTGCAAATATTTACAGATATCATGCAAAAACTTTACTCTTTGTCTTTGTCTTTATATATTTATATATAAGAATTTATAGTTTACGCGTACTGAAAAAATAATAAAAATAATAAAAATAAATAAAAAATAAATAACACTATTTTACATTATCCTGTTTAATTATATTTATCCATATATATATATATATATATATATATTTATCTGTCGTTTTGTGCCCAAAATGTGCCATATAACGTTCAGGAATTGTATACTACAGCCCGTGTCTCACATCTATGCAACTCAATGCCCGATATTAGCTTTATATTCTGTTTTTTTTTTTTTTTTTTTTTTTTTTTTAAGTTTTATCACATTTATATGACTTCTTAAATCTTCTTAAGCCATCGAAGTAAAAATTATGAATTATTTAAATAGCAATGTGAATGGTTGGAAGGTTACTGACTACATTTCATAAGTTGCAGCGTTCATATCTTTAAAAATCTGGAGTGACTCCACTCGACTTTCCGAACATTGAGTAACTAACAGTTTTGTAGATAAAATAAAGAAAGAGGAGTTGCTAAACAAACAAAAAAGAGAAAAACATAACAGTGTGTTTGAGTATTTTTCTCCATATATCAAACGAGGTTTTATTTAACGATACTGAACTTTAAGCCCTTAGATCATAATGATAAAGAATTTTTCGTTGTGTCCCTGTAAATATCTATAAATGCTAGATTCACCGAAATGCTTATAGTTAGTGAAACAGTGATTTATAATATTCATACAAATTTTCAGCTCAATTGAATAAGGCGTTTAGATGCTATCGCTGGTCTCATAGGCCTTAAAGATAAAGAATTTTTGTTTGTGTCCCTGTAAAAAAACTGTAAGCGCTAGATTCACCAAAATCTATACAATTGGTTCAAATGTAACCTATAACATGTGTACAAATTCTTTGCTGAGATTAATAAGGCGTTTAGACGCTATCACACTTTTAAAAATTTGGTAAAGAATTTTTCTTTGTGTCCCTGTAAAAAAACTATAAGTGCTAGATTTTCCTAAATCTGTACAGATTGAGTATCTGTGACCTATAATATGTGTATAAAGTTTTTGCTCAATTGAATAAGGCGTTTAGATGCTATCGCACTTTTAAGATTTTGGTCCCTTGGCCATAATGATAAAGAATTTTTCTTTGTGTCCCTGTAAAAAAACTATAAGTGCTAGATTCACCAAAATCTATAGGGTTCGTACTATGGTGACTTACAATATACGTACCAACTTTTAGCTTATTCGAACAAAGCGTTTAGACGCTAGCGTGTTCACTCACAGACATACACACATACATACACACATACATACACACATACATACACACATACATACACACATACATACACACACACATACATACATCATCGTAAAAATAGTGAAAACGGACTCGTTGGACCTCGAAACGTATAGAAACATCGAAATCTCGAATTCGGATTTTTGACATGTTTACAATACTTTCCTCACTATAGTGTTCGGAAAGTAAAAATAGATGGACCTGAATAGATGCAACAACATAGTACCTCTGTAGTGCTACATTTGATGAATGTGAGAGAAAAAATGCACAGACTTTCGGTATTTTTCATATTACAGATTTTCTGCGCAATGCAGTAGAACTTTCTGCAGACCAAATATGATAGGTATGCGGTTAGATTATTTAAATAGGAAAGAACATCTTCTGTATTCAATATGTTTTTTCTTTGACAAATCATACTGGTTTTGTCACCGCAAGAAACTTCAGTATGAAAGTTCATGGGTCATTATAATTATACTCTACTTCCTTTACGCAGTCGCCTCAAGGCCACGCTCAGATGAACTGTGATTTCACTTTCCCCGTCCGTTGCTAGGTTACTGAAGAAACAACTATATCTCACTGGATGGAATTGAGCACGTGATCTCATTCACGTAATCTCCCTCTCTGAATTCCGTGGCCTTGAAGTGCCTCTGATGAGGAAATGGACTATAGCAATAAACATTATTTAGGACTTTCAACGATCGACAAAAATCTTGTTCTGGTGGTATTTTCATCTGGAGTGCCAATGTTAGTCTATGGGAAATCGATTGCTAATTATTTAATGTTATTATAACTCATTTTAATTTTGCAATATTCTCAAGAATGCTCCAGTTTTGTGCAGCTGTTGGCTGCTTGAACATAGGCGATGAAATTAAATTCAAATAAAACAATATAAACCTTCTTAAATTTCTTTTTGAAGGGCTGTAATAATCTAGATTTTAATAAAATAATATATATGCATTAAAATTTGAAACGAGATTTCAAGCCAAATAAAAATTGGGTTTTTGTGTTTTAAGTATTTTATCGAGGAAGGCTTTGAGAACATAATATTAATGCACATTAAATGGTGAGCAGAACCTGGTCTTATGAGTAGGTGGAACCAACCATGTACCACCAGTGACGTCTCCAGAAAAAAGTCTATTAATAGTTTTAGTCATGCCTGCCAATATTCTAATTAATATTCTACAGCATTGTTAGTATCCCACACAAAGTTATTTTTAGAATACTTTTCTCCAAACGTAATTGAGATTAAATAAGAAGATAATTACCCTGTAAAATGATTAGTGTGAAAAAAGGAAGGCTACTAACCGTACTACAGACTATCAACTAGAATGTTGGCAGGTATGAAAGAAGGCTTAAACAATGTGAAGAATGTAGAGAAACGGAGCTGTTTAACAGTTTTTGCAATATCCTTAACACTCGTGCCGCAGGTGGAATGGGATATCAAGGCTTTCTTCACCTGTTTTGCTTCATTACAAACTATAATTATTCTCATCAATTTTTGTCTACTTTAGGGCAAAAAAGCCAAAAACATCTTTGCTTCAATTTTCAAAATTGGATTTATTAGGCCATAGCTCGTTATGGAATAATATAATTTCTAGTTACTGGATGATATAAAACTTGTCCTACGTCAAATTTTACATCCCCAGTAGCACATCGATGGAAACCAATATTTTGCGATATGGGGGCAATATTGGCGAACATTGGCCAATATTGCCCCCATATCGCCCAATATTGGTTTCCATCGATGTGCTACTGGGGATCACCCACTGCGCCGCCTAGTAAAGGATTTAAACAACTAGTATAATGCTGGATAAGATTACAATCATATATAAATTTTCCTAATATATTAAAAAAAAAAAAGGTTCTTTTCCCATGCGCCATGCAAGTATTAGGTTTATTTTGAATCATTCATTATAAATTCATATTAAATAAAACAAACGCATATTAAAAAAAATATATATTTATTTATTTATAAAAATTCTTTAATTAATATTTTTATTCCTAAAATTTAAAATGCATAAGCTATTTCTTAAATATATTTATATTTCCAATTTCTTAAATTAAGTAATCATAATCATAATATCTTTCATAAATACATTATTTAAAAAATAATAATAATAATAATAATGTAATCTAATTGAAATTTGAGATCTTGTATAAAATAGTTAACATTTAGAAAAGTTTGTAACCTCTCAGATGAATTGAAATGTCTTAATTCTACTTGATATCTCTAAACTTAAGTCTCATGAGAACAACTATTTTTCCTAAGCACCTGCAAACAGAATTTACTTGAATTAAGCTAAGTCCAGAAATGAACCCGATACTTCGCTACTTTTATCTACCTTTCGAAGCGTAATTACCTTAAATAAGCTCCTCAGAGGGAGAGCACTTTTATAAGAGGAATATATGTTAATTATTAAGAAAATATTTATTTTTATGAAACTAACTTAAAATGTATACATTAGAATAGTTGGATCGAAAAAGATAATTCAGTTGCATGCAAATAGCTATAAAAAATATACATATTTTCCTATGTTTAATAGTTGGATTTTAAGCAAAACGATCGAATAAGGGAAATATGCGTTTACAATTCAATATATTTAGAACTTATTTTATTAATTTTCATCAAAATATTTTAAAGAAGCTTTTAAAGTATGAAGAAATAAAATATAAAAGCTTATTTTTTGAAGGAAAAAGAAATCTATACAAATGAATAAAACAAATGTTATTTCTAAAATATTACTATATTTTGAAGAAAAAAAAGTTATCATAATGATTACGTTAATAAATAAGTTATCATATTGATTACGTTAATAAATAATTCATCATAATGATTACATTCTTCAATATTAAAAAAGACGTTATTGGATTCATAAATAAATAAATTGCCGGTTTTCTATATATTTACAGATTTCGAGATGTTCTGAGTCCGATTTCACCACTTTGAGAAAATGTTCATCTGTTTATGTAAGCGAAAAAAAAAAAAAAAAAAAAAAAAAGAAAGAAAAGAAAATGTTGCAGCTCTAGATAAAAAATTATGCAAAAAATGTTGTAATTTTTTTATTTAATTATATTTTGACATAAATTGATGTCCGTCAACTTTTAACACACAATACGTGCTCGGCTATGCTAGATTTTCATCAGTGATAAGAAATGTATAAATCAGCTTCCATACAGACAATTGCACAAAACGTAATGAGGGGAACACTGTGCTTATTGAATTTGGGTACGCATCGGCTGACAGGTGACCTTAATATGCTACAATTTTCCCCATGTACTGGAAGACTATATTTGAGCTTCGACAGTACTCCTAAGTTGATACGTGACGTGGTCATTACGAAAAAAATACTGGCCTGATTTGAGATGGTATTGGCTAACAGGTGAAGTCGCAATTATTCCTCTACTGGGATTTTCTATATGCTTAAATTTTAAAGTTTATAAATAAAAATTTCATGAAACTGCGTGTGTACACTTAATATCGTGAGTAACTATATTAAAGCTTTGTCCATATGAATTGGTAGGGGGAACTGTTATATGATATTATATAAGTAGAATTATTACAAAAGTAAAGTTTATTATGACCACAGCATGTTAAAGTTTCAGAAAATTAAAAGGGGCCTTGGTGGTAGATAAATAGACACAGGAAAAATAATCACCGTCTTCAACTCCAAAGGAAATATTAATATACCGTAAAGCTGTTTTAGTAGCATTTTGCGTAAAACCTGCAGTGCATAAAGAAACGAAAATTCATTTTATATAAAAGGAAATAATTGGCTGTTTTTACGGCTGTTTAATCATCCAATAAAATTAGGCGGAATGTTCGAGATTAGCCAATTCTCGATTTCATATTGGCTAATGTCCCAAATTACGCTTAATTCTATTGGTTGATTAAACGGTCGTAAAATCCAATCCTTTCTTATATATAGAAGCAATTTATTTTGTTTCTTTATGCACTGATGACGGTACGCTAACAATCGAAACAGCTGTTTTATTATTTTCTTTGGCGTTTAACGCTTTCATTATTTTTTTCTGCGTGTATATTAATTTTTCGTTTGTTATAAGATAAATCTACTATTTTTTTTTTTTTTTTTTATGAAAATTTGTGGGAATTTCTCTCTACCCTTATGAATACCTTAGAAAAATTTATGATGGTTCTCAAATTATGTTATTTGACGAAAAAAAAAAGAACCTTGCATAAACTTAGAAACGTATTCACATAAAAACATAAATATATTTGCAAGTATCACTATCGACATTTCTATCACATGATAAAAAGCACTTTGTAAAAAAATTGCGTGACGAAAATCGACACAGATATTCCGATATATGTTCAGAATATTTTTCCTTTAGATCTATATTAGATGACAGAAACACCGTTTCTAAAACATAAAATTTCAAGGATATCCCAAGAGAACTTTGTTACCTGAAAGCGATTGCGTAAACTGAAAGGGAAGAATATCGATTTTTTTTTTCTCCTCACTTTTCTGTCACAATACATTACTTTCATCTATTAGTTGTCAACTTCAAGTTCTTAAACATATTCAGTACACATAAAAGAAGAATTGCATTTACATTTACTAAGAATTTTTAGTTACTGGGTATAGAAACCCCCCCCCTCTTATATATATATATATATATATATATATATATATTTTTTTTTTTATTTAGAAAAAATAAATTGTGTTTTAAAATAAAACGTTTAGTAAAAGGAAACATTGCTTTATGCACATAGATAATGATATAATTTGAACAGAAAATTTTCCAAATAATTTTATCTTTTAAGAATAAAACTCTTTTTTGCATTCTAAAAAAAAAAAATATATATATATATATATTTGTTTTATTTTATCTTTAGTGAAAGATATTTTTATTTTCATAAAAAGTTTACCTATAAATCTATCTATGTGTTATACATACGTATCTATACATATATATATATTATATACAAACAATCGGCAGCAAAATTATTCGAGCGCTAGCAATAACTCCTAAATAAAAAAAAAAAAAAAAAAAAAAAAAAAAAAAGTACTCTTAATACTGTTTTGTAAATAAATCATTGTCGAATCATATTCTTAGACTGACTAAGAATATGACAAGGATTTATTTAACAGAGTTAAGTGTACCTTTTTAAAATAGGAATTATTGCTAGCGTTCGAATCATTTTGCTGCCGACTGTATATACATACGTATGTATATATAGATATATATGTGTGTGTATATATATGTGTGTGTGTGTGTGTAGTATAAAAACCCCCTAATTAGGTCTTTTTATTTTAAGTTGTAATTTAAATAAGATATTGTTTAATAATAATACTAATTTGTTCTTTTTAAATCGAAACCACCATTTCCGCTTTTTTTAAAACTGAACAGTCAGCAAAATTATTTTCTTTTTAATTATTATTTTAACATATTTCTTTCAAATTGTCTTTTCCCCACAAGTCAGAAAATATTCCTTATAGACTTAGTTACCAACCAGTCTGAGTTGAAAGAACCAATCGAATAATTAGAAAGTACTAAACTACACCCTTATCACGTCTTTAAATATCGTCACGTAGGGAGGAAAATTCCGATTTCTCTTCTGATTTTCCCTCATATAAATGTGCATGCATCTTTCAATAGTCTCTCTTTTTCGTTAAGGTAAGAAACTGTATGATGTTTTTGGTGGAAAATGCTAAATTGTTACTGACTTCCTCCTACGCCAGAAACACTAAAATATTTTAAGATTCGAATAAAGTTGATGAAATGCGCGGACTTCTTTTATGTCTTTCCCGACTGTGTATTTGAAAAATGAACTACGTATGCCGTTATATCTATACATACACACACATCTATATATATATATGCATAAAAGTCGAGTTATGTTATAAGTAAATAGATATCCAGAGAATGTATTGAATAAAATTAAATGGCTACAGCGTTTTACTTTCCACGTACGGATATTTCAAATTTTTCTTAAAAATAATTTCTTCTTACTTCTTAAAAGTAACATAACCTCGGCAAAATGCTGCAGATAAGTCATAAAATTTTCAAGTAAGTCGAATTACATATATCAGATAATTTCATCAACTCTATTATCGTTGGAAAGCTCTAAAACGTAAATTACTGTTTACGTTAATCCGTATTAAATAAAGAAACTGTGCGCTACGAATATATTGAGCCACAATGTCGCTTACAGTCAACGGTCAAACATTGTAAATTTTTCATTATAGCGAAAAATGTAATTAAAAGCGCTAGATTGTTTGTATTAGTAGAAACTGTGGGTAATATTACCAGTAAGAAATACATTATCAGTTTACAAGAGGGGTCTGTTGTCGATATTTTCTGGTAATTCATTTAAGAAAATATTGTTATTTATCTGGTAGATAAAGATCCAGAACTGCTAACTTAATCCGGCAAATTGTTAGTACCGCCACTTTTTCCGCACCAATTAATTTTTAGAGTAATTATCTTCAAATGTATTCACGATGAATTAAGAAAAAAAATACTCTAAAAATTTATTGGTGTAGAAAAAGGGGAGATACTAACAATTTGCCAGATTATGTTGGCAGCTCTGGAGATCTATGCAAACGTGCCAAAGCCACACAAATATAAATTGTGAAACACTGTTTACTGAAACAGTCATGTATTAACTAATGATATGGACTGAGTTACAGATAACATGTATCGGCCAATACGGATCGCACCATTCGAAGGGTCGTGAAACCAGGTTCCTATATAGAAATGTCGGTGTAATTTGTGTGAAGAATGAGTCAAAATGTCTCTTCTGAAATCCATGGAACACAGTGATACAACAGTCAACCATGTCAAGGTGTTCAGTAAAACTGCCTGTGGATCAAATAAAATATAATATTTAAAAGAGATTTATGTATCAATTCAGTTTTCTTAAAAATAAAAATCATTCTGTGATTATCAGAGTGTCTGTTTAAATATCTGTCTGCATATGTTTCTTTCTGTATACAAACATACATAAAGGGTGTCCTAAAATTACAGAGACAAATTTTAAGAGGAGATGGGGTACATCATAAGAATTCAGAATTGAATAGAAACCCATGTCCAGAAATGTAATCCTTTAAAAACCTGGTGTTTTGGGGTATATTTAAAATACATAGGATGTACAAACATAGAACTACAAACGTCAAGTGGATGCAGGTAACAGCTAAAAGAATGAGTAAATAGCAACCCATGATAGCAAACATTATATTAACCTTTAAGGAGTGGATGTATTCTGGTATTTTTCAACACTTACCGCCATGTACTAGTATAATCAAATGCTCATGTGTAGTCTAATTTTTTAATTATTTGTAACTCCACCTACCTTGTAAAATTAAAAACTAGTGCGATCCATCATTTCACAAAATCATAACCAATATTCGCATTAATGCAATCAGTGTTTAAAATACATCAACAAGAAACAGCATTATTACTATGTATATATTTTATGTAATCGTGTGCACGAAAACACTTTTTTTTGTTAAAATGTCTAAATTTAAAAGCCACGTCCACATCTGTCAAGAAATACCAACAAACACTTGTTCTTAAAGAGTTAAGATGACATTTGCGGACGTGGGTTTCTATTCAATTCTGATTCCTTAAAATGTGCCTTATCCTCTCTTAAAGTTTGTCGCTGTAATTTTGGGACTCTCTTTTTCTCTCTCTCTCTCTCTCTCTCTCTCTCTCTCACTCACTATATATATATACATATATGTCCGTGTGTGTATACAGGATGAAAATTGTATAACTATCAGGCGTTTTATTTTTACAATCGTTTCTCAGAAAATCATACGTCCAATCATAATTTATTTCAAATGAAGTACATATTGATGTTATGTTAATTAAGAAATCACGCTACAGATATATGTTAATAGATTCAGCGGATTACATTTTGAAAATTTTACAAAATTTATATCTATATGAATCTTATTTCTCTATAGTTGAATTTAGTAAAGATTTTTAAAAATAAAACAAACGGATTTCATTTATCTTAAAGTTTGAAGTAATTTTTGTTTTATTTTATGAATGTGAAATACCACCCAAAGCACTTTCATATAGTTAAAAAAAAGACAGAGAGAGAGAGAAACAACTGTGCAGAAGGCACAAAAAATGTTGTAACAAAAAAACGTGTCATGCAATACAGTTTTTTATTGTTCGTGATTTTAACAAGTTTAGATCTGAAGCACTGATCAACCAGTCACTTGGACCACCAATCAAATAATCTGCAACTTTGTATTTCCCGTTTTTTACTTTCTCTTACCTTTACGGTAGAGAATGTATTCTTTTAGGGTGAAATTTTCGAAAGTGAGTTTCTGTTGTATTTACATGTTCTGAGGTCCCCTGAATACGAAAATCGTGTTTTTAGCGAATGGTCTGTGTGTGTGTGTCTGTCTGTCAGTGTGTCTGTTATCAGCATATCTCAAGAACAAATAGTAGTATAAATTCCAAAGTCGGTATTCTGAATGTGTATCATATAAGGATGCAAACTAAGCTTTTCGTTGAGATGAAGGAAATGGTTCGTGTACAGGGACACTCAAAAGTATTCAAATACATTACGTCTATGGAGGAAATTGCAAGTAGAGTTTAACATCTATAGGCTGCACTAAACCAAATGAAACGACTATATATTTTTTTAATATCGATAGTCAACTGGGAAAAATATTTTGTGTATGTAGGGGCCTCGCCTCTCCCTCTGGGGGGGAAGTCCCCCCTTGAGGGGAGTAAATTTTCATAATAGGTATCTTTCAAAAGAGCTCGCCAACACCTTTAAAACGAATGGTTGAACCGTCGATCTGCGATAATTTAATGTTTCTTTCTGTATTTTTTTTACTTTCTCTTATCCATAAGGTAGAGAAAGTATTGTTTTTGAGTAAAATTTTCGAACGCAAGTTTTTGTTATATTTACATGTTCTGAGGTCCCCTGAATACGAAAATCATGTTTTTATGCAAATGGTCTGTGTGTATGTCTGTGTGTATGTGTGTGTGTGTGTCTGTGTGTGTGTCTCTCTGTTATCAGCATATCTCAAAAACAAATTATGGAAGAAAGTACAAACTTGGTGTTCTAAATGTGTATCATATAAGGATGCTACACTAAACTTTTCGTTACGATCAAGCAAATGGTTCGTGTACAGGCACACTCAAAAGTAATCAAATACATTACGTCTACGGGGGAAATTGCAGGTAAGTAGAGTTTAACATCTATAGACTGCACTAAACCAAATGAAACGAATATATTTTTTTTTGTAATAGAGATAGTCAGCAGGGAAACAAAGTTGTGTATGTAGGAGCCTCGCCTCCCCCCCCCCCTCGAGGGGAGTAAATTTTCATGATGGGTATCTTTCAAAAGAGCTGGCGGATACCTTTAAAACGAATGGTTGAACCATCGATCTGCGATATTTTAAAACAAAGTTATCGATTTATTTTTTTACTTTTAACGAAAGAAAACACAAAAAAAATCTTTTTTTTTTTTTAATATTTATATATTTTTTTAATTTCTTTGAGAATAAAATGGACTTTTTTTTGGATAATTAGTGTTGTACTACTTCTTTAATATGGAAATCGTCTGCATTATCATAAAAGATAATTTTTTAAAATAATAATTTTAATAGATTATTTTTAAAAAACAGAATTATTTTTTAATAGCCGAATCAAATTCTATATAAATGTAGGTGTATTAATGAAACGGGGGGTTGAGGGGGGCGGTAGCCCCCCTCACACAGAACTAATTATCATAGAAAACTCTTCCAAAGCCTAATTTGAATTGTTTAACACAGGTTTACATAACAGTACTCGTTATCTTACCTTTTAGTCTGCAGCCTGTATTTATAGTTTTAAATTTCAGGGTAAGAGAAAGTCGTGTGAGTGACACACCAGATTATTTTTTCATTTTTAACATTTTTTTTTTTTTTTTTTTAATGTAATATTGAGAACAAACTCAGCTTTTTTTTTTTGGATATTTAGTGTTATACTACTCTTAGAATAATTTAAAAACAAATTATTTCAGGAGATCCAAAAGTTGTATTTTGAAGTTAATATAAGTTTGTTGCTGGAAAAGTTTGATCAAGATTGATAAGTTTCAATGAATAATGCGTGTGAAAATTGTCTGTGTAATTTTAAGTAAACTTTTAATTTTAATAACAGAATTAAATTCTATATAAATGTAGGTGCATTAACGAAACGGGGGGTTGACGGGGGGGTGGTACCCCCCCCCCCCCCACAGATAATTAATTATCAAATAAAACTCACCGAAGCTTAATTTGAATTGTTTAACATAGATTTACATAAAAGTACTCGTTATCTTACCTCTAATCTCCAACCTGTATTTATAGTATTAAATTTCAAGGTAAGAGAAAGTCGTGTGAGTAACATGCCAGCTTATTTTAAAAACGGCAGTTTGATTTTCAAACTTACATATTTCTTGACCTGTGTATTTTTCTAGATATAATTAGTAAAACTTTACAATTTAACACTAAACTAAAAAATACTTAAAAACTATCGCATAATAAAGCGTAAATCAAAAAATCGGCACAAAAATCATACGAATTCTTATTAAATATTCTTAATATCAAACGAACTTTTGTACACAGAAAATATATTATTATAATTTTAAGCACAACTGATAGTTTTCGCAAATATGAATTAATTTTAAACTTTTGACAAGTATTCTTTTTTAACGAAACTGTTGAAAAAATATAGTGACGATATAAATTGATAAAGTTACGCTATGAACTTTCCGAAAAAGATTGCTATAAATGACGAAAATTAGAAAAAAAAAATATTAGTTGATATGATATATAAAATTATTTTTAATTAAATACTTCTAATAAAAAATATTTTATGCATGTATTTATTTAAAGTTATTTTATTTTCTGTAAACAAAAATGAGGCGAAAACCACAGATAATAAATAAATATATTCGCTGATAAACTTTGAGTAAGGATTTTTCTCTTAAGTCGGATAAACATCGTTAAATATCCTTATACATTGCATTTATATGTAAACAAGACATATTTCATGCATGTTCCATATGATTATGTAATATATGTCAAACTGTAATTTTTCTACGAGCTAGTTAAAAGATTCTTTTAGAATATTTTTTAATGTAATGACCGGTCTAATTAAAAATAAGTGATTTGTACTACCGTTATGTAATAATGGTTGCCTTCTAACATGCCTAAATATCATTTACAACATCGTATTCGTTACAAAAATTGTATTTAGTCTGACATAAGACGCTACATTAGTGGAACTGATAATGATAGATTTACATCATCAGGGTTGAAAATATTTTAATTTATTACGGAGCATTTTTAACCTCGCCTTTATTTCACACTACTTTTATTTTAAGAGTATTTTTTTTTTTTTTCATATTTTGTAGTAGTTATGTACTGGAGAAAAATTTCCTATGAATAAAGTGGTGCGAAATAAAGGCGGAACTAAAAATGCTCCGGAATAAATTAAAATTTTGGCAATCCTGCATTATCAACGTCACACATATAAGTTATCGCATTTAATTTTAATTAAATGGTAGTTAGAAAGTTATTTCTTTTAAATATGTACAATATGGTTATTTCTCATATATCTATATTGTGATATCGAACAATTTATAACTTTATGGGAACAAAAAGAAAAAACGAAAAGGAAATGTTCCATATTCCGAATTAGATTAAAAAACAAATATCCACTTTTTTTTTTTTTTTTTTTTTTTTTTTCAATTTTTGATTTTAATTAAAATTGTAAAATACTTCTAGATACTAGCTGATATTAAAAAACTGAAAGAAAAAAAAATGATTAGAAACAGTTTGGATACATAAAACAATTTCAGATAAGTCGATGATAAAAATAGCGTAGTATTCTTCTTTATTTTCCAGTTTTCCCATTGATCTAGTAATTTCTTTAGTTTGGTTTAAAAAAAAAAAAAAGGGGGAGAAAAAAGAAAAGCTTTTATTTTTTTATTTTGTTTTGAAAAAGATGTTATATTTACTATCTAAAAATTTTCTTAATGTTACAAAAACGTAAAAATAAACTAAATGTGATTTTGTTTTATTATAATGTTCAAAAATTAAATCGAAATGTTATTAAAGTTTTTAAATTATTTAATGTTATTAAAATATTTCCCATTCACAGATTTTCTGGGTTTTGAAGTACTTTAAATATGAAAACTAATGTAATGTATACAGAACAGTCAATAATTCTGCTTCTTCACAGATTTTTTTTTTTTTTTTTTTTTTTTTTTTTATGAACAAATTTGTGAAGAAACCCTATTTCACTGCTTCAGAAATTTCTGCATAAAATATGATTTTTTTTTTCTCTTTTATTGTCTTTGAAACATATTATTTAATATTGCCTCTCGTGAGCCAATGGACGGAATTTAAGCACGATTGATAACTGGTCAGACCTTGATTTAAATTGGCGCTGATTAGCTTTTAGAAAATTTCCCCCAATAATTGGCACTGCTATGTTGTGATTTGCTCCATTTAGTTGAAGGCTATATCTCAACTGCTGTAGTGCATAAACGCACCAAACTTGGTATATGAGATGGATATCACATGTAAAAACTACGCTGCTTTATTCTGAGTGCATATCGGTATAAAGGAGGCGCTGATGGTCAGCAATTACGTTTACGAGAAAATATTTCAGCTTATATTATGTATAAATGCACCAAACTTATTATGTATGATGAATAATATATAAAACCATGCGAATTCAGTCTGAATGCATATCAGATTAAATTGAATCAGTAAAGTTTTACATAGTATACAACTCAGTTACCAAGTTTTTGTGGACTTTTACACAACAGAAGCTGGGCTATAGCCCTTCTTTAAATGCAGAAAATGGCTGCATAACAGTGCTACCTATTAGATGATATATCTCAAAAATTAATAAGCACAAAAATTATTTACAAATATTATCAAATATTAAATTTTAGTAAAATTCTGTTCATTGTTTCCATAGATTATGTCTACAATATTTTACTAACAAGAATTTTGTTGTTTGCTAACACACAATGTGCGTTTAATGTTTGCTAACTGTGATATTTTGCTAACATGCACAAATAGACGTATTTTAAAAATGGTCGATTCGTGTTCAGAACACTTGAAAACGTTTAAATTCATCGAAACCTGGATGTAAAAAATTTTCAAGTATCTAACTTTTCCTTTTATTCCAATATTTTTTTATCATTCGTCTTTTTCCAACACAAATGATGAATAATATGAATGTATATATATATATTCCAACCTTTCAACGGATTATTTCAATTTAAATATTATTCCTTGTTATTGAAATGCTCAGATGTTATTGAAATGCTCTCATAACTTTTCGAATTTACACTTCCATACTCTTGGCTATTAAATTATGCAAATGATTATTTTTTTTAAAGCTGGCGCATGCGTAGTTAAAAAATATACAGTAAAAATGCTCATATTTCGTTAGATATTTAACATTTTTGCATTCTGATATTTTTATAGTATGCTGTCGTGTCTAATGTAGTATGCCAAATTTTCTAAAAATGTCTTTGCACTACTGGGTCTAATACCCTATGTGTTATAAATAAAAAAGCGGATTTTTCTTTCTTTGCATTTTTTTAAAGCGTTATACCTCCATGAATATATGTGGTAGCCTCATAGAAATTTATACAGATAATGAAAATAATCCTCATAATCACATGCTATAGACGGAACGCATTTAAAGAATTAGTTTTTACAGGCTGATCCAAAATATTACTACTTATGTTTAATTTTTTACTGGTCCCCTTTTCCTCTTCGTGACACAAGTTTTGCTGAAATGTATAACATATAACATGTTCTTTACACTTCCAAAGTTTCAAGATAATTCCTAAAAACCTCTGTAGATATTTAACAAAAGATCTAAATTCGAAAGTGGCAAAATATTTATTGGTAGATAGTGTAATTCACAGAGCAAAAAAATAAATAAATAAATAAATAAATAAATAAATAAATAAATAAAAATAAAATTTAAGGTCACATTGCAATGGTTAATTAAAAGAAATCCTGTTTAATTGCTTGTCATTTTTAAGTTAAATTTTAAATAACACAAAAAATATTTTTTCTTTTGTCGTTGATAATGATACTCTAAAACAAGTCAATTATTTCCTTTAAACATTTATTACTGTTTTTTTACAATACAGCAAAAACCATTCTCTCAAAATAAAGTCTCCCGTGCTAAATATAAAATACTAACTTTACGAAAGGTTTTTGTAACTCAATCCAAACGATAGAGAAAAGATTGATTCCTTTCCCGTCGTATTTTATGTCAAAATATTCTGGTTAAACAATTTTAGGGAAACTAAAATATCAAAGAAAAATAATAGAAAACGTTCTGGAATTTTATTTCTTTACTATGAGGTCTACAAAATAACAAAACTTTACAACACAGCATATATATATATATATATATGTATATATGTGTGTAAATATATGTGTAAAATAAAAAATTATTATACATAGTAAAAGCCAATCAACACACACATTATCACTGACACCACATAGACCAATAAGAGTAAAAATTTTTTCAAGTAGGAGAAGCTCAGAAAAGTGAAAATATTCATCAGGGGAGACCTTTTTCACCCTTCAACACCAATGTACGATTTCGTTCACTAGTGGTTATGATAGCAAATCACTAGAGGGCTCCATATCGTACATCAAAGAAGTGATTGAAGTTAATTTTAAAGTGAAATAAACTATTAATTTAAAATTATGAAAGAATCTAACAGAAATCAACTTTAATAAACAAAATATAATAAACAAACAGTACTCAGAGGATGATACATTTGGAGTCATATGGATATTAATTCAGGGGTTTTATATGTTTATGGAGTAAAAACAAGCAAAACTCAAGGTTTAGTAGTATAGCTGATAAAGAATAACGAAACTTTATAGCAATATGGACATTTATTATGTGTGTAAGAGTATTAATACTAATTTTAAGAATAGTTGACAACTTAAATGAAGAAATTGAGCATTTAAAGGAAAAAGAAAGAATGCATATTAATACAGGTAAATGCAACAGGCCTTCTGATTTTTTTAAAAATATATCATTTCACATTCCCACCCAACCATCCAGCAAAACACCACCACCCAACCTCCGTAATCAAACATCTGCCCACCCAACCTCCATCTTTTTTATTGTCTTTTTTTTTGGTGAAAATACACAAATGTGCAGTCTCTTTTTATTTTTTATTTTTTTTTATGTATTGACAGAGACATGGTTATGGATATAAAAAGAAAAATACAAAGTTTTTAGGAAAACCCATTTGCGTAGTGGCTGTGATCGATTTATTAATGTTCTTGTTTTTATACTTAAAAGAGCATACATTTTTAATTCGGAATAAATGGTTAATGATGATGTTTCTAAATACTGAACGATGCAGACAGGAATTAAAATGCGTAAATAAGTTTACTTTAAAACTAAAATCTTGGCGTTTGCCATACATATCTGAGTAAATTTTATTACCATTAAAGATTATTTTTAGACCAAAAAAGTTAATTGAGTGATTATTTGGAGTATTAGTTTACTTTATGTTAGATGGATAATTAAAGGAGAAAGTATTTTGTGATTTCTTGTTAAGATAAAGTACAATAATATTATCTATGTAACGTTAAAGCCGGACATCATCATAACGAAATTGTTTTTATTATATAAATAATAATAAGAAAAATAATAAAGTAAATCATATAATGTACTTCAACAGAATATACACTTAAGAAATAAGTACCTACGCCTTTTTCTGTTTAGAAATACCAAAATGTACATTTTAATGTAATTGAATATAATACTAATGGAGTATTAAAATTATTTAAGAAAATATTTTTATTTTAATATAATCGATAAACGTTTATATACACACACTATATATATAACCTTTTAATCTCATTTGTTAAAAAAAAAAAAAATCTATTTTGATGTCATAATCATAATTTGAAAGAACAGACGATATTAATCAATTAATCTATTCATTTCTCTATATTTTATATCTACACATATGTCTTTTGATGAAGTTATTGTTTTTTTTTCTTTTTTTTTAATTTTAATTTAGTATTTATGTATTTTGAAGAGGAGACCTAGTATGGTTCGAAAAGCTTTTATATTTACAGCAGAAATAAGGAAAATTTTCACTTTTACTTTTTTAGAATGACATCAGTGAGATAAATTTGTTGTGAAAGAGATGCATATGATAAATATAAGTTTTTAGGAGCTTTTTATATGAAATTGACTTAGCCACCGTGTCTTCGTGTCCCGCTAGTAACAAGGCGCCTTCCTTTTAAAGTAAACATAAGCCTTTCCGTTTGTCGCGCCTTGGTACAGTTGGTTAGAGCGTCACGTTAATAACACGGTGGTCGAGAGTTCGGTCCCCGAAAGGTCCGGCGCACTATTTTTTGCAGATAATTAGAAAAGGTGTCATTTGTTACAAGATAATTTTTTGTTGCTTACACAGTATCCTAAGATTTTTTTGAGGAGCTTTTTTAAGAAACTTTTTTTTTTTAATTTTTTTTAGCTATTAAAAATTACAAAATATTTTTGATAGTAAAAAGAAAAGAAACAAATAAAAAGTTTTAAGTAAAAAATACATAAATAAATATATTTTTTTTAAACTTCTTATATTTGGAATTGGATTTTGTCATCGCGTCTTCGTGTCATGCTAAAAAAACAAAGCGCTTCCACTTTAAAGTAAACGTAAGGAATTTATCATTTAATGATTCAGTTGGTTAAAGCGTCTTGATGATAACGCGAAGGTGGTGGGTAGGTTTGGTCTTCAAAGGCCGACATGTTACTTTTTTGTAGATAATTAACTTAAATAAATGTCATTTGTTAAAAACAAAACTTTCATGGCCTACGCAGTATCCTAAGAAGTTATGATTAGTTTTTTTAAGAAGCTTTTTTTTTTTGTAACTAAAAAGAACAAAAAAAAAAAAAAAAACAAGGATACGTACCCGATATTTTAAGCGACGACCCGAGCCAGGATTTTCGGAAATTTCAATTAATTTTCTTCTTTCTTTTTACTTATAAAGCAATAGAAAAAAAAGAAAAACATTATATTTAAAGGGGACTAATGTGCAAGTTGTACCTGACGGGACTAAAGTGAAAAATGTACCTCAAGGGACTAATGTGAAAGTTGTACCTCACAGGACTAATGTGCAAGTTGCACCGAACGAACAAACTATTTCTTTCAACGAAAGTGCCTACTAACCCTGGACGATAGGTATAATATATCGTATCATATTATATATCGTATTTATCGTAATATAACTCAATACTTATTTCGCTTCCTTCTTCGACTCGTTTTAATACGCATTTATATATATATATATATATATATATATATATATATATATATATATATATTTATTTTATTTATTTATTTTTCCTTACTTATATTTTTCTAAGTAAATTGCTGAAATTGTATTTCCTTTTTGTTTGGTGTTATTCATATAAATCTAAATGTAAGTACACAATGTGATGTGCATATAGTTTTAAACGATATACAGGGATACACTGCTTAGGAAGGAAAATTCATTTTTCAAACTCACACTTTAAAAAGTAAATAAATAAATAAATGAAGTGTTATTTTAAACTTTAGTTTTTGTGTAATATCCCGTTATGAGGTCACATGATTACGAAAGTACAAATTTTTGGGAGTGATCTGCCCATATATGTGTTATCAGCATAACTTAAAAACAAATAACTGCAGATGATTTAAATTTAGCATTATGGATTTGGTATTATGCTGCTACTGGATTAGCAAGTTTGAATGCAAATTAACAACAGTATTTATTTATTTATTTTTTAAAATAAATATAGGCACTAAATGGGAAGTTGAAATAGCCATAGCCCTCCTCACACAGACTTAAATATCAAATAAAACAGCTCTTAAATCTATTTTAGCTTATTATTAAAGTTGATTGAACTTTATTATCTAACCTTATTCATTTTACGCCTTAATCTCAATCTATCTTTATAATGTTAAAATGCAGGTTAAGAGAAAGTCATAGAAATGATACACCAGATTATTTCATATAATTATATATTGGTTCAATGTACTTTTTCAAAAAGATAAAATTGCGAAATATTACGTTGTTTAAAAGAAAGAAAAAAAATACAGTTGGAAAGTGTTATTAATCTATGGGGACCTTATGATTTTTTGTTCTTTTTATCTATATATATACAGCATCCACTGCGTATTAAAATCACATTCGTTCTGAACGAAAGTGATTTTATAAAGCGGCTCATTTTTATATGCGGCGAACGTTCCTGCACTTAAGAAAAATATATTACTTCCCTGAATTCGGAAAAATATTTCAAAAGGTACCAAATAATCGAATTAATAAACAATATTAACTAATTTTTACAGACAATTAATTAAATATTCCTTCAAAATAAGTAAATAAAACACATCCCAAGTTCCGTTAAGCTTTGCTTTGAGAAAAATCACCATTTACTTTGCCAAAAGTTCACATTTTTCTTTTAAATTTAAAATCTTTCCGTTTAAACCTATTGCTTCTTAGTTATTTCTGAATAAGAACTATAAATTGTCTTTTAATAATTAAAAATAATAAGAAAAAAAAAATATTTCATTTGTGAACCAAATCGAATTTGTAGCTTATTACCGCGCTTTGAAAAATGCATTCCATGAAATTGTTATTAAAACAAATGATGGGCGTGTTTAATTTGTAAAAGTATGCTTTAAATGTAAACTGTAGGAAAAAGAGAGATTGCTGAATTTTATTTTCTATTTCATTTCAACAGTAAAAAGTGATAGTGTAAATAAAAATTTTGCTTAGAATGCACATATGGCCTTTTTGCTGCTGAAGATATTTTTTTGAGTTTATTAACGGGCGATGTTGATTTTGTTAAGCGGCTGTTTTAAAATTGGTTCGTATTGATTTGATTTTGGTCCTGCCAGTCTGATCACAGTAAGCGGCTGATTTTATTAACCGGTGAATTTATTAAGCGGTGGTTACTGTATATATAAAATGAATAGTTTCTGAGTCGAGCTTTTTCAAGTGGTAAATTTTCGGACTATAATTTTGAAAAATATTTCTATTATTAATTACAAAATTGTTATTAGGGAATATTAGTTACGAGAAACAGATGCAGTAATATATCTGTAAATATATATATATATATTATATATATATACACACACACACATATTAGTTCTTTTTATTTTATTGTAATTCAACTGACTGTAATTTCAGTATGCCCAATACTGCACAAAAATATGTACCTGAAAAGAGCTCGGATGATCACTCAAAACGTCCAGAGAAAATTTCTCCACCTACAAAACTACCAAACCTTGGGGTACGATGCAATTTCCTTATCATAAAATGCCAATTATATTTATTATGGTCAGTATCCTTATTTATTGATTAATCTTATTGTAATTCCATACTTTAGTTTTCATGCAATTACAAACTATTTCTAATGCAGTGAACCTTATAAAGCAGATTTATGAAAAATTTTATCCTACATTCCCACGTTAAAGATATCTTGAATTTCGAGTAACTTACATAATTTTCAAATTAGATTATTCATAATCAATAATGTTTATGTTATTACCATAAATGATATTTTAAATTTGTTTTGACATCATTACGATGAAAATAATCCTCAAAATGTACGAAATATTGCCTTATTCTCTCATGTTAAGAAAATCGTAAATTGCGAACAAATTGCGAAGTTTTTAAATTAAGAAATTGAAAGTAGGTGTCTGGACAGTATCAAAAATAATATTTTAAAATTGGTCTCAATTTTTCGATCATTTGTTCATAAGATAATATCTGCACAGATCAAAGTATTAACTAACAAATTGTTAACTGTCAATGGCTAACAATTTAACAAACTAACTCACCTGCAGACGGACACCACTCTAATTTTTTATATTTGCCAATTCCTCACACCTCGAAACAAATAAAATTTTGAAAAACCGCGGTGAAAATTTTTACTAACACTTTAGTTTTATATGCCTGTAGTACGATTTGGAAATAAAATAGCAGAAAGGTCTATGGCAGGAAAGCGGCAACGTTGTCGCTTTCACGCTGCAGTTCTGCCTACTTTTTTGCTGTCATTTTGTTATTTCCACCTGAACTAATTATAGTGTTTTTTTTTAAATTAATACTATGTTCTTACAAATTAATTTATTTTTCAATCACCTTACGACATCAGGTTTCCGGTATATTTTAGTACATTATTGTAGTGAAACTGAAAAATATCATTTTCGAGACTACCTACTTTTATTAAAGGTTGTTAGGGCTGAACATTTTGATAAGATAATATGATAATGTTTTATATATTTTTAAAGGTTGTGAGGAATTAGTCCATTCCTCATAGATTAACTTTACTTAAGTATTAAATATGAAATTAGCACAGATACTCTAAGTTAAATACAAATAAAGTTTTATTAGAACTTAAATGCAGGGGGGTATACTTGAGCCAAACTCAGTATCAAATATTAAATACATTAAGAAAGATAACTTCAATAAAAAACTTAAATAAATTCAGATGAAATCTCACCCACAGTAGATAACGTAGTAAGACAATTTCTCTTGCTGATCCACGTCACTTTACTAATGTAGACTAAAGAGAAAAAAGATTCCCCGAATCCGGCTATTTCTATACTATCAATTAACACCTTCAAAATCCCCACAACATTTATCGAACTAAGAACTTAATCACTCACTAACAATTCTGTTCTATTTCACATTCTACATCACCACCACTACCACCCTATACTCATTTATATTTATAATTAATATTCATCAATTTCACTCACTTCATATAACAACTCTAAAACCTCTCCGTATCCACTCGCGCATCGCATCTTGTTTTCTTCGCTGCAGCGTTATAATGACGTGACTCCAACCTTACGAGGTAAATGGTGCCATAAAATAGTTATTATTTATTTTTAAAAGAAGATATTCTCTAGCTTCAAAAATCGGATAATAATTATAAAATAAATAGATAAATAATATAAAAAGAAAATTTACGATTTACATTGTTCTGGTTGTAATATTCACGTGATTTCAATAATAATAATAATATATAAAATGTTTAGGACAAAATTTAGCATTATTGCTTCAACAGCTACCATTTTCGAATTATTGGAAAGAAAAGAAGATACTCCGAAAAAAAATTTTTAAAAGAAATTATTAGTTATTAGATTTTCCAATTAAATGAATTAATATTAAAAAAAGGCGGATTCTAAACCCAAATCCAATCAAATAATAAAAATATCTTTAATGTATGCATATATTGTGTAGTTTTAAATACGAATTATCATCCCACCTGTATTAGAAAAGCACATTATCCAAGTTCAATAAAAACATAATTTAACGGAAAAAAAAAAGTTTATTTTAATGGTGGAACTTTTCCAAAAACTAATAGAACTTTTTTTTTTTCCCCTTTTCATAGAAAAATCTGATACTGTCTCGGAAGAATAGAACTTCATAGATTTCTCAGGGGAATTTTGTAAATCGAGAGTAATTTCACAAAACTAAAAGGACATCGGTGATGTTTCTTTTTCTTTTATTTCATGTCACAATAGACTAACTGAATAATATAAGTGACGATTCAGTTTTTGAAGAAAAACTATAGAACAGATTTTTTTAGACATTATTATTATTTTTTTTTCCTAATGCTGCTGTAATATTTTCATTTTAAGTTAATATATATATATATATATAATTTGAAAATTGTTAAAATTTTCTTATGTTATTGAAGGGTGATAGTTTAAATTTCAGTGAGAAGAATATTTCTAAAATCTTGAATTTTATTGCCATATTGCAGTGGTTAATTGAAAAAATAAAAGAAAAGAACTATAATGTTATACCCCCCGTTTCATTAATGTACAAAAAACAAGCGATGAATATTTAGCTTAAAACATACATTATTTACCATATCTCTATGGGGAATTTATTTCAATTCCCGAACAGCTTTACTGAAAATGGTAAAATATTAATAGTAAAGAACATCCACTAACAACAAATAACTAGTGTGTTGTTGCTACCACACGACTTTCTTCTATATTTCCTATACAAATTCACTCAGTAAAAATAATTTATTAAAATTATTATTTAAAAAATTATCTTCCGTGATAATCCACACGGTTTCCATATTAGAGAAGTAGTATGAAAACCGCATAGAGCTACAGTAAGTACTTCTTAAATAATATATTTATTTATTTTATTTTTTCTGTGACTTTTGGATCAGCCGGTATATATATATATTTAAACTACATACGTACTCTAAAGTAGTACACATTAAAGTAGTATGTAACACCGTCTTTTAGTTTACGAATAAAAAATATGCGCTGACATATAGAAATATATATATATATATATTAATTTGTTGAAAGAAGAAGAGGGAGGTGCATTCTGACGTAACAAAAAATAAAATAAAGGTTTATATAGATATAATACGCTTATAAATGGAATTGGATTAGTGCTGCCTAATATATTACATGAAAATGTAAGAAGAAAGCAAGAAAATTTCCTTTTAATTAAATAAATAATATTTGTACAAAAGAATAAACAATGTAAGTAAAGATCAGTAAAATTCAATGTGACAAAACGCATTTTTTTTTCTTTTTTCGTATACTTATTGAATATCTTCTTTTATGAAATCGAAAACAAAGTAACCGAAATGTTTAGCACGATTGCTAAAGTAAATAAGAAAGTTAAATATTTGATCTGACTAAACTATTTCTCTTTCTTCCCAGTTTCCTTAATTAAGAGAAAATTCCTAAAACAAAAGATAAAAAAATAAACACAAACATTTTTTTTTCCAAATTGAACCCTAACATTACAACTCAGATTAAAAAAAAAAAAAAACTGATCTAATTTTGATGCCGTAATCATAATTGTAGAAGAATAGAAGAATCATGATTTTATTTCAATTATTGCAATGCGTTTGTATTTTTTATTTTAAAGGTGCAGATAGAGGTGAATACTTAAATATTTCATATTATGCAACAGTGATCTGTATTCTGAAAATGACTATTACTCTGAGTTTTTAATATGCCACCATTGTGATGATTTGATTTAGACATAAATGTAAATATTAGACGAGGTTTTTTTTGCCAGTTATTCAGTATAATATAAAACGTTTACATACAAAATGTTCAAAATATCTTTTAATAAAAAAAATAGGTTAAATTCCAATAACATGAATAAAAATTGCGTCGGAATCTAGGGTGTAATTTTATTATGATTTGGAGGAAATAAGACTATTGAAATGCGACAAGCGGGTATAAGTTGTCACTTCTGAAGTGTTATCTTTGATGGCGGAGAGTCCGCTTATCACCAGAACATCATAACAAACTACTGAATGTATAAAACCTCTTACTAAAATAAAGAGTTATTGGAAATGATACATGACTGGCTCTTTATTGTTCCATAGGAAGCCCGTCAAAGTGAAAATTCTGTTTCTAACCAAAACATCTTTATTGCTGGATTAATATCTTCATGGTGAAGTCGTAGAAGTTAAAACAGATTTCACAATCAAAGATTGCACACATGCAACTAATGTAGGGCAATGTGAACGAGTGAAAATTAGCATCGACAAATGAACCTAATTCGATTCTGGACGTTTCACAGGAATCTAGTTAAAGTGACATGGATGTATAAAACCAGCACATCTTCAATGCTAGATTAATGCTATTATGATATTTTGGAATAAAATCTTTGAACATAAAACAAATTTTACCGAAACGAAAAAATCTGCATATATGCATCTAATGTTTAGTTCAGGACACAGTGATATTTCAAAACTAATTATTTTGAATATTTATATATATATTCCTATATTTGATAATTTTAACAATAATCTACAACGAAATTAGGTATTTGCGTAAAAAGTTTATTGATATGACTTCCATAGTTTTTGAGATAAACAAACTTTGGATTTAATTTTAAAGAATTAGACTATTTTAAAAACGCTTCAGGAGAAAGTAATTTAAAATGTATGTTACTCATCTATGACCCTCATGAGTGACCGTGAGGTTCTGCTCTATGAGCTTCGAAACGGTGGATACCGTGATAGAACGCGGGTCGCACTCACCACCCTAGCCGTTTTCAAATTTTTGTAATTTTCTTCGACTACCAACTGTGTTATTCTCTTATATATTAGGAGCCTTTAGACACCCCCCCCCCACGTCTATATAGATCAATTCATCCAACCAAGCGTAGTAATTTGGCCTCTACTCCTAAAAATTCACATACATAATAATCGTTTAATATCTATATATAGAGAGAAGTTATCATTATTTTTTGCAATATCACATTGCAATATCCAATATCACATTAAATAATTATAAGTTAAAAAACTTTTTATATATTATGTTTTTAAATTTTCTGTTGAATCATAGCTATAGAACTGCATTAGCACTTTATCAATGTGCATAAAATTTTTAAAGTTATAATGATTTCAATTTTTGTGAGATTCATAATTTAACTTTTTATAATTTTTTAACCTTCACGTTTAATCAAATGTATTTATTTTTATGTCGAAAGAAAATGAACTCGTAAGTATTTTGACAACAAATAAATTATAGCTGACGTTTAATAGATATTTTTTAAGCTTTTAGGAGGTTATTATTTAATTAAAATTTAATGTTAATTAATTCAAAGAAAACCAATGAAAAATTCGAAAATTAGGCTTCGAAGTATTGTGTTGTCATCGGGTTCCGGGCTATTCTGAAAGTTTCAAATGTCTAGCTAGTCGGGAAGTTAGTTAAAAATCCATTGCAACAAACAAACAAGAATCGAAGTTAATAAAAGCATAGTAAAATGGTTGAAAATTATATTTAACTTGTTTTTTTAAACATTTTGCACAAAAATTCAATAAAAATTTACGATAATCGAAGTTTTATATTTGAAAGTCATAAAAATAATACTATTTTCGAGTAAAACATGTTTACGAATATACAAGGAAGTTAAGTAAAAAAATTAAATTATTTTTTTGAAAAAAAAAGGACTTTCCCAAGTTGAATTTAAAATTCATGAAAACTAAACACTTCAATTCTGATAAAAACGGATTTTATGTAAAGGAAAGATGTAAATACTCAGTAACTGCATACTGAAACAACGTTTAGTATGAATTAAAGATATAGATTTATTCATAGCTCATGCAACAGTATGTATAATATTTATGAAAAAAAAAATGCAACTTCTGATGCTTTTTTGTGAATTTGAAAGTCCGCTGTGTCCTTATACAAATGGGAAGACAGTTGGGATTTAAAAGATTGTGCCATTCATCATTCGAGATTACTCTTATTCCAAGTCATACTACCATCAACATTGGGGATAGAAAACTGTGGTAACAAATGACAAGCTCTTTATTAAATAGATGTAAGATGAGTCTAAAATTATTTGTAAACAACGAAAATTAAAGAGTTTATTTTGAGATATTTGGAAGAACTATATCAAATATTTTTAAGGCAACAGAGCTTACACTGATCTTAGTTGTAAAGTATTTAATATGCAAAAACTATGTAGCACTCACACATGTAAAGATATCAATGTTTCATAAATGATTAACTTTTTTAGAAGATAATACTCAGCTGAGAACTAAAAGATTATTCTTTTAGAAGCTTTTTATATGAAATTGATTTTGTCATTATGTCTTCGTGTCACGTTAGTAAACAAGGCGCCTTCATTTTAAAGTGAATGTAAGCCATTACGTTTGTCGCTCCTTGGTTTAGTTGGTTAAAGCGTCACGTTATTAACGCGTTGATCGAGAGCTCGGTCCACGGAAGGTCAGGTGTGGAAATTTTTACTGATATTTAGTAGAAAAGGTGTCAATTGATGCAAGAAAATTTTTCGTTGCTTACACAGTATAATAAGAATTTTTAGAGGAGTTTTTTTAAGAATCTTTATATATATATATATATATTAAAAATCAGAAAATATTTTTGATAATGAAAAAAAGAAGCACCAAATAAAAGTTTTAAGTAAAAAATACATAAATATATATTTTTTTTTTTTTAGAAATTTCTTATTTTTGAAAATGGATTTTGTCATCGCGTCTTCGTGTCATGCTAAAAAAACACAAAGCGCTTCCCCTTTAAAGTAAATGTAAGAAATTTTGACATCGTTCAATGGCTCAGTTGGTTAAAGCGTCATGTTGATAACCCGATGGTGGTGGATGGCTTCTGTCTTCGAAGGCTGACGTATTACATTTTTGCAGATAATTAATAAAAAAATATGTCATTTGTTAAAAACAAAACATTTCATGGCCTACACAATATCCTAAGAAATTTTGATTAGTTTTTCTGAAGACGCTTCTTTTTTAGTAACTAAAAAGGACAAAAAAAAAAAAAAAACGCGGAAAACTTTTTGTTGGGGAGACTTAAACAGCATAAAATAAAATTTTTATTCTTGCATAGACATGCTATAAAAATTAAAAATTCTAACAATAAAAAAGATTTAAAGAAGAATTTAGATATTTCACTTTTACACGAGATGAAAATTCTTAAATATCCAAAGTATTTCAAAAAGCATTCAAGAGCAATATTTTTTTACGTTACTTAGATTTTCTGGCATGTTCTATGACTTTTTTTTTTTTTTTACTGTTCTTTGACTTTTGGTTAGAATGCCGGTTGTGGGTTCGATCCTCGTAGGCCGACGTGCTAATTTTTTTTTTTTTTTTTTTTTTTTTTTTCGGATAATAAAAAAAAAAAAATGACAGTTTTGATTAGATTTTTAAAAAGCTTTATTTATAACTAAAAAGCATAAAATAAAAATTTAAGTAAAGAATCATTTTTAAGATTAGAAGCTTTTTATTGTTAAGCCCTAAAAAGCATAAAATGAAAAATTATTGAAGTAAAGACATACTATAAAGAAATGTAAATTTTAACACTAATGAAATTTTAGAGAAAAATATGGATATTTCCCTTTTGCAAGCGATGAACATTTTTTAATATTCAAAATATTTTTAAAAAGCTTTCGAGACCTTTGAAATGTATGGCTTAACGAATAATTATACAAAAAACTAATAACTACGAGTATTGGTCTCGAATGCTTTTTAAAATATTTTTAATATTTAAAAATTTTCATCGCTTGCAAAAGGGAAATATCTATAATTTTCTATAAAATTGCATTAGAGTTAAAACTTTAATTTCTTTATAGCATGTCTTTACCTGAATAATTTTTTATTTGATGCTTTTTAAGGCTTCCCAATGAAAAGCTTCTAATCATAAAAAATCATTTTTTACTTAAATTTTTATTTAGTGTTACTTTGTGATGAGCAAAACACAATTGATTGCTAAAGCTAAATACATTATATTTCGTTACAAGTTTACATAATTTTTGATTATTAGTTGTTAAATCTTGTAATCTTTAAAAAAATTACAGGCGTAAATTACTTGATAGCTTGAAAAATACAGGCGTCTATTTTTCTTGTTTTCAAGAGTTTTTTCATGTATTCTAGTCTTTTCCGCTCAGTTTTATGCATAATGGAGTTTATGCAAGATGTGAACACTGCTAAGTTTGTAATCGCTGTCTAACAATTCTTAAACATGGTATATCAAACTTGGTTTATTGGATGTGTCAGACTTGTGGTTTAGTCTATACGCTCAGCAGATCTAAAGGTAAGCCAGTTAGAACTCATGCTGTAAATGCGATGCGAACGTGGAGCAAAAACGTCACATAACAACCCAGGTAACACATAACATTGTTATAGCGTTGCAAATAAGTCTGAAGACTGAAAAACTGGTTACGTTATTTTATGTCCGTTGAAAAATAGTTTTTATTTCGCAATATTCTCACTGAACAATTTCGAATATTTATTCAGTAATAAAGAAAACCTACGAGTATAACAAACATTGTTTTATGGTTGTACTTTTTGTGTTATTTTTTCGAAGTTTTAAAATAGGTATTTTATTAGTTTTCCTTTCTGATTCTCATAAAAAATACGTTTTTTAAATGAATTAATAAGTACTTTTTATAAGTCATTATTTCCGTCAAATGACGTTGAATCTCTTCAACTTGATATCGATACACGATTGTGAATTGGCGGGAAGTGCGTATTATAATTTTCTTTAGAGTTTTAGAAGATGGTGTGCTGCGAAAGAACTTCTAACATGATTAGAAGGGAAGCTTTCGGCAAAGTATATTAACTAGCAGTAGATGTTCTTTGGCTTTCGGAAACCGTAACTAACGAAGGAGTTTATATTGAATGCTTTCTCCCGTTCTACATGCGAAATCGCCAAGTATATTGTGGCAAACTTTAAAAGCGTCTTACAACGCGTGCCATTTTCAAAGTGAATGTGAATGAAGATGAAGTTATTACTTTCCTGTTAAAGTTGTATGGAAGTTTTCTGTGAAACAATAATGGATTAAACGCAACTTAAAACTACTTCTAGTTTCATTGAAATAGTAGTGAAAGGTAAATGATATTTTACGTAACTGCCAAAAAACTTGCAAGCGGGTAATATCCTTAAAAGCTCAAAGTATTTAATATTTTTTGGTTTTGGGTTTGTTTACCTGCTAGCCTAATATTAAAAATTACTTCTGAGTTCTCGTCTAGTTGATGAAGCTGTATATTTAAACAAGATTTCTCAAGTAACGAAGTGAGAGTTTCTTTTTTCCTTCTTTAATTTTATGTTTGAATTCTTGTCTTACATTTTCAGGGGCGCTGTAACTTTAAATATTTAATACTCTTTTTTAAAACTATACTTTTTTGAAATTTTACTTTTTTCATATTTACTGAAAAAATATATCTATATATAATGTAACGCTGCTATTGTTTTATTGAACGAAGTACATGCAGTAATTTTTTTTATATTATTAAAAACAGGTCTTATGTATACAAAAATTATACTTTTGAAAAGCTTGTTTTCTACGCATTTAAATTTTGTGAAGGGAGCAAAACTGACATTCACAATTTCGGCTTAGATTTATTTTATTTTATTATTATTAATAAATTTTTACATTTTTGATTTTCTTTTAATTGCAGATTTTAATTTTTGTTTACATTAATTAATATTCCCAATTTCCACTTTGATTTATTTATTTTATTTTATTATTAATAAAATTATTGCCTTTTTGATTTTCGTTTAATTGTAAACTGTAATTTTTGTTTACATTAATTAACATTCCCATTTTCTGCTTTGATTTTATTTATTCTATTTTTATTAATAAAATCATTACTTTTTTGATTGTCTTTAATTGCAAATTTTAATTTTTGTTTACATTAATTAACATTCCCAATTTCCGCTTAGATTTATTTATTTTATTATTATAATCACAAATTATTATCATTTTGATTATCCTTTAATTTCAAATAAATACTCTTAGCTAATAAATAAACAATCACAGGGATCTAAATGTTGGTTTATGGAAATTTTAAATATTCGATTTTTTAGCTTTATTATTAGTAAATTGTGTGAATTAAAACTAAATGGAGTTTACATAAATAAAAAAATTTTAATACAATTTTAAAACAATATATATAATTAGTATGGTATTTTTTTTTTTTTTTTTTAATCTATGAATGTTACCTATGAACTGATTTCCACATAGATACATGTATAGATACACCAAACTTCATAAACAATTGATTAAGAAAATTAGTATGTTCTATCTAAAAGTGTCACTTGTAGTTATTTAACATGCACTAAAGTTTTATATAGCTTCTCAGAATAAAGGTTTTATATACAGAATTTGCAGCAATTTTAATTAACAGATGTTGAAATGTAGTCATGTAAAAATCTCTGAGTGAGTAATGAGAGCATCGCCTGTCGGCTGATACACACTCTTAACTAATTCATCATTCGTTTTTATATTGGTTGTATCACATATCAAATTTAGTGCAGTTGTATGTACTATAAAATTTAGCTTTCCTCGAAAAACAGAAGTTAAAATTTTTTACAAATCTAATATTTTGGTATATTGAGCATTAAAAAAGTAATCAAATTAATCATAAAAAAAAGTCTAAAAATTAAGTAAAAAAGAATGTTCCAAAACTTTTTTAACACGGGAATTTTTTTTTTTTATTTTTTTTTTTATTATTAGCAATATTTTAGAAACGAAAATTCAATGGATGTGTAGAGCTAGCTATTTTTCTTGGATTTCAACGTTTATAAGACATAAGAAAAACCGTTGAAAATTGATATAAAAAACACGAGAGTATTGCGATTTTGAACAACCCTTTTACAACGTTTTTTTTAGGTTGTAAAATGTATTAAAACTACCATTGAAAGATGAGAAAATCCACGAGACATATTTTCAGATTATTAACGTTACAGAAAAACGATCATTCAACGGAATGCATTGCCGTTTGTTCAACGTTTAAAATACCATACTGTTCTACCTGGGGAAGTCACATCAAAGCATAAGAAAGTTTATTAATTCCCGTACTCTTTCTTTTGCTGAATTGTACTGCGGCTGCGGCACGCTATAGTTTGCCACCCCTTTTAATATATCATTTCCTACTGTTTCTAATAGCAAAGAGTTTTTGTAATCGTTATATATATATATATATTTTTAAATGCTTTTTCACATGCGTCAATTCTTGTACACCGCAGTTTAAGCTTTTATGCTATTCTGAGAGGAATGGAATTCTGCATAACGTTTTATATAATTTTTGTGTTGGTGTGTATATTAACACACCTTATTTTATCTTTTTTTTAAATCATTTTTAAAATCTCTTTTGTACTTTCTGTGCAAGTGAATTTAATAGTTGGCACATTCATAATAATTTATATACTTTTATAATTTCAAGTTACTGACGGTGGGGTTTCTTCTGAAATTTTTTTCAGAATTTTATAGGAAACTATTAGAATTTAACTGAAATTATACACATAATAGTGCGAAAAAATTAAATCTTGAAAAAAATTATGAAATATAATATAGTAAATAACCATATAAATCTGGACATATGACACAAAACATTTACAAACTTGAAATATATTTACCCTAGAAATAAAATAATTTACATTCAAAATTTATAAAATAAATATTTCAAAGAGAAGATTATTCTTTCAATTATATATCAATATTATATTATCAGTTTTTTTTTTTTTTTTTTTTTGCGTCGAAGTGTAAACAAGGAAATAATATATACTTTTCGTACCATATCTTATAGTAAATATGCATTTAATGCATGTAAAAATCATTTGTAAATTCAATTTTGTTTATGCAAATTTCATTATTCAAACTAAACATAAAATTATATGCGCCAGAAATTGCGCACATAGACGCAATGTATTTTAATACTTTTGAACTTATGTATACAAGAGCAGATCTGAATAAAAATTTTCAAACAGCATCTCCATATGAAAAATTTTTGAATATCGAATTTAGACTTCTTACTAATATTTCATATCGAATTATTTTGATTACAGATGCACCTTTTCGCTCTCACACGCACACAGGCAATGCGCGAATCAGCCGATAAAAATTTGATTTTTGGATTCCTGGGACTTAAAAAATGTAGCAAACACACAATTCTAAAAATTTTTTTAAAAACAATACTTTCTCTTAATTTTTTTTTTTTAATTCCATAAAGCGCATAATTGCTACTGAGCTCAAAATACTCACTTATTTAAGCAACGAAATGCATTGTTAGAAACCCTTATTACAAAATCATACATATGATATCATAAAAATTCATGTGAAATCTAGTATAATTTAAACTGAAAAAAATAATTAATAATCAATTTAGAATATGATTAACATTTCCCAGAAAAAAAAAAAAAATATATATATATATATATATTATATATTATTGTACAAGATAAATAAAGTTGACTGCTTTTAAATCTAAATTAAATTTTTTTTACTTATTAATATAATTTATTAAATTTTATAATTTGTCAAACTTCGCATTTTTTTCAGAAGTAAATTGGGACTTTTTTTATATACAAAATCTTCCAAATTTGCATTTATATTGTCTCACTGAAAATAAAAGTTCAGACACAGATTTCAGTCAATATTACATTGTTTTTCTGTTTGACTTTCCTTTACTTACCTACTTTAGTTTCAATAATGGATCTATTTACTCTATTTCTGTTCCTGTTTTGTAACATATTAATAGCATTTATTTTGAAACAGAAATTCCATTTTTTAAACAACTTTTTAGAGCTGTTCAAAATTGTATTAAATTGGAGATTTTTCATTATTTTTACCTATTTATAATTTGTACTCATTATTCACTTGATATTAGTGCTTAGATTTTTTCCATTTATTTATTTATACATTTTAATCAATTAAATTTTTTTTTAAACATGAAAAAACTATACAAAACCATCAGATCAGTTTATATTTAGTTTTCCTATGCTTCCGTTTAACAACATGGAATATTTATATATATATATATATATATATATATATATAAATGAACAAACTGATAATAAATATAAAGTAAGCGCAAAACACATGTGGCCATCTTCAGGGGAGCCCTCCCCCCCTGTAGGGAATGGAAAATGAGAAGTTTCTGAAGTAACGTGTGCTTCTTAGCCAAAAAATACGTTTCTACCCCCCGACTTCTCATAAATGAAAGCAAAAATATATCGCAAACGAATTCAAGATTAAAACTGAATTAATACAAAGCATTAAAAAAGCATTTAAATCCATAAAGAAAGTATAATAGTAAATATATCAATGTAAAAATACAAAAATATATATACATATAAGGACAAATTTATATGACGAGTAGATTGATACTGACCCCCCCTTCTCCCACAAACACACATACATACACCAAAAAGAGCGAACCCTCTTCGGTTGTTAGGGTCACTTACCAGTTTTTAAATGTCGCCCGAAATGAAGAAAATATCTTAAGCTAGATTATATTCCAAGAAGATTGAAATGTTAATCACGTAGGAAAACAGGATAGCGGTTGACAGTTAATATGTTTTTGAGATGTTCAAGAGCTAAATTCAGGTTTAAATGGTTACTGTAAATTTTAATTCTGTTAAATTGGGTTAACATAAGGCAGGAATTTTGCTTTAAAGTTTGTAATCAGACGAATTAGTTTTCCTGTATTAATCACAGAGTTTTTAAAAATATTATGTTTAACCGCAATAACCAATTAGACCTGAAATAACTCTTGAATATCTCAAAAACATTTTAACTGTCAACCGCTATCCTAGTTTCCTACTTGATAAACATTTCAATATTCTTGGATATAATCTAGCCTATGATTTTTTCTTCATCTCGGGCGACATTTAAAAAATATTAAGTGGTCCTACCAGCCGAGGAGGGTTAGCTCTTTTTGGTGGTGGGGGGGGGGGGAGATTCGATGTTTTTCAAATTACTTGTCATATAAATTTGTTCTTATATATATTTATATTTTTGTATTTTTATATTGATACATTCACTATTGTACTTTATTTATGAATTTAATTGCTTTTTAATGCTTTGTATTAATTCAATGATTAATTCAATTCTAATCTTGAATTCGTTAGCTATATATTTTTGCTTTCATGTATGAGAAGTCGGGGGTTAGAAACATATTTATTGGCTAAAAAGCACACGTTTCTTCCGAAACCTCATTTTTCATGCTTTACATGGGGGGCTCCCCTGAAGAAGGCCCCCCATGCGTTTTGGGATTACTTTACATTTATTATCAGTTTGTTTATTTGTTTCTGTTTTACATTCACTTTTGCTGCATTTGCGCATTAGTTTATAAATACTCTGTTTCAAGTTTTTATAGAAATTCGAGTTTTATTTCTACTAATTTTCAAGACTTATTTTATATATACACACATTACTATATATACACACACATAATTTAAAAAGTAGAATATCAATACCCTAGTATTTGATCCACACTTTAAATATAATAAAAAGAAGGTAAGAAGGAAATACATCTGCATATTTATTTATTCTGAAATTAAAATACCAAAAGCTACAGTGATTCGAAAATAGCTCAAAAAATGTATGCACAAGTGTATGATTTGTTATACCATAAACAAAAAAGGGTAACTTTTGTAATGGATATATCATTAGATAATTAAAAATATTTATACTAAAAATGTTTATGATAAACATCTTATTGCAATTGAAATTTTTCAACGCGCATCTCAATTATGCAGTTTAAGTTTATATGGTTGATGCGATGTATATATGTAAAAACATTTTAAATATCTAGTGCACATCTATAAAAATTTAATATGTCTTAGCAAACAGTAAACTTAACGTAAAGACACCGGTCATTATTTAGAGAAAATATGCTGTGGCGATAAATGAAAACTTTGTAAAAGTATAAACATTTTTTTCGGGCTCGAAACAATAGTAACACTTGAAGAGGAAAACTAAAATAGACCAGAAAACGGCAATGTTATCGCTTTCATGCTGCACTTGTGTCTAATTTTTTTGTGCCATCTTGACATAGCAGACCGAATGAATTGTTCGGTGGTTTGTATAATAACGGTGTTTTCTTATAAATTTCTATTCTTTATTATGTTCCAAATATCGGTTTTTTATGCATTTCACACAAAATTTCAGTAATTCTCTAAATTTAGCAGTTCTGGAAAAATCTAGTTTTATTAAATGATGTTGGATTTGAAAAACTTGATAAATTGATATTTAGATGTCTTAGATACATTTCAAGTCAAATACATTTTTTAAAATGTTTATAAATTAGAATATAATTTCAGTCCAAAATGCCATAGAATAGTATAATGTAATAATTGTATTGAATTATTTATCATTTGAATTAATTCCAACTGTTTATTAGACAGAAAATACATGTATATTAAAATAGAATGGTATATTATATAATTTATAGAGTGTAGTGTCTTGAAGGCGTCTCAACATTTTTTCATTTTTAGGGTCACAAGTGTATTGTGTCATAAAGCTATTGAGATTCTTTTGAGGTGATCTACTCATGGAGCCAGTTTTAGATAAAACTAACGGTAATCAGGAGGGGCAACATCTAGTGAATATAGCGGTGAGGCATAAAATCTCATAAAAGCATCTCTCATCAAGTTACTTTCAATAGGTTCAAATCCAACATAAGTTTTGAAATCGTCACAAAGCAGAATGACTTTGTCATTCTCTGATCATATTGCATGCGTTTGTATTCAAGTGCCCGATTCAGTTGAGCAATTGTGCATACATAGCACATTTACTATTTCACTGGGTTGCAATAGCTCATGGTACACCATAATGTCTTGATCTCACCAAATGCACATGATAATCTCCTTGATTTGAATATCCGGTTTGAGGTTGATACTCATGGTTTGCCGCGATGTAGCCATATTTTTTTAGCATTTCAGATTGTCGTCATGAATCAGCCAGTCACAATGCTATACGAAAATGACTTCCGTTTTTATTTTTGAAGTAACACTGCACAAATTTTTAAGTGTTTCGTAACGGGTCTTTCTTTCAATTTATACGAAATCTGATTTCCGAATTTCTCAATTCCCACCTTTTCTTTTAAATGCATATGAACAGTAGACGCATCCATATTTAGTATTTCAGATAACTATATAATTGTCTGACATGAATCATCCACCGGTAAGACTTTTATTGTCCCTCATCAAACTATTTTGGCTGCCTAGAAAGCATTCTGTCACTCATTTCATAATCGTTGCCTTTGCATCGTTGAAATCAATTTCTTCACGTTGTTTACTATAGAGTATGTTCTCCATATTCCTCCGCTAGCTAACGATGACTTGCGGTGATTGGTTTTTGAGAAGAAGAAGAGTAACACTTCTCTAAAGGTATTAAATAAATTAGAGGCTCTAAAAAATTATCATTTCACTTCACTCGAAAATCACACACAGATATGAAAATCTAATGTTTCTACAGTTAAATAGTACCGGTGTCAATCTTCGCTATATATCATATTATCATGCAGCACTGGATCAAATACTGCCCTCTCTCCTTGAACAACGAAAATTATTTTCATCATACAGTACATGTGCTGTTTTTTATTTCTTTTTCAATTAATGGATTCTTTGGATAATAAAATCGGGAGTTAATTAAATTAAAAATGCATCTGAAATAAGAAAAAATTAACATTTTGCTGAGCGTACACCGTGTCCCAAAAGTTTAGACAGTCAATAAAATTTCCCTTAACATAAAAAGTAATAAGGTACAGTTAAAATTCATGAGATAGGTAATGAATAAAAACAGTTTTACACTTGTAAATTATGATCAAATGTTTGAAATTATAAAATGTACATTAAATTATATAAAAATGTGCTGTCCCAAAAGTATAGACACAATAGAGCACTACATGTTTTCTTTTACATTTTTGTTCGCAGAATAAAATATTTTTACTGTCGTTTGTTTCTATAAATACAGAATATTTTTTTTCCTTTAATTGAAATATCGTCTACTATATTTTTAGCATGATAATTTAATGAGTTCAATGTATTGTTTTGTTTGTGATTCGGAAAAGACGTTTCCTGCGTATTCTGATAAAAATGGCACGTTCTAAAGAAATTTTTAAAGAGGAAATTATTAAAATTTTACTGTTAAAAGCGCAAGGACAAAATCCTTTACAAATACCGAAAAGAATAAAGAGATCCTTGAGCAGTATTTATAGAGTTTTGAGATCAGGTTAAACATGGAATACTCGAAAGCGAGTCGGAAGACCAAAGGAAACAGTGTTACGTGATGATATAATTCTATTAAAAAAGGCTTCAGTTGATAATTTATCTGTGCATGCAATCGCATCAACTTCTAGTATTTCAAAAAGTACTGTACACAGAAACATTAAAGCTTCAAAACGCATTGTTTACAGGAGAATGAAAGCAAAAGCTTACTTAAAGCAGAGAAATAAAGATGCACGTCTAAAGTGGGATAGAAAACATAACGGTGAAAAGTGCCTTTCTGTCATCTTCAGTGACGAAAAGAAATGAAATTTGGACGGCCCTGACGGTTATAAATGTTACTGGTATGACCTAAGAAAAAAACCGAAGAACTGTTTCAGCAGGAAACAAGGCGGAGGATCCGTAATGACCTGGGGAGGGTTTTGTTTCTACAAGAAAACATTTCTAGGATATACAGACAGAAAAATGAAATAACAGGATTATCAGGATATTTTCCGTACCAATTTAGTGCCAATTATGGATTTGCTAGCTGAACCGGACTATGTTTTCCAACAAGATGAGGCCTCCATCCATACCTCCGGATCAACGAAAACGGGATTTATGCAAAACAATATCACACTATAAGACTGGCCCGCAGTTAGGCCGGATTTGAATCCCATGGAGAACGTATGGGGGATCTTATCTCGTAAAATATATGAAAATGGACAGCAATATACGAGTATAAATGACTTAAAAACTGCAATTGACTGAACGTGGTATGAAATATCTCCTTCTGTAATGCAATGCTTAATTAATTCTATGGAACAACGTGCATTTGATGTTATAAAGTGTCGCGGCAATACAATTCAATATTAAAAGTAAGTTTTTAGTTATTTTATAAATGTAAAACTAAAAACACATACAGTTCTCTATACTTTTGGGACAACATATTTTTATATAATTTAATGTACGTCAGCAAAAATGTATATCAGTAAAATGTATTTAATGTATATCAGCAAAACTGTTTTTATTTATTACCTATCTCACGAATTTTAATTGTACCTTATTACTTTTTATGTTAATGCAAATTTTATTCATTGTCTAAACCTTTGGGACACGGTGTAGTACAAATACCACTTCAAGAAAATATTTTATTTATATCAAATTTTAATCTCTAAAATGTTTTCCATCCGAACAAAATTTGTCGTTATTATATGAAAAGTAATAATTTTCAGTTTATTTGAAAGAAAAAAAAATCTAAAATGCAATTATGCAGTTAATATTTTCAGTTAAATGATTTGATATTCATCGAAGACCGAAACGAAATTAGTTATAAATATTTTTAATGCATGAATACTTGGTGCAATGTTAAATATCAATTATTAACCCATATGTGTTAGAAATGTACATTCCTCAAGTTCAATAAAAATATTATACGTCTACTTTTACGATAGAACTTTTTCAAAAACTATCATAACTTTTTTTTTTTTTTTTTTTTCAAAAAAAAAAAAAAAAAAAAAAAATCTGTTCCAACCTCTAAAGAAGAGAATCTTATAGATTTCTCAAGGGAATTTTGTAAATCGAGAGCAATTTTGCAAAACAAAAAGCTAATCGGAGATTTTTTTTTCTTTTTTACTTATATTTTGTGTCACAATACACTGCTGAATAATTTTAATTTTTGAAGAAATACTGTAGAAAACAGTCGATATGTTTTTGTGGTTTTATTTTGTATTTTTTTCATTTAATGATGGAGTAAATTATTTAGTTTAATATATTTTATACAGATATAGTTTAAAACGTCGTATTTTATCCTGATATTATTGAATTGTAAGAATTTAACCCTTGACGCGTGTAAAAGTTTTAGCACCTTTCTTTAATAATTCGAAATAAAATAAATATTACGCAAAATGAGAGTATAATTCAATTATTAATACAACAAATATGCGCTGTTTTATTTGTAATTTTTTCTGATGTTATTGGTGCATAAATAAAAAAATTGCAAAGGGCAGATGTTTTGCAAAATTTTGAAATGTCATATTGCAGTAGCTAATAGACAAAAATTTTGTAGTATTTATCATTTCTATTACATTTTGGATAACATAAAAAATCATCCTGTACTTTTTGTGGATATAACAATACCTGAAAACATTCTTATTTCACTCACAGTATTAAAAAGAATTGTTTTACTACACAGGAAGTAAATTCTTCTAATAAGGAAGGTCCATACGCGAAAAAATTTGAAAAAATAACAGAATACTCTCCTAACAAGGTTATGTATGTTTATAAAAAAAAAAAATCACTAGATATCATTCGCAAAAAAATATTGAAAATATCCGATTCCTGACTATTTATCGCTGGTTGGCAGCACAGTGAAAACTGATGCAAAACGATTTTTTGATAAACACTCACTATAGAAAAAACATTTTAAATACTCTTCATACTAAACTAGTTTAAGAAATTTTACTTTAAATAAATACAATTTTATAACTACAATATTGTCAAAATATTTATAACAAATGTAACAATCAAATTATATACCTTTTAGTTTAATACTTAAACTAAGTTTAAGTTTCCCTTGAGCTTTAAATATTATGACTTAAAGTAAAACAATACGCACATTTATTTATATTGCATAATAAATTAAAAAGAACGTACATAACACTTTGGAAATAAAACAATGGTAAACGGAAAAAAAAAAAACATTTTTATTTCTTTTCTTTTTTCTCTACGATTAGTTACATTTAATTTTTTTTTTTGTTAGATAATTAAACATTATTTGGACACTTTTTAATCTACGGCATGAATTTCTAGAATTCATATTATGCTAGTAATTTACAGCCTTCTTCTTATAGTCCCATGATATATATTTTTTATCTTGATGTTTCACATCATTAAGAGGCGATTCGGCAGTAGGTATACTCATTTTTATCAGAATTTCGTTAGACGAAGAATATGCATCATCAGCAATGCCTTGAAATTTTTCATAACTTACAAACTCATACTTTTTAATGTTTCAATATATATATATCACAATGTAATCAATCGGTGAATTTCATTGTTGCTTGGTGGTTTCACTGTTATTCATCTTCTTTGAAATTTTGCTTTTTTAAATCCATATGGTTCCTGTTCTGGTCGTGGCAGGCTGGGTGAGTGTTGCCGGCGTGAAACTAGTTTAACCCCACATGCAAGTCACAAGTCTTGCCTCCTGCCTCCTTCCTTCCTATCTTGTGTTTCTTTTCTTTTAATAAAAAAATAAAATTAAATTAATATTTTAAATTGTAAAATTCGTTTTAAACGTTAACTAAAAGTAAAAAACAAATATTCACAACTTGCAAAATACAGAAAATGTGTCAATAACTAAATTTAAAAACAAAAGATAGGTATAACTTAAACTGCAATTTAAACATTTGCAGCTCGCAAGGAAAAAAAAATAATAGAACATTTTTCAAAGCTATAATTAAAATTTTTTATAAAAGGCCACATGCATATACTAGTCAAGCTTGTACTCGTATGAGAAACAGGTAACTCTTTTATCGATTAATTTCAAACTACATTTAGTATAACGCTATTCAGAAGAATTTGTTTTGCAAAAAATTCTTAAACGCATTAAAATTACTTGCATTTGACGGGAAAGAAAGTTGCTCGCTAAATCGCATGCATTTTTTGTATTTTGCCGCCAAATATTCTATACTATATTATTTTTTTACAGACTATCTATTGTGATTCCGCCGATAAATTTGAATGATCTTGTATTATCTATGTTAATAGTATTTTTGTAATTTTTTTCACAGTATTCTGTATATGCGCATTAAGGAGACCTTCCTTGTAAGTAAAAAAGCTTATATACATACATATTGCAAAAGTTTATACTGAGAAAAAATTCTGTAACTGACATCTAGATTCTAAATTGTGGCTCTAGAATAAATAGTTCCATGTCATCCTTATAAATTTTAGTCCCCTTGGAAATCGAGTTCTATAAGAATTCAAGAGCGTTTGCCTATATTCTCAAGGATAAAGTTATTTAAAAATCTCTGCAAATAAATGAGACTACAAGAGGCGGGTTTCTGCAACTATAATCTTAGTTTATTACCAAATTCTAGAAAATCAAGTGATAATTTCTCGCAACATAAATGATACAGAATATTTAGAGTATTCAGGATATTGTTTCACCTTCTAGAAATGTGTACACTAGAAATTCTCGATAATTTCGCCTATTCAGTTTATTGGCGTGCCTTATGTGCATAGCTCGGAATTCTATATTTCTAGTTAAGGGATTTAGAAAATGGCCACTTATTTATTCTAGAGAAAGGCGGTATATATTTTTTCTCAGTGTAAGACCAGTAGCCGATTTTCAGTATTTTAACATATTGCATCATTTGTGCAGATTATTGCGTCATCTCATGTGCTGATTGCATCAGACGCATTCTACTGCTATAAATAAAGGTGCCCGGCACGTTTATCGCGAGTTGTTTATTGGATTTTGTCGTAGACAGTGCTGTTGTGTAATTATTATAATGGGTAAATAACCTTCACTTATTGTTAAAAAAAAGTCAGAAATATTAACCTAGCATAAAACTGGATTTTTTGAACTTCAAATAAGTTCGAGGGTAAATGTAAGTAAGACAGCTTGCATCAAGTTATTAGTAAATTTAAAATGTCGGGAAAATTTGTGGACTTAAGAGTCATTTCTCTTTCATACTTGGAGTAAGTCGAGGTTTCCTTGCCGATTTATTTGATGGAAGTTTGGCCAAACGTCTTGACATAGTACTCAAACTGACGTTGTTTTATTTGACGTTCAGAAAATTCAATTTTGTGCAGGGTCAATATTTCTGACCTTTTTGTAACAGTAAGTAAAGTTTTTTTACCCACTACAATAATTACACAAAAGCATTGTCTACGAAAAAATACAATAAACGACTGGTGATATACGTGCCGGACACCTTTATTTATAGCAGTAGATGGCGACTGATTCAATCAGACATGAGATGATGCAATAATCTGCACAAATGATGCAATGTGATAAAACACTGAAAATTGGTTTCTGGTCTTAAACTTTTGCAGATGACTGTATATATACTCCAGCGTAGTAGGCATTAGAAACTATGTAACGTCGCTTTTTTGTTTAAGATTGAATTGTGGCATATTGAAAGAAAAGTTAAACAAGAAAGAAAAATCATGCACCACGCATTGATTAGTAACACTTTCCAACTGTAGGAAATTTGTTTATCGAATAACTTTTAATCTAAAAAAGTTAATCATATCATATTCTACACAAAACATTATTTTAGAATATTAAAAATGCATGTGAATGTTTCTATGACTTTTAGAATAGAAAGATTTTAAATATAACTTTTTAAAAATTCTGTCCTAAAACTTAATCCATTGACTTTTTTTTTTTTTGTTGTTGTTGTTGTTGTTGTCTCTGTAAACAAACTAGTTGCACAGGATCTAATAATGGCATTTTAAATAGGGAACATTCCATAATGAACTTGTTTGTATATATCAATTCAAGAAATTCCATAAATATTTACGGGAGTTAGAGCTCGGACAGACAGACCGAAGTCATTAACACTTTTCATCCTTGTTGGAAAGTGTTAAAAAGTTTAATTTAATGAAACAAAAGAAAAAAAATTACATAATACAAAATAAAATACACATATTATACAATTATAAATAGGATTAACACAGCGTTTCACAAGGTATTAAATGAGATTTAAAGGAAGGGGCGTTGTACGCAAAGGTTGAGAAATACTGATTTAATATAATTGAATGTTTTAGAGAATGAAAAGAAATAAAAACTATTTAGAAAGTTTAGTTTTAACTGAATAATAAAGATCTGAGGGAAAAAAAAAGAAAAAAGAAAAGAAAAATTAAGTAATCATCGACAAAATTAAATATGATTAAAAACAATTTTCTTTTTCTTTTTTTATTGGTTGTCTTCTTTTATGAAATCAAAATAAAGTAACCAAAATGTTTAGCACGATGGGTAAAATAAATATGAAAGTTAAATATTTGAGCTGACTAAACTATTTCTCTTTCCTCTTCGTTTTCTTAATTAAGAGAAACTTCTTAAAACACAAGATAAAAAAGTAAAACATGAATCTTTTTCTCAAAATTGAACCCTAACATAATGAAAAATCTTTTAATATGATTAGTTTTAAAAATATATCTTTTTTGATTCCACTTTCACAATGACAAAAAACAATGGTAAAAATTTTAAACTTTGCTTTTTTTTTTTTTTTTTTTTTTTTTGTAGAAATTTAAAGATTAATCTGCATTTGAAGAAATGTTTTTTATGCTGATTTTCTAAATTTCTTGCGTGTGTATTCATTTAAAAAGACATCTACAATAATAAAAGAAGATGTCTGCCTGTCTCTCTGTCTGTCTGTCTGTCTGAGCATCTATACGTTCAGCCCCTACTGAACGCAGAACTACAGAATTTGACATATGCTTGCTCAGAAGCCTGCCCGAGTGCATAGTGAAAAAATAATTTAAAAATTTTAATTAGTTCCGGAGATATTAATTAAAACGTCGACCAATGTCTAATTAAAAAGCGAGCGGATCGTAATTTCCGCCCTTCAAGTAGAATTCAGCGTGTTCCTCAAAAGAGGAAGCAGAGAGAGAAAAATTTCGCGGTTTTTTCTGAAGTGATCGCTGCCGATCTGTTGGAAATATCGAAAATACACCTGTACCACGAGAAAGAGCATTTATTACCGATACTTACGGTACATTTTTTTTTTTTTTTTAAATACGGATTTTTTATATTTTTAAAAAAGTTTAAAAAAGGGTCGAAAATTTCTCTTTTTCTCGATCGTCTTTTTTTGAAACGCCCTGTACGACCGAGTAACTCTTCCATTTCTTAAGAACTGGTATATTTTGAAAGGACATTTAATCCTCTTTCGAACCATATAAACATTTTTACAAAATACGGATTAGCGATCCATATTTTTAGATTTTACGAAACATCGATTTTTTCACAAAACATTTTATAACTGAAAAGCGTTTAGAGATAAATCATTTATTTATTTTTTATTTATTTTTTATTTATTGATTTATTTTTTTTTTGTATATAGATCTCGCTTCAACAATTCAATTCCCAAAAGATTGAGAGAAAATTTCAAAAACTGAATGAGTTATAATTTTTTATTTATTTATTTTTTTTTTAATTTAATTAAACCATTGAATTGAATACGCGACCTCCATTCCATGAGATTGTATAATGTGTTCTTTGTCGTTACCACGGCAACCACTTCACGGAAGAAAGATGTCTGGTGGAAAGGGAAAAAAAAAACACCTTCGACTGATTCAGTTGATAATCAGATGAATTTTAAGTGGGATAAAAAATTGCAAATTTCTATTTTCTTCAATTTTTTGAAATTCGCACACGACACTTAGTATACAATCTTAACACCACAAAACAAACTTCCAGTTCAACTTTCATCGATTTTCGTCAATAAACAAAAGATTTACATTTAAATTACAAATTAAATTTTATTCTAATTATTTCAATTTCTAATTATGATTAAATAATTTTTAATACATCATTCGAAAGATATTTTAAAGTTCTTTTATATTATCCAAAGTTTTCACCAGATTTACACGTTTTGAGGTGTCCTGAATCAGTTTCCTTATATGGCGCTGTAATATTTTCAAATTTCAATATTTCAATTTTTAATTATGATTAAATTATTTTTAATAAATCATTCGAAAGATATTTTAAAGTTCTTTTATATTATACAAAGTTTTCACCACATTTACACGTTTTGAGGTGTCCTGAATCAGTTTTCTTATATGGCGCTGTAATATTTTCAAATTTCAACATTTCAACGCGTATTTCAATTTCTAATTATGATTAAATTATTTTTAATAAATCATTCGAAAGATATTTTAAAGTTCTTTTATATTCTCGAAAGTTTTCATCACATTTACACGTTTTCGGGTGTCTTGAATCAGTTTTCTTTTATGGCGCTGTAATATTTTCAAATTTTAATATTTCAGTTTCTAATTATGATTACATTGTTTTTAATACATCATTCGAAAGATATTTTAAAGTTATTTTATATTCTCGAAAGTTTTCACCAGATTTACACGTTTTGAGTTGTCCTGAATCAGTTTTCTTTTGTATCTCAGCTACTAATTAAAATAATTTCATGAGTAATACATCATTAGAAAGCTTTTTTGATTTGGAATCGAAAAGTGGAATATAGAAATTTCTACCGCCAGATGGCGCTGTAATATTTTCAAATTTCAATATTTCAACGCGTATTTCAATTTCTAATTACGATTAAATTATTTTTAATACATCATTCGAAAGATATTTTAAAGTTCTTTTATATTATCCAAAGTTTTCACCAGATTTACACGTTTTGAGGTGTCCTGAATCAGTTTTCTTATGTGGCGCTGTAATATTTTCAAATTTCAATATTTCAATTTCTAATTATGATTAAATTATTTTTAATACATCATTCGAAAGATATTTTAAAGTTATTTTACATTATCGAAAGTTTTCACCAGATTTACACGTTTTGAGGTTTCCTGAATCAGTTTTCTTTTGTATCTCAGCTACTAATTAAAATAATTTCATATGTAATACATCATTAGAAAGCTTTTTTGATTTGGAATCGAACAGTGGAATACAGATATTTCTACCGCCAGATGGCGCTGTAATATTTTCAAATTTCAATATTTCATTTTCTAATCATGACTAAATTATTTTTAATATATCATTCGAAAGATATTTTAAAGTACTTTTATATTATCTAAAGTGGAATTCGAGATTTCACCCGATTTACACGTATCGAGGTTTCCTGATTAGGTTTCCTTTGGTATCTCAGCTACAAATTAAAATAAATTCACAAGTAATACACAATTTGAAAGGTTTGTTAATTTGGAATTGAACAGTTCTAAAACCGGGATAAGGTGCCGCAGGCGCCACCGAGCGGGACTTTGCTGAACTCAGAAATTTGAAAGATAATAACATTGTGAGCGAACAGGTTGTTTCAGATATTGAAACTGGAAAAGGGCGCCGCAGGCGCTACCGAGCGGGAATTTAATGAGATTAAAATTTTCAATTAAGCTATTTTCATTATATGTCACTAAGCTGTTGTAAGACCTGAAACGGGAAAAAGTCGCCGCAGGCTCCACCAAGCGGGAGTTTTGTAAAGTCGGATTTTTCAAGGATCGCGAACTAGCTGGTCGCCGAAGGCGGCTAGTTTAAAATAAATCATGCAAATTCCCTGTTAAACAGTAAATAATAAATGTCTATATACAGATATTCAAAAAATAGTTTTTCGACTGAAATTCGCCAAGAAGGATGGAGAAAAATTGTTTTGAAAAAACTAGGGTTAACGTCTATTCTAATTATCATAAAAAGGGGCTATTGAAATACGACAAGCAAGTGCTTGTTGTCACATCTTAGCTGATGTCTTCGTTAGCGTCAGCATATTTCAAGAACGTAATCAGAAGCTATTGAACGTATAAAAATACCACTTAAAAAGTGGCATTATTGACAGATGGAGCTGATTAGCTCCTTCTGTTATCGTATTAAGCTAAGCAAGGAAAATTGCTCTACATAAATAACACATACTCGATGTTGAACTAATTCCTTTGGGATGTATTTCGGAAGAAAATCGTAGAGGCTACATATGATAGCAAAATCAATGAAACTGCATATATCTATCTAATTTATGATGAATCAAATTATAACAATTGTAAACTAATATCGACAGACTTTGAGTGGCTTCTCAATATTTCATATGAAGGCAGTAAAAGTGAATTTGCTCTCTAAAAAAGACAAATTTTAATAGCTGAAGTAACACTTATAATCTACCGAAACTATATCGTAGAAGCTATAACAGAGTTTACACAAACGACATACAATTTTTCTAATTTGTAGTTAAAGTAATGGAAACAAATGTAAAGAACAAACTTTGTATCATGTGTGATATGATAGTAATCTCATTCCAAGCAATACAAACTTTATCACTGTTGATAAAAAACTGAAAATAAACCAGATTGTTTTTTACATCAAATAACGATGAGAAACGTCTGCGAAATTTTCAAATACTGAAAAGGAAAGATTTTTTTAGAGAAAATCGTAACAGCTATATTCACAAATATTCCATCGACGCTGCCTACATTAATCTTAAGTGTGGAATATTTCATTTAAGATATATTTCACATGTGAAGAGATTGATTGTTAAAAACTGATAACTTTCCCCCACCATCTAGATTATTGTGAGTGGTATTGGTTTGATAATAACAAATTCCTGCTCTATGTTGGTGATGATGTCTCATTTACTTTGGAATACATATCCAAAACTTTGAGCTTTCATAGTTTAACTGAGAGAAATACACGGTTGACCGTTCTAGGTTATTATCTGAAGGGATATTCCATTAGCTTGTCGTCAGATTGCATTGGGAATTACGGGGTTAGATCTTCCAGTCACCAGAAAGTTTTGTAGGTACAGAATACCGTCTGTTTTTTTGGATCAAGTGCTTACTCATGTGTTCTTCTGAATATACATACAAGCATGGAATTAATGTATAGTGAAGACACTTGTAGATTTTTCAACCTCATTCTAACATTAAAAAAAAAAAAAAAAAAAAGATATCCTGAATAGTGGGTTGTATGTGCCGCATTTGTAATTTAGCTTCTATGCTTACTACAACTAAATCTAATTCAATTTGATTTCTTGATGCGGTGGCATAATAAATCATTGCTTTATGAAATGTCTTTGAACAGCCTTAAAATCTCACAGTTAGAATTTCCTTCTAGTAGTTTGAGTAAAAATACTGATGTCCTGTAAAGTTAATACTACCCTTTCATTTGACGAAATGAAATTTGTAATTCCATACTTAGATACCAATTTGAGTATATCATTTCATAATGTATTAAACATTAAAAGCTTTTTTAAACCTTTTTTTCTTCTTTTTTTCCCTCAAAAATGTATATTTCAATGTGCACTTTTATGATTCTCATACAACACTAGGTGTCACCTTAAGTAATTTTTTCTCTTGATAAGTAGAATAGTAAGTTTATTTTGTCAAAATTATAATTTTTTAATTATGTTTTTGTGGCCTTTTTACAAAAAAAGTTTCTTTTCAAGATATTTATAAGAGACTATGAGATTGAACTTATATTTTTCTCCTAGAAGGGGAGAAAAGTTAAATATTTAAAATGATAAAATATGGTATTGATAATTAACAAGTAGAATTTAGACATATGACTGAACACTTTTACAAGAATAAAAATATGTATTTCTGTTAATGAAATATTAATTTTCATTTCCCAAGAAGAAAGAAAAATCCTTATATATATATATATATTTAAATAAATAATTATTGTGCTACACAAAAGCAGAAATGTTGCAGATAAATCAAAACTAATCAATATATATAAAAAAAGACAATAAATGTTTTCACTACTGCAATTTGAAATGTACATTTAATTGATCGTTAGTTTCGTAATAAAAAACTGAGGGGGAAAAAATCATAATTCGTCGTACGAAAACTCAGAAATCAAATCAAAGCAAGTGATTATTTTTATCAATATATCTTAAAAGGAATTGCATAAAGAAAATGTAGCTATAATTGTTATTAGTGTTATTTCTTTCTTTCTTTCTTTCTTTTCTTTTTTATGGTTATTTGTGTGCATATTCAAAGGAGTTTATAAATGTCGAATTCGAGATTAATTTACAGAAACTTATCTTTACACTATTTAAAGAAATAAAAGAAAGTATATGAAATATATCTTTAGTTTAATCTTTATTATTACGATGTGTTTTAAAAATAAGTGCATCTACTGTACAGAGTTTTTTAACTTTTAGAATTTTACAAGAAGTGAGGAGATTTTGTGACTTTAAAATTAATAAATTATTGTTTGTTTTCAGAATAAATTCCATAAATTTTATTGAAAAATACTTTTGTAAAAATTTTCAGCAGAGTATTTGCAAAAATTATTCTGTGTCGGGACGTTATCAAAAGCTTAAGTTGTCGACCAGTGTTAATAATTATTACTAAGATTTTATATATTTTTTCTCTCGAATAAAATTAATCTTTCTCGTTTTGAATTAAGTAGATTTATTAATTTTAATTTGACAACTATTAAAAATTATAAACTGAATTTTTTGAAAAGAAGACTAAAGATTTAAATTTTTCAAAGCTATTTTTATTTTAAATTTTATTGTTACTTTTAAATTTTATAACTATGTTGTTTATTTAATTTTTTAATGAATGTACATTTAGTAAACTTTTTTATAAAAATAATATAAAAATCATAGATAAAATATATTGCTTTTCATTTTAATTTCATAAATTAGAACCTCTTTAAAATGCCACTAAATCGTCTTCTCCTTTTGCATTAAATGATAAAATCCGATATTCAGTATGTATTTAGCATCTCGTTCAAAGCAAAGGTGTGTGTATGTACATATTTTATTTTGTACACCTTCTTTATGCATAAGAAATATTATTTGATATTATATTTTATTTATATTGCCACCATTTTTCTGGTATGGTGTGGTTCTGAAAATATCTCTGAAATTGCAATATATTTTGATAAGAGATGCGACCGTTAGGATTTTTAAAGTTAACTAAAACACGAAATTATAAAGCAGAATTGATGCCATCTGTAAATAAATTTATTTTTATGCTCCTATCCATTTTCGAATAAGGCTTGAAATTATAAGTACAGCAAATAACTTAAATATTTACATCTTTTCTTTCAAAAAAAAAATACGCGAATTTTTTTGTGAAATTTTTCAATTTAAAATATTTTTCATTAGAATTTGTGACAGAGAGATTTCAGCATTTACAATAACAAAATATAAATCTTTTTAAAATTAAAATTTTACAAACAATTCCTAAGAATCTAATATAATGTTCCTAATTCCATTATTATCTAAAATAACATCCCTTTTGTCAAAACCATTAAAATAAATTAAACAATATATTGTATTTTTAAAACACTCAGTTTTGTAAATTCCATATCCTTAAGCTACTCGGAAAATGCATTAGAACGACGACGATAAACATTTTTAAAACTTTCGTCACTTAAAGAAACATTCTTAAAATTTTCACATTGTTTTGATTTGAAATATAATTGAAAACCCTTTGAGGCAATTAATCAACAACGTTTTCTTTTATTGTTGTCTATCACATCAGAAGTAAAATCTTTACTGTTAGTATTTCAAACAAATCCATTGTTTACAGTCCGATAACGGAAAATAAAATAAAATATAATTGAAACAGCTTTATTATTTGTATTATAATCTTCATCCTTAAGAAATTGCTTTTACAAAACACCAGTAATACAGGTATACTTGTCAAGTATAATAAAATACCTAAAGAAATATTGTGTTATTTTATTTCACATTGATATTCTATAAGATTTTATGATGTAAACTCATAAAGATTTTTATTGCATTAAGCCAGTTTCATGTTTATTTTATTTAGGAGATAGAAAGCTTATTTTAATTAAAGCTTATACATATTACTATGAAGTTTTTAAGATTGGCAAAACCTGGCATTTATTTAGATAATTTATTGAGGTAGTTACGTTCTTGAGTCTGAATTTAGACATAATCCACTGATTTTTATAATCTATGATCATAAGCGTATTTATTAATCTTTTAAGAATATTTGTGATGTACATTTATTTATTTATTTTTTATGCTAACAATTCTTAATAATGTACTTTGATTGTTATTAAAAGATAATGATACTATATATTTGTAATTAGATAAAATATTATTCCAGTGTCTGTCAATGTAATGTTTAAATTAAAAAATATATATATATATATATATAGCCTTCAAAAAGTAATTATTTATACTCAAAGACAATTTGGTTTTACATATATGTTTCTATTTATTATCCAATTAATAAGTCAAGAAATAAGAACTTACAGGTTACAATAAAAAATTTCGGTACAAAATTTAAAAGTAAGTGAACAGATGGTCTCCAAGCTGGTATATTTATTAAGATTACTATATTTATTATATTTATTACATTTATTGTAATTATTATAATTATTTATTTATTATATATATATATATATATATATATATATATATATATATATATATATATATATATATATATATATTAATAAAATATATTTTAAAAATATTGTCTTTAATAATTCTTTAGATAAATTGAAATTCCATTGAGGAAAATAATAGGACTCATTTATATTGAAGATTAATTTTATACCGTTTCCTAAGATGATTTATGAATCGTAATATTTTTTTTTAAGATACTGAAATGCAATGTAATAGGAATATATTTTTTAATAACATAGAAATTGCTTGAGATCGTAAATTTGTCATAATTATCAGCGTAACTTTTAATAAAATTACATTTAGGCTGATTTCTAGTACTTGTAACTTCCAGTTAGTTTTTAATTTCTCCCTTAATAAGCTGCTGTCACTTATTAATCACAATTTTTGATTCTACTCATTTGAATTAGGTTTAAACTAAAAGTTTATTTTTATTCTTTATAAATATTTTCTTTTTCTTTAATGTATTAATATAATTAAAATTTGCTGTTAAAAATATGGGATACAATATAATTATAATGATTGCAAAATCATTAAAAATGATGATAAAATGCCATCATTATCCGAAAAAAACCAAAAATATACATATAAACAGTAATAATTTTGTCAACACTTGGAAGTCTATAGCCCGAACGTTGCCATTTTCGGGTTGCAATTATCGGTGAAGCGAATTAAGAGCAAGAGTCTCTCGGGATCAGCTGTTAACTCTCTCAGCTAAAAAGATATCGAATTCATATGTTCGCGGTATTTTCAGATGTGATTAAACAATTTTTTTATCAATATATATATATATATATGTGTGTGTGTGTGTGTGTGTGTGTTGGTGACATCACTAAACATGAATGAGCATAGGAAAATAATCAGAGTTGCTTTTAACGTTCCTTTGAGGAAATCGGTACTTTGAAATGTGACTTATAAAAAAGCAAATTTTACTAAATATTGTTTGTATACAAATAAAACTTAAGGTAAGCTTTTATTTATGTCTAAGTAAAACTTACCGATAAAAAATATTTTCTTATTTAGCATATTTTTATTTTCTTTTTAACTGTAAACATGCGTTTTTCAATAATTTCTCATTACATATTAATTTTTAGTACATTTAAAAAGGCCATATATTAGGAATAAGAACAGTTTGAAGTTTATATATATATATATATATATATTAAAATCGATATCTTGCAAGCATTTTTCAAAATATAGTGAAAAGAAGGAAAAACCTTAATCTAGAGTGAGATATGTGGTCGAAAGAGTCCATACGTGAAAGTGTTAAAGAAAAAAAAAATCCATAATACTCGCTTGATTATTATCCACAAAATCCCGTATAACAAGTAAGAAGCAGATTTAAAAATAAATTGATAAATTACATATTGACAGCAATGAGAACTATCAGTCGTAATCAGACTTAATTTAGAAAAAAAAAAAATTGTAATAATAATAATAAACATAACAAAGAGGTTTAAAAAAGCTCAGAATTTAAAAAACTTTGTCATCAAGATCTCACAACTATTTAGAGAGTATAAAAATTGTAGGATTTCAAACTAGAGTGCCATGTTTATCCCGTATATATATATATATATATATATATTACATTTTTTAACATGTTTCATTAAATATAGTAGTTTTATTTTTAAAACGGCTTAGTTTACGACGAAACTCACACGCATTAAATGCTTTGACATGTTTATATCGTTTCAAATAATGAAACTTTTATGATGTTTATACTGTATTTTACATAAAAATCCTATAGAAATAAATAATTTTATTTGATCTATATCACGATTTTTCAGGAACGCAATATTCATGATTCACACTATTATTGCTCACTATTATTTTTATTATGTTTGTTTTAGGACTAATAAAGCTTATTCTATTACAGTAGATAGCTGCTTTTACATTACATTCAAGGCTAATATTTCATTCTTGATGAATATTGTATTCAATAATTTCTGACAAGAAACAATTATTGTGTGTGTTTATCGTGAAATTTATAATACACTGTAAAAACAAAAATGTCCTGTTATAATACAGAAAGTTCTGACAGCAAAGTTGCCATAAAATATCTGTATGTTATACGAAAAGTAGGTTCAAAAAAATCTTTTGTATAAGAACAATAGGGAGGATATCCGTACACAACAGATTTTTACTTTCCGAACACTATAGTGAGGAAAGTATTGTAATCATGTCAAAAATCCGAATTCGAGATTTTGATGTTTCTATACGTTTCGAGGTCCAACGAGTCCGTTTTCACTATTTTTACGATGATGTATGTATGTGTGTGTGTATGTATGTGTGTATGTATGTGTGTATGTATGTGTGTATGTATGTGTGTATGTCTGTGAGTGAACACGCTAGCGTCTAAACGCTTCGTTCGAATAAGCTGAAAGTTGGTACGTATATTGTAAGTCACCATAGTACGAACCCTATAGATTTTGGTGAATCTAGCACTTATAGTTTTTTTACAGGGACACAAAGAAAAATTCTTTATCATTATGACCAAGGGACCAAAATCTTAAAAGTGCGATAGCATCTAAACGCCTTATTCAATTGAGCAAAAACTTTATACACATATTATAGGTCACAGATACTCAATCTGTATAGATTTTGGAGAATCTAGCACTTATAGTTTTTTTACAGGGACACAAAGAAAAATTCTTTGCCAAATTTTTAAAAGTGTGATAGCGTCTAAACGCCTTATTAATCTCCGCAAAGAATTTGTACACATGTTATAGGTCACATTTTAACCAACTGTATAGATTTTGGTGAATCTAGCACTTACAGTTTTTTTACAGGGACACAAAGAAAAATTCTTTATCTTTATGGCCTATGAGACCAGCGATAGCATCTAAACGCCTTATTCAATTGAGCTGAAAATTTGTATGAATATTATAAATCACTGTTGCACTAACTATAAGCATTTTGGTGAATCTAGCATTTATAGATTTTTACAGGGACACAACGAAAAATTCTTTATCCTTATGATCTAAGGGCTCAAAGTTCAGTAGCGTTAAATAAAACCTCGTGTGATATATGGAGAAAAATACTCAAACACTCTGTTATGGTTTTCTCTTTTTTGTTTGTTTAGCAACTCCTCTTTCTTTATTTTATCTACAAAACTGTTAGTTACTCAATGTTCGGAAAGTCGAGTGGAGTCACTCCAGATTTTTTTAATAGGGCACATTGTAAAATATCTCGAATTAAGTAAAATTCTCCTGTTTTTCTTGTCAGGATCGATTCCGTGTTCACCGCATTGTAGGTGACGATTTTAACTCTCAAGCACAAAAGAGAAATTTGTGATGTTACTGAATCTTGCTTTGATAATAATATCTGTATAAAAAAAAAATATGTAATTATCAGATATGATCTGTATATATGATTACAGATTTTACCTGGTTACAGAAAAAAAAATTGTGCTTTGAGAGACTGAGACGTAATTTTAATATAAATTTCTGTAGTTTTACAAAACATAAATTTTTAGTGGAAAAAACTACAGAATTTTTAACAGATTTTTTTTTTTTTTTTTTTTTTTTTTTTTTTTTTTTTAAGTGCATTTGTTTATAAACTCATAATACACTTTTTATATTATCTTTCTCTAAAAATTCTTATTCTAAACATCTAATTGTGTTTTCTTAAATTTTGTATTAATTGAGTTTTGAAATTACTTACATATAATATGAAAACTAAATTGCGCATTTAATAAATTCACGAAAACTTAAATGATAAAAATAATGTGTATAGTTTAATAAATAAATAGATTTCTTAACTCCTTTTACAATTATATGTTACTATGCTTTACATGATTTATTTACAGATATTGTTCTTATTACTTATACGACAAACGTGTACTATCTTCGCATATATATTTTTCGATACAAAATAATTCTCAAAACCAGGGCCGCATTTTCTTCATTCCTACATAGTTATAATACCGAAGCTATTTCTCTTATGCTGTCTTATCATCAAAAGTTCTTATTAAAGATAACGTATCTAACATTATGCTCAGGTGTATTAATTTCTGTGTAATCAAAGCTTTTCTCTTTCTTTTCAGTCTCGACTATTCTGAACCTTCTTATGTATGAAAATACATTCTTTTCATAGGAGGAAACATCTTTCAGTTATTTCTATTTAATACTTGTCATTGTTAAGAAAACCAGTTTTAATAGAAATATAATTTTCTTGTGAAAATAGTTCGATAGTATACTAAATATATCGTAAATACATGTTAAATATAGTAAATATGCAGTAAAAACAAATGTGTAATAATAAGTGTATTTGTAATTAAAAAAAAATCTCTTAAAAATCTAAATCACTCTTATAAAAATATTTAAGATCATATTATTAAACAAAATATTTTCCTAGAAATAGTGCTTGCAGAAACGATAAAACAAGTAAAAAAAAGTGATTTTATTGCACTTTTGTAGAGTTTGTTACTAAAATATATTATGGAAATGCATAAAGTCTATCCATATTTTGAAATTAAATTGAAGCAATACAAAAAATGATTTTACTCAAACTTTTACATTAAATCAATTAAGTGTATCATATGCTGTATAAAACCACTTTATACGAGATGATACTAATGTATGATTATTGGAGAATAAATCAGATAAAAATTATTAGAAATTACATAGTGCTCGTGCATAGTGTATTTTCAAGACAAAAATCTAAAAAATTAAAATTAAATAAATAAAAATAGATTACCAGGATATATTTTCAAAGATTTAAGTAAATGTATGTAAAATATCAATACAAACCTCGATTTTGAAACCGTTCTATTTTACTGTTATCCCAATTTATTAAAGTAAAAAGATACGAAACCACAATTTTAATGTTGAACTAAACTTTTTATCCGACGTCTTTTACACAAGATTTCAAAAATTATTTGTATCTTTCATTGAACAATATATAAACCATGTCATTTAAGGAATTTTTTTTGCGTTGTTTTTATATTTATTTACTTGTCTGAGAACACGGTAGCTATTTAGTAATATTTGTGCTTGATGTGTTTGGGTCCTAGGGCAGGATATGGCATGTAACCCGTAAGGGTGTCTTTCAAAGGGTACCTAGCCCACTTTTGTGAGAATGAATTCAGTGTTAGAAAATAGAGAGAAACAAATAAGAGAAAATTCCCCACTCAAGACTGATTCAAAAATTTAGTTATTGAATTAAAAAAAAAAAAGGAAAATCTCTTTCCGATGTCTTTCTATCTCTATATATAGTATTTTATTTTATTTCAAATAAAAAAAAGGCTTCTATAATATAATAAAGCTTACATTAAATAATACATTATTTATAACATAGTACAAAGTAGCTATTCTTTTTGCACTAAAAATAAACTCCAAAAACCTTTAAGTTATTGGATTTAAAATATTATCCCCTAGGGCGGATTGCGTTAAGGTTTTCTTAAAAGTTATAATATGTTTTATCGTTTCTATCCCAAGTGGATTGTAGGTGTTTTTGCTAATTTTATGTTTAATATTTATAGCAGCTTTGCGGCATTTAATCAATCCTGGATATTTTGATGTCTCAATTCTCCCTTTTTAAGGATAAAAAGATTTTTCTGTAACTTACTGTAAATATATCATTGAAAAAAATATTTTTTAAAGTAAAATTATTATGATTTGTTATGTCTTGTAAATCTTCAACGCAACATATAGTTTATTTTTATTTGTTTATTTATTTTTATTAAAGTTGAATCTTAAAAATGGCATACTTACATAATTAGAAAAAATATATTGGATTCTTCTTTTTCATGAATGTCAAATGTTACGTGTAAATTTTATACTTTATATATTTTATTATAGTATAAATAATAATAATTCGGGCAATGTTGAAAAAACAATTTAAATAATCTGGTGTGTCACTCACACGACTTTCTCTTACCCTGAAATTTAATACTATAAATACAGGTTGCAGATTAAAACGTAAGATAACGAGTACTGCTATGTAAACCTGTGTTAAACAATTCATATTAGGCTTCTGAGGAGTTTTACACGATAATTAGTTCTGTGTGAGGAGGGCTACCGCCCCCCCCCACTTAACCCCCCGTGTCATTAATGCACTTACATTTATATAGAATTTAATTCGGTTATTAAAAAATAATTCTGTTTTTAAAAAATAATTTATTAAAATTATTGTTTAAATAAATTATCTTTTATGATAATGCAGACGATTTCCATATTAGAGAAGTAGTATAACACAAATATCCAAAAAAAATTCATTTTATTCTCAATATTTAAAAAAAAAAAAAAAAATCTAAGTTTTGTTTTGTTAAAAGTAAAAAAATCGATAACTTTGTTTTAAATTATCGCAGATCGATTGTTAAACCATTCGTTTTAAAGGTATTGGCGAGCTCTTTTCAAAGATACCCATCATGAAAATTTACTCCCCTCGAGAGGGGAGTAAATTCCTCGCCTTCCCCCCCAGGGGGTAGGCGAGGCTCCTACATAAACAATTTTTTTTCCCAGTTAACTATCTCTATTACAAAAAATATATATTCGTTTCATTTGGTTTAGTGCCGGCTATAGACGTTAAACTCTACTTACCTGCAATTTCCCCCATAGACGTAATGTATTAGAATTCTCTTGATTGTCCCTGTACACGAACCATTTGCTTGACCTTAACGAAAAGCTTACTGTAGAATCCCTATATGATACACATTTAGAATACCAAGTTTGAACTTTCTGCCATAATTTGTTTTTGATATATGCTGATAACAGACAGACACATACACAGACAAATGGTCTGTGTGTATGTCTGTCTGTGTGTGTGAGTGTGTGTCTGTGTGTGTATCTGTGTGTGTATCTGTGTGTCTGTGTGTGTGTTTGTCTGTTATCAGCAAATCTCAAAAACAAATTATGGCAGAAAGTTCAAACTTGGTATTCTAAATGTGTATCATATATTGATGCTACAGTAAGCTTTTCGTTAAGATCAAGCAAATGGTTCGTGTACAGGGACAATCAAGAGAATTCTAATACATTACGTCCATGAGGTAAATTGCAGGTAAGTAGAGTTTGCCAAATGTAACGAATATATATATTTTTGTCATACAGATAGTTAACAGGGAAAAAAAATTTTGTGTATGCAGGAGCCTCGCCTCCCCCTCGAGGGGAGTAAATTTTCATGATGCGTATCTTTCAAAAGATCTCGCCAATACCTTTAAAACGAATGGTTGAACCATCGATCTGCGATAATTTAAAACAAAGTTATCGTTTTTTTTTTTTACTTTTAACGAAAAAAAACTTAGAATTTTTTTTTTTTTTAATTTATTGAGAATAAAATGTTTTTTTTTTTTTTTTTTTTTTTTTTTTTTTTAATATTTGGTGCTATACTACTTCTCTAATATGGAAATCGTCTGCATTATCATAAAAGATAATTTATTTAAACAATAATTTTAATAGATAGTTTTTTAAAAACTGAATTATTTTTTAATAACCGAATTAAATTCTATATAAATGTAGGTGCATTGATGAAACGGGGGATTGCTCACAGAGTTAATTATCATATAAAACTCTCCGGAAACCTAATTTGAATTGTTTAACATAGGTTTACATAACATCATTATCTTACCTCTCAATCTCCAACTTGTATTTATCGTATTAAATTTCAGGGTAAGAGAAAGTCGTGTGAGTGACACACCAGATTATTTCCTTTCGGTTACGATTATCTATATCAGAGAAATTATTTTTTTGGAAAAATGTTCATTCGAGATGTTCTTGGGGTTTAATTTATCTATATCCTCATTAAATTCAGCATTGTTCAGGCTCTTGCTATATTTATTACTATTAGGTATAACATTACTCTTGTCAAAAATGCTTGGAAAAATACTTTTTTTTTTTTTTTTTTTTTTTTTTTTTAAGGATATTAAATACAGTTTTCAACACATGTATTTAATAATGTGCATATTTCTCGCTATTTTTGTGAATAAATCAAACTATGTTGCAATATAGTTTTTAAAATAAGGTATATATATATTGTCTATCTTTTTATCTGTCTGTCTTCCGCCCCCAGTGTCCGTAAATATTTTCAGAATTTTTAAGAAATGATATACATTAATGAAGTTCACTATTAAATGTTCCCTATTCAAAATTACATTAATAAGTCATGTACAACTAGTTTGTGTACAGGGACAAAAAATAAATAAATAAATAAATAAAATTCCAATGCATTGCCGTTTAGAAAAGACAATTTTAAAATTCCCATTTAAAAAACTTTTTACTGTAATAATCATAAAGAAATTGACATTTATTGTTATTATTATTATTATTATTATTATTATTATTATTTTTTTTTTTTTTTTTGTTAAACGTAATATGATTATCCTCATATTTACAGGGCTACACTAAATTATTCAGATACATTAAGGGCTGCAATTATAATTTAACGGCAGGATTTTCTGTTGTGTTAAATTTTTTTAACACGTTCTAAAAATGTCTAAGAGTGGCTTTAAATTCAATTAGTCAATCTGTATACTTTTCCGATCTTCTGTCTGCTGTATGATAATGTAGGCAAAGAATATGGAAAGTTATGCGATACAACAATTGCGTACAGTTGGAAAGTGATAATGCATGATTTTTCTTTCTTTTTTTTTTTCTTAAGTATTGTACATAACTTTTCGTTAGATTTATGTATGTCTTCATCATGGACAACATAGTATACGGTAACACTGCTTCTTCGTCTTATTTATTTATTTATTTGTTTTTTAATTAAGAAATTTCACTATGAGAAACTGATCAATTCTATGTGTCCATTCTGGTCCAATGTATCCTTTGTGTATTTAGGCATTATACTGATTTATATCACCTATGAAGATAAAAAGTAACTATCAAAATATGTATTGAGTGTAGTCACTTGTAAAACACTACAATTTACCAATTGAAATACAGAATGTAAAATTGCCTGATCTCGCCATTGACATTCATTTCTTACATTTCCCATCTGAGGGTCACCAAAGCGGGAATGCAATCACATCTGTAAAGGATCAAAAGTATACTACTATTAGTTCTACTACTAGCTACTATTTGTTCTTGAGATATGATGATGACACACATACACACACACACACACATACACACACACAGAGAGAGAGAGAGAGACCAACGGCTAAAAACATGATTTTCGGATTCAGGGAACCTCAAAACGTGTAAATATAACAAAAACTCACGTTCGAAAATTTAATCCTAAAACAACATTTTCTCTACCTTTTGGGTAAGAGAAAGTAAAAATGGATTATTTTTAAAAGAAATTTTCCTAAGTATTTAAAAAAAAAAAAAAAAAGATGTATATTTCGAAAGTTTATGACTTTTTGGCAAGTGTTAGATATTAATTATTCCAATTCATAGAATTTTCTATAATATTTACAAAAGTTTTTTGCTGAATAAATGCATCGAAAATGGTAAATACATTATTCAGTAACTTTTAAAAAAATATTTAGACTTTTTATTTTTTTAAATCTTAATTTGATAGAATTTTGGATAAAATTGAATATCATCAACTAATATAGTCTATGTATATATATTGAAAAATGTATTGCGTATCCTCTTTTTTTTTAAAACAGTTTTAAAAATAAAGGGCAGAATTTACTTCTATTTTATACATTTTATAAATTGTCGGTAAAGAATGTACTTTTCTTTCTTCATTTCATCAGATAAAGTGCATGCAAAACAATTTTCGAGATCCCATCTTTAAATTTATATGATAAACAAACATAGTAAAACTGTAAATAAAGTAAATAAATGTTGAAATTCTGCAATCAATAATTTAAATTTTTCCTTTTAACTTTTAAGACATAATACAGATATTTCAAATAGTGCCTCTATTTTTCTAAATTTGAGATATCTTAGTTATTGTTTTTATTCATTGAAGAAATTTGTTTAGATGTTAAAATATACTAAATACCATGATAAATTATACCCATACCTATTCACATATTACAATCTATATCATTTATTGAAAATTGAAAGGGGATAATTATCAATTAAATATGTCAAGCTCTTATAAATATGTCAATTAAATATGTCAAGCTCAAAGCCTGTATAAAATGGTTCTGCTTTAATTAAAAATTAGTTTAATTTGAAGAAAAGTTTATGAATTACACAAAATAGGTTAAACATTTAAAAAATATATAAATTAATATTTTTGAAGTTTATTCCATAACATATTTTTTATATAAATGTCATTAAACATGTCATTAGTCATCAAATTTGTTTTTCAGGCGTCCGTAGACTTTCAAAATATCAAAATTGGGCTAAAATGTCTATGTTTCGGTTTTTCTAAAATATGAAACTGTATAACAGTAGTAATGTGTGTCAAAAAGAATTTTTTTTAATTTCGATCATTCCGCGCTGAGCTATAAGCGTTTACATTTGTAAACAAATATTGTATCTGTTTAAAAAGAAAATTTCAATTAATATTTTTTAAAAACTAATTTTTACGTATAGTTCTGTCAAGTTAAAATATTCCATGAGTCTTATTTCTGATTGAATCTCCGTGAAATTTCTTTGAATATCATATATATATGTATATATATATGTGTGTATTTGTATGGCTTAGCAAAATATTTAGTTACATTTTCCTATTTTAGTTTTTTACACTTTAAAATCATGAAATAAATGATTAATAATAATAATAATGAATTTTGGAAAACAAATTTTTATTTTATTTATTTTTATATATATTTTTTTTTTTTTTAATTCATTTTTTACATAATTATGACTTAAATTAGAAATGTCAACTAACTTTTGTAAAAATTAGTTTTTAGTTTGATATCTGTAAAAAAAAAAAAAAAAAAAAAAAATGAACTCAAACTTAATAATCAAGGAGCATTTTGAATAATAATTAATAATTTTAAGGAATATCTTAAGTAATGTGAATATTAATTTTAAAAGGACATTTCCCATCTACCAAATAGTTTAATATGAAACCCTTTGCAGTAATAGAAAAAAAAACAAGAGAAAACACTTTTTTTTTTTTTTTTTTTTTTTTTTTTGGGGGGGGGGGGGATAGTACAAATAAATATTAAAAAAGAATTTTTGAAAAAAAAAAAAATTTGGTCTGCAATCACAGGAAAGTAAATTGACAAATAAAAGTTCAATTATGTTCATTAAATACATTCCTATTAACTATGTACTCAGAAAAAAAAACAAAAAAAAAAAAACTAAAATTTGAAATTATAACACTGCACTGTTGAATGTAATTACACGTGCCATCTATTTTGGTAGGAACAAATTTAGCGTCTAATTACCTAAATAATAATAATAATAGTGATAAATATCCAAAATTTAATATAACTATAATGTTTAAAGGTTTGAGCAGCGATGTCAAATACATCCCATCCACCCTCTCATAGGAACCAGTCACTCGTTCGGAGTGTGAAAGAGCTTAGTCTATGATAGAGAGAGAAAAAAAAAAAAGCTTTTTAATCTATGTTCAGAATTAAATATATTAATTCTTTTTGCCGTGCAAGTAAAATACGTAGCAGAATGTTTTATTCAGGTGTGGAAATATTCTTTCCATCAGTATTTCTTAATAATAACCTCAATGTAAAAATACAATTAATATTTTTAAATAAAAATAGTGTTGTTTATGATTGTAGGGATAAGCAAACATTCGTTTAAAAGAAGTAAATTTTATTATACATTGTACATTAATAGGATTAGTTATTTTGTTATACTTAGAAAAAGTTCTGTAACTGACATCTAGAATCTAAATTGCGGCTCAATAAAAAATAATTGCATGTCATCCTTATAAATTGTAGTTTACTTTGAAAGCGAGTTCTAGAAAATCCTATAAGAAATTTAGAGCTTTTGTCTATATTATCGAGGTCAACTTTATTTTAAAAATCTCTGCAAATAAATGTGAGGTGAGTACAACTATAATCTTAGTTTATGACCCAATTCTAGAAAATCAAGCGAGAGTTTCTCGCAATACAAAAGATTCAGAATAATCAGAATATTACTTCACCATCTAGAAATGTATAGACTATAAATTCACAATCTTTTCGTCTATTCAGCTTATTGGCATGCCTTATACGAATATGTTGGAAATCTAAATTTCTAGTTTAGGAATTTAGAAAATGACTACTTATTCGTTCTAGATGAAGGTGGTATATATATATATATATATATATATATATATATATATATATATATATATATATATATATATGTATATATATATACCAGTGTAGTTCTTTAATGGTTTTGGATAATAACTCAATTTATTTTACAGCGTTTTATTTTATTTTATTTTATTTTATTTTATTTATACATAAGTTTTTAGCTAAAATAAATTAAGATACCTGTTTAACAGATTTTAAATATTTAGAAAACTTATTAACACGCTTTTATTAGCTTCACCTGTATGTATGTATGTATGTATGCTTGTATGTATGTTTGTATGTTTGTAACTGCTCTGGGAGCAAACAAAAAGTCTATATTGTAAAAAAAGTCTTTCCCTGCGTGGACGTCGGGGTGTTGAGGTATAGCTCCGCGCTACGAACCTAAAAGTCTAGCGTTCGATCCCAGTCAGGGGAGATTTTTTTAAAAATGGTTTTTGTTTAATTCTAAATTATTTTAATTAAAGATTTAAATGTATGTAAATATTACGGTGTGACTCTCACACGATTTTCTCTTACCCTGCATTTTAATACTAAGATAGATATTTTGTGCTTTTTAGTTCACATTTCTATAAAAGCGTGTTCTTTAATTTTTTATAACTATAATTATTTTATTACTTTAATTTTTTGTACTATTTGGATTTACGTATTTTTTATTTAATTCATATAATATATATACACATATATATGGATAGTTGATTGTAAAAGTGAATTATCTCCTTGTAAATGGATTTTGAAATAACGAACTCTTTGTAAACTTATGCGGATAGAAAAATGACAAGTTTCAGTAAATGTTATCACTTTTTTTGTGTTTAATACAACTCAGAATTATAAGAATTTATAAATTATGTTAAATATAATTTAAACTAACATAGAAACTTCATTTTTATAATGAATACATAGAAGTTATAATTTTCTGACAATAACAAGTAATGCCATTTATCTGATTTTAATACAATTATTGGTTTCTTCACTTTTATAATGAAAAATGTGACTAAATGTGATACAACTAAGCAAAAATATACATATTTAAAAAATTTGGACTTACATCATTTTTATAATGAACCTTCCAAAAATGTGTGTATGTGTCCAGCAATTCTACCCGTTCTTAGCATGTGGTAAACCACGCTTGTTTTTAAGAAAAAACCTAGAAATTTAGCATAATGTTTATTCTTAGTAAAATGTGAAGGTCTTTCGAAATTTAACCCTTAAGGGGTAAAGGGAGGTATTTAGCACTTTTACGCGTTCTTCACATGTGAGAAATTTCAAAGGTTTCCTGTAGAAGCTTGAAAATTAACAAAATGTCTCTTCTATGCGCTTATTAGGGTGAAATTTGAGGATTTTCCAAAATTTAACTTTTAAGTGGTGAAAGGAGGTATTTAGCTTTCCTACACGATCTTCGCAGATGAAAAATCGCATTGTTTAAAAAAAAAAAAAAAAAAAATAGATTTAAGCAAAGCCTGGTTTTCATCAGAATTCAGAATAAAGATCTCTTGCCAACGAGACAAATTAATTGGTTTTGCTTACAAATTTTCATGTTTAATTCTTGCCTCGTGCGAAGAATGGGTAAAATTGCTAGTAAATATAGGGGAGAGTGGAGTACAAGGGACCAATTTTGAAATTTTTGGTGTTTACTCACAAAGTAATAATTTCTCGCCATTGAAAATATGTGTGCATATTTACTATATATTGAATCTTATGTGGCACTCAATCAAAAGCAATAATTACGTTTACTTTTTTCAATATAATTTTTTTTTTTAATAACAAGTGACAAATGGACCATTGCACCCCGACCGCGGGGTACAATGGTCAATGACATGGGGTAGTATGCATTAGTATGCTTTTTAAATTTGACCATAGGTCAAATTTAAAAAGCACACTAATGTAGTATGTTTTTTAATAGTATAAAATGTAGAATATATTATATTTGTTTATTTATGTCTTCGATTCATACAAATAATGTAAATTAATGAACATTAAAATTAGAAAATGATACGCTAAGCAATTTTTATGTTACTCAAAATCTGCTGTACCCCGTCTGGACTTCTGATAGCAAATGATTAAAAAAATAAAAAATCCTCTTAAAAAATATTTTAATGAAATTAAATATAATAATAGATGACCTCAGCTCTTTATTGTGCTAAATAACCTGTTCCAAAACATTATTTCTGAAAGACGAAAAGAAAAAATTTTTGACAAAAACTATTTTTTTTTTTTCTACCGTAAACTAAACTTCACGAATAAAATGCCTAAAATGTTAGTTAGACATGAAGTTTCTTGCTAAATATCATCATTGCAGTGCTGATATCTATGTACCAAAATACGAACCGTAAAAATAAATAAAAGAAAATAAATTATAGGGAGCGGTCCATTGTAATCCGTGGTCCATTGTACCCCACTCTCCCCTATGTAATCAGATATAATTCATAAACATTCGATATATACATTTTTAAAAATCTATTTATAATCAGGAAGGAATCACTAGATTTATTTAGAAAATGTATATAAACACATTAATTAGCCTCAAAAGTTTTTTTAAGATTTTATAAAATTATTTTATTCTGAGTTTTTATATAAAATTTGGCTTAAGAAATAAAAATACAAATAAATCTGTCATTATTACTTAGTAAAAAATAAAGGTTTTTTATTTTGTTGCAAATAGTTTATTAATATAAATAAAGCAAATATTTTTATGCGATCTACTTATAACGGTAGAAGATAATCGAGGGAAACTTAACTTTTCTGTTAGAGTTTCATGGTTATTCAGCAATTAGACAATTAGGCAGTGAATTACATTACTCGCAGACATTTAAATGCGGATTTAACATTTCTCTTGTCAAATCACAACTTCTACTCCTTGAGAATGATATACATTACATCTGAATTGTTTGTCATGGTTTATTATAGAAGTAAAGGTGTTAGTTAACTAAAAGTGAGTGTGTGCTATTAAACATCGTTAAGAGTAAAAAGATAGGGAGTTTCATTAATATATATTTTATTTACGTTAGCAAATAAAAATCTACTCAAGCTAAATTAGTAATTATTAAAAATAAAATTTTAAATGTTTAAAAATATTAAAAAGTAATTATTTAAAGTAGTTAAATACAAATTTTTGAGAGGATTTTTTTTTTTTTTTTTTTTTTTTTTTTCAGAATGTTTAGTGAATCATGCCTTAAGTATGTAAAATAATAACTATAATATGGTGTTTCAGTGTTTCTTTCTTATTTCGTATGCAATAGATTGTAATGTAGGGAAATTATTTTATCAGTTTTTATCATTAACTGTAAATTTTAAGTAGGGTTGAATGGGGGTAAAACGATGGAATTATTTATTTATTTATTTTTAAATCATTCTTATACTCTCAACACTTTTCCCATTATAAAAATTGCTATAGCAGGGGAGTTCATTAATGTATCCTGCTGAGATAGTTATATAAATATATATATATATATATATAAAGTTTTATCACAATAAAAAATTTAAAGTAAAAGTTACCTGCAATTTACACCACGTGGGGTAATTTGTAGGTACTTCAAATAATTTGAATCTATGGACAATAATGTACAAACTTAATGTATAAACTTAAACGCATACACAATTATATTTCTGTGCATTTTATTGTATTGGTACAATAGCAATAATAATAATAATAATAATAATAAAATTAAAGAGATTGAAAATTATACGTTTCGTAAACCTAACTATTATATTTATATTTAAGGGCCATTCTTGTTCGGAATCTTACAAAATACCTTTTCAATAACTTATGTGAAACTGATTAAAATGTGCTTAATGAAAAATATAATGGTGGTATACCTCTAAATTTCCCTAGTTTTTCTCGTTCATTACATTTTCTTATCTATTACCTTCTTTAAATCATCAACCAAGTTTAAAAATTCTCTTTAAAATTTCGATCATAGCATAATAGTTTCGTCTTTGCTATATAGTTGTGTTATCTTCTTAAATGTTCACTTAAAAGTAAAAGACCAAATTAGTATAAATTAAGGCTCTCTGTAAACAAAATGTAAATGTTTACGTCTCTCTTATAACCCCAGTAATTTATTATCATTAAATTTAATCGTTGAACTGGCTTTTCTCGGTTGATCTCTTGCTAGTACTAATGACATGGAATAGAATTAAGTTACGCAGTAGTCATGGAAGTTTAATCCTCTAATTATTTACATGATGTTTAAATCTGCAAAGTCTAAATGTTTCTTGTTCGTTTTTTTAGAAAACCCATCATTTGGTACTAAATTGTCTCAATAATGTTAAGAAATCATTGACAAATTGCAAATTCTATCATTCATTAATAATACTATTTGAGATTTAAAACATATAAACAAATCTGTTTTATATTTTTTTAAGAACGTTTTAATTATGCATATTTAACTATCATAAAATTGGTTATCATTGATATTCTGTACCTGCAATAATATATAACAAATTCTTCACAACAAATAGATTTTTTGTTTTCTAATGAACTAGTATTCCTAATATTGTGACCTTAAATTTCGTGAAGTAGAAATTATTGAAAATTAATTGTTATAAAAGATGTAATAATTAAAACCCGAATAAACTACTACGTCAGAAACGCCAAAGAAAAATATTGGAAATGCATACAGCTGTTTCGGTAGCTTAAAGCTCTTCAGTGCAAAAAGGATTCTGAATCAGGAGAAGTGCTCGTATATATAGGAGAGGGGCCGGACTTAGTTCAACTAATAGGACTACGGGAAAGGTGGGGAGAGTGCGTCACTTCTCCTGATTCAGAATCCTTTTTGCACTGAAGATGGTACGCTTTAGGCTACCGAAACAGCTGTATGCATTTCCAATATTTTTCTTTGACGTTTCTGGCGTAGTAGTTTATTCGGGTTTTAATATTCCAACGCCAAATCTCCTGTTATTATTAGATGTAATAATTATTTACGCTCGAGAGATTTTTATATTTTAAAAAATAAGCTCATCCATTTGGCGTACCTGTATTACTTTACTAAATTTTAGGAAAGAATTTTGAGTATTCATCTTTAAATCATTTATCTCTTATTATTGATGCGATAAATACCACTGGCATATACACTATCTACCAATACTTATTTGAACACGTTCGAATTTAGATGTTTTGTCAAATATCTTGAATAATTTTGTATGGATTATCTTCAAACTTTGTGAATATAAAGAACATGTTATACATTTCAGTAAAATTTTTACTCTTAAAATGAAAAGGGAACTGTAGTAGGAAATTAAAAAAGAGTCAAAATCTTTTGGATTACCCTGTAAACAATAACGGTTGAAATAGGTTCTTGCTGTAGCATTGAATTATGAGATGTTTCTAACCATCCGTATAAAATTTTATGAGGCTACCGCATATCTGTACTGATAAGTATAAAGGATTTAAGTCCATATTCTTGATTTTTCAGGAGACGAAAAATAAAGTTAAGCTAATTAAAAACAAATCAAAAGAATCGATTAGGAAAAAGGGATTTCGTTGATTTATACCCTTTATACCATTCAGGGATTGTCAACCTTCATTTAACAACGGAAAAAATTTGAATTAAATATTTTATACCATACATGAATGATAAATTTCGGACTTTTTTTACCAATGGATTTTCTCAAAGACTAAATGACATAGACTTAAATCCTTTATACCAATCGATAGAGAATCTTTTTCTGAGTCTGAATATGTACTTAACTCAAAATCGACATTTTTGGACTTAAATCCTTTATACTTATCAGTACAGATATATTCAGGGAGATATAATGGTTTCGTTAAAAAATTGAAAAATATCACTTTTTAATTGTAACACGCAGGGTATTAGACCCAGGCAAAGCCATTTTCAGAAAGTTTGTCGTACTGCATTAAACACAGCATACTGCAATCAGAATCTAAAAAAGTGAAATATCTTACAAAATATGAGTATATTTACTGTGTAACTGTTACCTATGCATGCGCAAACTTTTAATAAATTTCATTTGCATAAAATAATAACCAAAAATATTGAATTACTTATATGAAAACCCCAAATATCGTGTAAATTAAAAAAGTTATGAGAGATAGAATGAACAGAATTTCAGTTCCTCTCAATAGAAAAAAAAAAAAAAAAAAAAAAAAAAAAGATGATGATAGGGGTTCAATATTTATTTACAGTCGGCGTACACTGTATCACCATTGGGCATTAAGTGAATTAAAATAAAATTGTGAATAAAACACCTTATACTTTAGCTTATATTTTGAGATGAACTAAAATTCTGCTTATTTTATAGCTCATAACATTTTGAATTTATACGATAGATCTTTGGGGATTTTATATAAATAGCTCAATACTTTAGGCTATTGAATTATGGAAACGAAATTTTTTAAAAGCTTGCTCATTCATAGTTAAAATTATTTAATAAAACTTTTCATACTTCTTATGATATTTAACATTTTTGCTTAATGATTGCAGCATGCGTCTAATGTAGTCTGTCAAGTGTCTTAAAAATTGATTTGCACTCGGTCTAATACCCTACGTGTTACAATTTTAAAAATGGCATTTTTTTGCAATTTTTTAAAGAACTTTTATATCTCAGTAGATATATGTGGTAGCCTCATAAAAATTTATACTGATATTTAGAAGGATCCTTATAATTACATGCTACAGTCAAAATGCAATTCAAGCATTACGTTTTACAAAATGATCCAAAGCATTTTGGCAATTGTTTCATATTTTACTAGTCCCTTTTTCCTCTTCAGGGCAACAATTTTGCTGAAATATATGCTCTTTTTACTCCGAAAGTTTAAAGATAATTTCTACAGAGTTATTCTAGATATTTGACAAAATGACTAAATTCCAAATTATTCAAATACTTATTGGTAGATAGTGTATATGAACCGATGGCTCTTGTAGGACTAAATGCAGATACGCACAATCCTTATTTTTAAATAAGTTTTTTTTAGAGGAACGTCTAAAGAAGTGACCATTTTTTTCTTTTGCCTCCACTACAGACTCTCCGAGTACAAAGGGGACACTTGTAAAACGATGGAAGTTTTTAGTTTTAATAGATCAGCGATTGTCCGAATATAACAATATAATATATAAAATTAATACTTTTCGTAGTTTCTAATAGAAGTATAATATTATGCTATAAAAAAAAAAGCTAATATAATCAATACTACAAAAAATATACATGTATATATTTTTATTTACTTATTTATTTCCTTTTATTTGTTTATTTCCTTTATTTTATTTTTATTTCCTTTATTTTTTTTTCATTTTATTTCGATTATTTTATTTTTATTTCATTTATTTATTTCATTTTATACATTTATTACTTTCTCTACCCATAAGGTGGAGAAAGTATTGTTTTTGGGTCAAATATTTTACTTTCTCTTACCCTAAGGTAGAGAAAGTATTGTTTTTGGGTCAAATTTTCGAACGCGAGATTTTATCATATTTACACGTTTTGAGGTCCCCTGAATACGAAAAACATGTTTTTAGCAAATGGTCTGTGTGTGTGTGTGTCAGTGTGTCTGTGTGTGTGCCTGTTATCAGCATATCTCAAAAACAAATTATGGCAGAAAGTTCAAACTTGGTATTCTAAATGTGTAACATATACGGATTCTACAGTAAGCTTTTCGGTAAGATCAAGCAAATGGTTCGTGTACAGGGACAATCAAGAGAATTGAAATACATTACGTCTATGGGGGAAATTGCAGGTAAGTAGAGTTTAACGTCTATAGACTGCACTAAACCAAATGAAACGAAAATATATTTTTTGTAATAGAGATAGACTAGCTGGAACCCGTCGAATTCGACGATCATTTTATTGACCGTAATGTTTCAAAAAACGTCGCATCATTATTTAAATATATTTCAAGTTAAAACATCTAATATAATTTACGACATTTCACTTTAAAAAAAGAAAGTCAGAAAAATGCTCATAAATAGAAATACTATATATGACATCACTTTCTACAAAGTACAGTCAATGTGACGTCAAACTGACTCCAAATAAACAGTTCCTATCTTTCATTTTCTATTTCGTTTAATACTAAGACTACATGTTAGCTGACCCATCCGGCGTTTCCCGGGACCATGGTAATGACCTTAAATGAACCGTAAATTTGTATGGTTTTACATCTTTAACTCGTTTTTATTTGAATTTCTATTTTTAAATAAAAGCATCGTGAAAAAATAATCAGCTGTAACAAAAAAATTACCTCGAACCGAACGAAACTCTGCCTTGTGACCCTGGTGCCTTCGGTAGCGCATACGCCGGCCGCTAATAACATAAAAATATTCCCAGAAATCAACCTGGAACCGAACGAACCCGCCCGGTGTTGCCCGGGCCCATGATACCTTAAATGAACCTTAAATTTGTATGATTATATACCCTTTAACTCGATTTAATTTGAATTTCTGTTTTTAAATGAAAGCATCACGAAACAAATAATAAGCTGTAACAAAAAAAATTACCTCGAACCGAACGAAACTCTGCCTTGTGATCCCGGTGCCTGCGGCAGCGCATATGCTGGCAGCTAATAACATAAAAATATTCCCAAAAATTAACCTGAAACCGAACGAACCCGCCAGGGCCCATGATACCTTAAATGAACTTTAAATTTGTATGATTTTATACCTTTAACTCGATTTAGTTTGAATTTCTGTTTTTAAATGAAAGCATCACGAAAAAAATAATCAGCTGTAACAAAACAATTACCTAGAACCGAACGAAACTCTGCCTTGTGACCCCGGTGCCTGCGCCGCTAATAACATAAAAAAATTCCAAAAAATTAACCTGGAACTAAACGAACCCGCCCGGCAATGCCCGGACCCATGATAATAACCTTAAATGAACCTTAAATTTGTATGGTTTTATATCCTTAACTCGATTTTGTTTGAATTTCTATTTTTTAATGAAAGCATCACAAAAAAAAAAAAAAAAAAACCTCAAACAGAACGGAACTCGGGCTCATGGCCCGGTGCCTGCGGCAGCGTATATGCAGGCCGCTAATAACATGAAAAAATTCTAAAAAATAAACCTTTAACCGAGCGAACCTCTGACTTGTGTTACCTCTGCCTGTAGCTGCTGCACTGTATAGCAGGCATGCATGCTACGCACGCATTGCAAAATCCACTTTCCTCCACCAGGGGTGCCGTATGTTGTATACGAACATCACCAATCGCCTTGAATTTCCAAGACTTTTCAAATAAGGTGTCAGTGGTGGTGTCAACTGCAAAATCCTTTAGTTGCACTTTCCACCGCCAGGGGGCGCAGTGTGTTCTGTACGAACATCACCAACGGTCAGGAAATACCAAGACCTTTAAAATAAGATATAACATGATAGGGCCTACTACAAAATCACCTAGTTCCATTTTTCACCACCAGGGGGCGCACTATATTGTACACAAACATCCCCAATCAACATGAAATTTCAAGACCTCTATCACCAATCGCCTTGGATTTCCAAGACCTTTCAAATAAGGTGTCACATGCTGGTGTCAACTGCAAAATCATTTAGTTGAACTTTCCAACGACAGGGGGCGCAGTGTGTTCTGTACGAACATCACCAACGGTCAGGAAATACCAAGACCTTTAAAATAAGATATAACATGATAGGGTCTACTACAAAATCACCTAGTTCCATTTTTCACCACCAGGGGGCGCACTATATTGTACACAAACATCCCCAATCAACATGAAATTTCAAGACCTCTATCACCAATCGCCTTGGATTTCCAAGACCTTTCAAATAAGGTGTCACATGCTGGTGTCAACTGCAAAATCCTTTAGTTGCACTTTCCACCGTCAGGGGGCGCAGTGTGTTCTGTACGAACATCACCAACGGTCAGGAAATACCAAGACCTTTAAAATAAGATATAACATGACAGGGTCTACTACAAAATCACCTAGTTCCATTTTTCACCACCAGGGGGCGCACTATATTGTACACAAACATCCCCAATCAACATGAAATTTTAAGACCTCTATCACCAATCGCCTTGGATTTCCAAGACCTTTCAAATAAGGTGTCACATGCTGGTGTCAACTGCAAAATCATTTAGTTGAACTTTCCACCGACAGGGTCGCAGTGTGTTCTGTACGAACATCACCAACGGTCAGGAAATACCAGGACCTTTAAAATAAGATGTAACATGAGAGGGTCTACAGCAAAATCACCTAGTTCCATTTTTCACCACCAGGGGTCGCACTATATTGTATACAAACATCCCCATTCGACATGAAATTTCCAGACCTTTAAAATGAGGTGCTACATGCGTGGGTCTAGAACGAATTTCCCTCTCAAACTAATTTCCCCCCTTCCCCCCCCCCCCTAAAAATCTACTTTCCCTCCTTTAAAATCGAAAATTCCAAATTCGCAGAAAGTGATTTTTTAGTATTCGACTCTAGTCCCCATATATACAATTTCTTCACCGTGAAGTAATTTAGAGCTTAGTTAAGCTCGTAAATGTGTTTTTAACCCGAAACGGGTGGGAACCGGTTTCCCACTCGTTTCCTCCGGGGGGGAAACGGTTTCCCCCCAGGGGGTAAAACCATTCGACTTTTTTTATTTTTCTCTTCTCATAGCACATCTACAGACCAAAACCTTTCTTTAGACAAATCAACCAAATTTTTACACCAAGTAGTTCTCTCAATATTAGTGGAGACAGACAAAAACATGTTTCAAATTAATATATACAGTCGGTAACAAAAGTGTCCGAACACTAGCAAAAATTACTATGTAAAAAAAGTACACTTCATACGGTTTTGTTAAATAAATCCTTATCGAATCCTGTTCTTACACTGACAAAGAACAGGATTCTACAAGGATTTATTTAACAAAACCCTATGAATTGTACTTTTTTTACATAGGAATTTTTGCTAGTGTTCGGACACTTTTGTTACCGACTGTAGATAACTGGAAAAAAAAAATTGTGTATGTAGGAGCCTCGCCTCCCCCCCTGGGGGGGGGGGAAGTCCTTCTCGAGGGGAGTAAATTTTCATGATGGGTATCTTTCAAAAGAGCTCGCCAATACATTTAAAACAAAAGGTTGAACCATCGATCTGCGATAATTTAAAACAAAGTTATCGATTTTTTTTTACTCTTTTTTTTTTTTTTTTTTTTTTTTTTTTTAATATTGAGAATATAATAGACTTTTTTGGATATTTGGTGTTATACTACTTCTTTAATATGGTAATCGTCTGCATTATCATAAAAGATAATTTTTTTAAATTACAATTTTAATAAATTATTTAATAAAAAACCGAATTAAATTCTATATAAATGTAGGAGCATTAATGAAACGGGGTTTGAGGGGGGCAGTAGCCCCCCTCACACAGAACTGATTATCATATAAAACTCTTCAGAAGCCTAATATGAATTGTTTAACACATGTTTACAAAACAGTACTCGTTATCTTACCTTTTAATGTGCAACCTATATTTATTGCATTAAATTTCAGGGTAATAGAAAGTCGTGTGAGTGACACACCAGATTATTTTTTTTTAATTAATTTATTTATTTTTTATTCTGTACAGTGTCACTTCTTCGACGAATCACTTCTTCATCTTTTGAATAACTTTTTGAAATATATTTTACAATTTGTTTAATTTTTTATTTAAAACGGTCAAACTTTTACGGTCAAAAATTTTATATAAAAATTTGACCGTAACAGGACCATTTTTACTTTCTCTTACCCATAAGGTAGAGAAAGTATTGTTTTTGGGTCAAATTTTCGAACGCGAGATTTTGTTATATTTACACGTTTTGAGGTCCCCTGAATACGAAAATCATGTTTTTAGCAAATGGTCTGTGTGTCTGTGTGTGTGTCTCTGTGTGTGTGTCTGTGTGTGTGTGTCTGTGTGTCTGTCTGTTATCAGCATATCTCAAAAACAAATTATGGCAGAAAGTTCAAACTTGGTATTCTAAATGTGTATTATATAGGGATGCTACAGTAAGCTTTTCGTTAAGATCAAGCAAATGGTTCGTGTACAGGGACAATCAAGAGTATTCTAATACATTACGTCTATGGGGGAAATTGCAGGAAAATAGAGTTTAACGTCTATAGACTGCACTAAACCAAATGAAACAAATATATATCTTTTGTAATAGAGACAGTTAACTGGGAAAAAAATTTTGTGTATGTAGGAGCCTCGCCTCCCCCCCTGGGGGGAAGTCTCCCCTGGAAGGGAGTAAATTTTCATGATGGGTATCTTTCAAAAGATCTCGCCAATACTTTGAAAACGAATGGTTGAACCATCGATCTGCGATAATTTAAAACAAAGTTATCGATTTTTTTTACTTTTAACGAAAAAAAACTTTGAAAAACAATCGTACTTTTTTTTTTTTTTTTTTTTTTAATATTGAGAATAAAATGGACTTTTTTTTTATATTTGGTGTTATACTACTTCTCTAATATGGAAATCGTCTGCCTTATCATAAAAGATAATTTTTTTAAATAATAATTTTAATAAATTATTTTTTAAACAGAGAAATATTTTTTAATAACCGAATTAAATTCTATATAAATGTAGGTGCATTAATGAAAAGGGGGGTTGAGGGGGGCGGTAGCCCCCCTCACACAGAACTAATTATCATATAAAACTCTTCAGAAGCCTAATATGAATTGTTTAACTAAGGTTTACATAACAGTACTCGTTATCTTACCTATTAATCTGCAACCTGTATTTATAGTATTAAATTTCAGGGTAAGAGAAAGTCGTGTGACACACCCATTATTTTTAATGTTAAAATAGTTTTCAATGCTATATTTTACTTATTCGCATGCTACATGTTCAAATAAAATCGCACAAACTAAAGTAACTAATCGATCTATAAACGGTTCATTTAACTACGAAAATTTATAATCTATCTATAATAATAGATGGAAAGGTTTGTCTGTCTGTCTGTCTGTCTGTCTGTCTCTCTGTCCGTCTGTCTGTCTGTTCTTTTATACGTTCAGCCCCTACTGAACGCAGAAGTACAAGAATTGACATACTGATGCACTGGAGCCTTCCCGAGTTCCTCTTCGAAACAGAATTTAAAAATTTTAATTAGTTATAGAGATTAGTTATGGAGATATTAATTAAAATGTCCACTCATGTATAATCTAAAAGCCATCTCAATGACTGAGAATTCACCGCCATTGCATAAAAAAAGATATTTTAACAGAATTAAAATTAGAAAAAGTGGAAAACAAATTAGAAATATTTGTCCGATCGTTACGATTTCGGTACCAAATGAAAGAGGATTTTTTTCTGAATTTAAGTGTGCAAGCGGCTTATCGGTACAACAATTAGATTTTTAAAAATTAACTAAAGTAGGAATTTTTTGTGGCAACATCATTTCAAACGCCAGACTGTCTGAGATGAAAAGGGAAATGATTGTAACCGATCAAGATGTCACGTGTTTTGTAGTAGGGAGAAAAATTGCAATTTTCAATTTTTTTTCAAATTTTCATTCACGTTACATTTTAATTAATATTCGCCCTAGACAGCATATTATAAAGCTACTGTTCAATTTTCATGAAAATATCTGGATAAACAAAAAAATTAGATTAAATTTTGTATTATATTTTTTTTAATTGAGATATGCCGTTGAAATTTCGTAATATTTGGTTTTAACGCCCGATAATTCGATTCTGAATATTTTTGAAAGTGTAGAATTATTAGGAAGGGCTTGAGGGGGAAGGGAGAGAGGCGAAGGGGCAAAAAAAAAAAAAAGAGTTACAGCGTTTGAAATTGTTATTATTACGTTCTAAGGAAAGATAAATCGATTGCGGATATTTTCAAGTGTAAAATTATTAGAAGAGACGGAAAGGAGGAAGGGGCAAAAACGTAGAAAAGGAACGGTTGTTTCGGAGAAAACAACGAAAAACCCAGAACGCCTTTATTCTTTTATATTTTGCAGAGTTTCGAATTCTGATACTCCTTTCACATTTCATACTATGGATTTTTAACAGAATTTAGACCGGAATTACGCAAGTTACGGAGAAAACCACGAAAAAGTCAGACATAAATCGTTTTATAATAGTGTTTATATCATTTTTGTATCTCAGCTTCTAATTAGAGTAATTTAATAAGTAATATGTCATTTTGAAACTTATTTGAATTGAATTTCAAGAGTTGTCGCCACAAATTTCTGTCACCTTCCATTAACCGACTACCGTAAGTAGTGGAATTCGAGATTTCACGTTTTAAGGTGTCCTGATTAGGTTTTCTTTTGTATCTCAGCTACTAATTAAAATAATTTTATAAGTAATACATTATTTGAAAGCTTTGTTGATTTAGAATTGAACAGTAGATTACAGAAATTTCTACCGCCAGATACTTTAAAATTTCAATATTTCAAATTCTAATTATATTATTTTTAATACATCATTCGAAAGATATTTTAAAGTACTTTTATATTATCGAAAGTGGGATTCAAGATTTCACCTGATTTACACGTTTTGAGGTTTCCTGAATCCGTTATCTTTTGTATTTCAGCTACTAATTAAAATAATTTCATAAGTAATACATCATTTGAAAGCTTTGTTGATCTGGAATGGAACAACAGATTACAGACATTTCTACCGCCAGATGGCGCTGTAATATTTAAAAATTTCAATATTTCAAATTCTAATTATTTTTAAATTATTTCTAATACATCATTCGAAAGATATTTTAAAGTTCTTCTATATTATCGAAAGTGGAATTCGAGATTTCACCTGATTTACGATTTTAAGGTGTCCTGATTAGGTTTTCTTTTCCATCACAGCTAATTGAGTTAGACCGTGCAAAATTGGTATATGTAGGTTAATTAGGAGGGGCTAGAGGAGTGGGGAAGGAATAGGCGCACGCAGCGAGCACGAGACTGCGCTGCCGAAGGCAGTGGGGACCCGGTGCGACTTTTTACCTGATGAAAAATGATTTTATTAATTTTCTTTTCTTTAGAATAAAGGTTTGATTTCAGAATATGTGCGCGCACCGCACGTTATCTTAACACGTGCGCGCGCAGCGCGCATGCGTTTGCGATCCCGTGCGAGTTTTTACCCGATGATATATATATATATATATATATATATATATATTAATTTTATTTTCTTAATAATGAAAGTTTGAGTTGAGAAGGACTTTTCGTGCACAGCGCACGTATATCCTCACACGTGCGCGCGCATGAATCTGCGCTGCCTAATGCAGTGGGGTAGCGGTTGTGAGTTTTTACACGAAGCTAAATGATATATTTTTTTAATTCCTTTTCTTAAGAATGAAAGTTATGAGTAATAACATGGAATTTTGAGAAGTCAAAAGTATGGTGAAGGGATACGCGCGCGCAGCGCACGGGTCTACTCTGCCGAAAGCAGTGGGGACCCGGTGCGACATTTTTCCCGATCAGAATTTTTTTTCTCTTTTTAACAACATGATAAAAAAGTAATGCAATTTTGAGAATTCATTAATTATTGTGATTCCTTTAAAAATAGTGACCAGCGAAGCGGGCGTAGCCTGCTAGTGTTACATAAAGCAGACACGATTAGATATTTTATATAAAATATTTTTCATCGTATATGAAAAAAACAAAAAACAAAAAATAAAAACAAAAAATAAATAAATAGAAAAGAAAAGAAATGAAATGAAAACACATGCTATGTTAAATTAACGCAGTGGCAATATGTTTTTGTTTGAATATAGATATAAATACATAAAATGATAAATTGCGAACGAGAGAGGCACACATTTATAACAAAATTAAATTCTTTCTAATCTTCTCAACAAAATTCCTTCAATAACTTTATATAAATTTTTCAAATTTATGCAAAATAACACATAAAAATAACTGTAAGTGCATTAAATATTTTACTGAATTGTTCTTTATACAATTTATGACTACGTTTTAAATTTATCTGGAAGAATGTGTACAATTTTTTTCCATCATTATTATTTTTTTTAAATAATTTACAAATTCTAGAAATATATGTAAGAGAAATTATCACAAAAATAATCATATTCATAAAATTTATATTATAAATACTTAAAAATACTTAGGAACTAAGATTTTATGATAACAAAGCTATAAATTTGTAGATGAAGCCTGCAAAAGAAAAAACTTAAGCTTTTCTTATCCCACAAAATCAATCTAATTGCATAATTCATGCCGAAATAAAATTAGCTTGTCAAGTGATAACCGTATTTTTCCTCAACCCTCTCATGCAAAATGAAGGTCCTAATTAAAAATGGAAGCTTAACGACGTCATAGCGCAATAACAGCTCACTTCAGACTTTCAACTTTATGGCAGAAAATTTTTATGAGGGCGCACGCTTTGCATAATTAATGCTTATACTACAATTGGGAAGCATCATCATTAATAAAGTCTAAAATATTTCCACATTACATTTATGATTGACACGAAAATCATATGATATTTTTTGAACTAATCTGTGTATGAAAATGTAATGTTATGTTTGGAGAAGTATATTTAAATAAAATACATGTACCTGTTTAAGAAATTTTCAGTATTTTTCAAAATTTCCTAGAGTTTGTAACAATAACAGGTATTTTCGATATAAAATTAATAAGTGTCAAAAGAAATAATATCATTCTTTTAAAAATGTATCCTTAAAATCTTTAAAATAGCAATTAATTTTTTATTCTTTTTAAAAGCGTTTTTAGCATTTAGTTTTTGATTAACTTAAATTCCAAATTAATTTTTACAAAGAATCTAAAATTTGCATTAGAAATTCGTTTTAATTACGAATGTTAAGTTAATAGATTGTGCATGTATCGTAGTTAACATTGCAAACTGCATACCTGTATACATGTTTTATATAAAGTCTTATCATTTTTTAAACTTGAAATGTTTTAACTCAATATTTATAAAAGTGAAATTTATCCTAATTTATATACATATTAATCAGTCTCTCGGTATATATATTTTATTTTATTAAATGTACATTTCATGTTATGAATACATCAGTAAAATTGTTGAATATTTTTCTTTTTCTGGAAGTGATTTATGAATTAAGCCGCTTTTGACAATGTTTTTAATTACCTTAATGAATATTTTGGAAAATTCCATTAAAAACAAAAAAAAAAAATAAAAAAGGAATCAAAATTTTCAAGAATGGTTTTTAGTATAAATATATATTATCTGCTTACCTAAATATACACAAAGAAGAAATGACAAATAATAAATTTATTAGTTGAAGATATTTGTGAAGTGGAAGGATCAAAGTGAAGCTTTAAATGGATAAGCATAAGATTGATGTAATAGAACAATTGATGCGATATCCTCAAACTTTTCTGAGCATGAGTAGAAAAAGCTACTCGACTTAGAAATATATGAATTTTTCTAATGCGCTAGTTTATACATACTAAAGGCTTAAATAAATCATTGAGAAAAATAAAATAAATAAAACTAAAACTACGTTTTTAGATGTACTAAAAACTCTAATTCAGCGAATGTGAATAGCATATATCTATATAAAATTTCAGCTTAATTGAATGGTAGGGAGTGCAGTAAATTTCTAAAACAAAATATAAACTGGAATTTGTGAACATGAACTGCGTCTCTAAGCTCGTTACTACTTGAGCATGTATTTTTATTGAAGTTATAAATGTATGCAAAATTTAATCTCAATCGGAAGACAGCAAGTAGGTTAAAATTCAGCAGCAAATTTTTAACTGGATTTGGGGGGAGGGGAGCTAGAGTACTCAGGGTCCGACATTTGTGTCGGGTACTACTTGACCATTTATTGTGTTTGGAGTTATAAATAAAGAAAAAAAATTAAGCTCAGTCGGAGGATAGCAAGTAGGTTAAAATTGAAAAACAAAATTTGAACAGGAGTTTAGGGCGCAGGGCCCTAGTATTTCCATCCCTAAATCCGTTATTACTTGAGCATGCAATCTTATCAGAATTAAATATGTACGCAGAATTTTAGATCAATCGGACGGCAAGACATTAGTTAAAATTCAAAAACAAATTTTTAACTAGGATTGGGGGCTCAAGCTCCTGAAGCCCCATCCTTTACTCAGTTACTACTTATGTGTGTATTGCCATCGGGGTTATGCATGTATTCACAATTTCGGTTCATTCGGCTGATGGGGGGGGGGGGGGGCAGGTGAGAATTCAGTTGTTGAACTTGACCCATACGCTTAAATAAACAATATAATAAGATAAATAAAAGCGTGAAAAAAATATGGTACAGAGATTTACTCTGATTTTCTTTTGCTCTATAACCCAAATTATGAATAGAGTAGTCTTGATACAGCACCAACTGCAGTTCTGTCATTCTCAGCTACGATATATAGTGTATCATGCGCCTAATTTTAAGGAGAGTTCGAAAAGCTTGGAGAGGTGCCAAAATGACCAGCAGGTCGAGATTTGATAAATATCCAGTCATTTGGCATTGTCTCATAGCTATTTTCTCTCAACCACAAGGATTATCACCCCTATTTTAACACTGGACTCATTGAGTCAGTCCTTGCGCAGAAGCTATCTTGTCTCAAGAAACATGGTTAAAGAATATTTTAACATCGGGTATTCTATAAGTTTGTAGATATTTTTAAAACTCATAGAAATTGAAGGAATTGGTAGAATTGAATGCAGTTTGCAAAAATGTTATTCTCGTGAAGAGGTTTTTTTTTTTTTTTTTTTGGATAAAAAGCGAAATAGTTAATGAGAAACATGTAAACCAGAAGTCCATAAATTGCATGACTTTATGTTTAACAGCTCATTTCTTATTTTCAATCCTACTTCTGCATACACGAAGTTTTAACTGCACTGTTGACTTGGTGGATAAAGCTTCATTAATGAAGAGGTTTTACCTCAGGTAAGATTTTCCGACTAGAATTGCAGTGATATAGTATAATGGGAATTATACGTTTGTAAACATTTGCATGCAAATATATTTTTTCGTGAAAATGTGTGGTTTGCTTGCGTACAGCGCCCACTATCGACAAAAATTTTAACTATATATATATATATATATATATATATTACAAAAAGAAAAAAATCTGCCTTTACGAGAATTATTGCTTTGCTAACTGCGTTATATTCTATCCATTCCTTCAGTTTTCATGAATTTTTAAAATGTCTACAGATTTTTAAGACATCCGGTATGCATAAGTTATTTAGTTATAAAAATTTAATCATTACTTATGAATTTTTTCTTTTAGATTCATAAAATATATAATGGTTTTGGTAAACTCAATTCTTTTGTTGATATGCATTTTTTAAATCATAGAAAAAATACATCAGAATTACATTTTCATTCTTTTAATCCGTTTAAAATGTAATAAATTCTGAATGATTTTAGAATAGCATTTACAGCGTGTTTTATGAAATTATTTAGTCATATTTAATTACATACTACATTATTATATATTAAAATATAATTTAATAAGAAATTAAAATTACACGCTTAATTAATGGTTCTTCGAGCTAATACATAATGCGCATATAAACGCAATATAAAACAATTGTAATTTTTTTTACAGATTTGCTTATATAATTTTGAAACAACAATTTAACTATTTTATTTTGCAGAAACGCATCGCATGATCATCGAAAAATCAAAGTACAACGAGTTCTCCAAATATATATTTTTTTTTTTATGTAAATGATGTTATTAAGGTTGCGAGAATATTAAGATTGATCTGCTATTTTACTCCTTTCTTGTAAAAGTAGAATCAATCTTTTATACGCCCAAGATAAAATGTTTAAAGATAAGATGGTGAAAAATTGTAGAATATGCAATAAAATTGTTTACATGAATTATTTGAAATGTCCATTTTTTAAAGTACAGATTTCAACAATTTAGATATGCTTGTAAAAGATAAAATGTTATATTAAAAGACATATAAAATATGCATTAATTACCTACGTCAGAATTTGTATTGTCTTCATACGTGAGAAGAGAGTATTCAATATATGAAAAAAAAAAAAAAAAAAAAAAAACATATATTTGATAGGCTTACAATTTTGGTATATTACTTCAGAAAATGTTTATTAGGGTAACAGTGTGGATGTGTTAACATAATATACCAAACAACCAAATAACATTGGACGTAAGTTTAAGAAGTAACAGATAACATAATTTTATGCTTTTCCCACTTTGTTATGTAGCTTCGAAAATTCCAGTTGATATGCGGTAAATTTCATGACGTTTATGGTGACTGTAATTTGTTATGCATTGAACGTCATTGAGTTGGTATGCGGCAAATATCATGAAGATTATAGTGACTGTAGCTTAGTATGTGTTGAATGTCATCAAAACATTAGCAAAGATAGAATGACATTATATTTATTTACTATACTTTTAATTTAGATGCACATCACTGAATAGTAATTTTTGCTATCCATACGTCACAACCCTAATAACACAGGGCAATTATTTAATATTGGTCACAATATATAAGAACGTCTGTTCTTTATTATGTACTTGCTTTGCGTGCAGCATTCTAACCTAATTTTAAACAATTCCATTCAAAATTAAAGAAGGTTTACTTACTCGGCTGATTTGTCTTTCCACGAATTGACTTCTGTAAATATTCTTCGAATAATTTGAAACTGATATGTTATTCAAGTTTACTATGGTATGTTCCTTATTGAAAATCGTACGGGAGATCAGTGTTAGTTGGCATAAAGGACTAGTTGGCACTTAACTTCTATTTACTGCCGCATATAAGATAAAGCGCTGTTATTTTACTAGTGGAGTGTATATGTATAGGTGCATCATCCATCGAAAAATCAGTCTGTTTGAAAACATCATGAAAGAAAAATCCGTGCTTTATCATTTTCCTGACTAGTGAGTAAATTTTTTCATCGTATTTTATTATTATTATTATTATTATTATTATTTATTAATTTTTTTTTAATCTGATAAGTCGCAGTTGGTTAAATTGATGCACTGCTTATGTCAGTTTTTGAAAGAGTGGTTCACTATGATTTCATGCATGCATTATAATCTTTTCTTTATGCTGTTTTAGATATAGCGGCATCTATCTTATTTTCGATATAATTTTTGAGCTAGTTGGCATAATTAGGTATACTGTCATTTGGCAGAGTTATAACATAGGTATGGCATAACTTGACTTCCGTAAATGATAGTTCAAAGGCTGAAGAAACTTTCCAAGATGAAGATTTTCCACCCTCAGCCTCCTGCCTAAACTATAGTCAGCGTTTTATTCGAAAGTTCGTACGAACCCCTGAGAACTTAAGTACGATACCTAAAGGCCACATAAAACAAGATCAACAAAGAACCATCCATAAAATCAAGAGTCTCCTGGTCACCTTGAATACAAAATAAATAAATTTGTTTTGTCGAAATGCCAAACCACTAGAACATTACAAAAATTAGTGAAATGGATGGCAATGAGATTCGTATATCCACATGGTCAAAAAGAGGAAAAGGGGAGATGGACAGACGATAATGATTCCATTTTTCATCTCTAAAGTGAAATTGTGCAGAACTTAAACCTACACATAACGAGTGCATAACCCCCAAATTCTTTCTTAGTTGTTTTCAAACACTGAGTTAATTCTATATGAATTACTGTAGGTAGCAATAATACTAAGTAAAATTCATTTTATTTTGTTCATTTTTAGTACATACATTTAAGCAGAAATTTTCCAACAAATATTATTATTATAAAATGATTTGGAAAAAAGAAAAATTTTCCCTGAAATTTACGGTGTTCTGCGTATAATTACCATCAATTTCAAGTTGTGACAACTTACCCCAACGATTAGCCGCACTAGCCCCTTGTGCGAGACTAGTTGACATTGTTATAAGCTCTTATAAAAAGTATTTCGGGGTCGCTTCAATGAGTATTTAATTGATAGGTATTACATGATTTTAGACTGTTGAAATTTTCGAATAGTTTGCTTTTATATTAGAAGATCACTTGCATTTTAATTCGAGAGAAAAAAATCAGATATTTGCCACTAACATTACCTTCCATTAATTATATTTTTTTAAACACAAATGAGTGTTCAGAACGGGTCCAACAGCTTGTCAAAAGCTTCTTAAAATTAAATATTTTCATCGTTGGATGTCCGATTAAAACCTAGTTAAAGCTCATTAGCCTAGCCTCTGGCGGTTTTCTGTTGTTTTCAATGCAATTGGTATTTAATATGTGCAATGACGTTTTATGAAAACATATAGTGTTGTTTTCCAGGCTACCTCGGGTAAACAACCGAACATTATACTCTCCTCTCTTCTCTCATACACCCGTAGTTTAGAAAGATATTTTTGACACAAGAAACTTTACATGTGGCCATTTAGGATGTATAACATATTTGTTTTTTAACTAGGCCTTTCACTAGGCCATTACGTGAATTAATGGCAACGGTTCTTTCGTTTTTAAAAAAACTCAATACATTCTGTATAAATCTGCATAAAAAAGTGAATAAATTTTCTAATATTTGTATAAGTATTCCTTAGGTAGGCACTTTTCGACATTCTGTTTTCTAATATTTTGCTTCATTATATGTATTGTTAAATTATTTATAAAAAATAAAAATTTTATTTTGATTATAGTTTTAGCTAGGTTTTATATTTCTAATTGTTATAAAACATTAGGCCATAGAAATAAAAAGTCATGTATATATTTACATAAGAATAGACAATATAATACAGCAATTTGCTCTGTCAGTGCCCAAGAGTTTCTATTCTCAAAACTTAAAGATTACTGTGACCCTTAACGAGAAATCCTCAAGAATAAACACCTTAATAAAGACACAACACCTAGGCTTTAGACCCTTTGAGTAATCAGTTAGTCTTATCTAACTCCAATACGAATATCATATTAGCTATTTTTTTATATCTATTTTTTTTTTTTTTTTTCATTAACTAACTAATAAATTTCTGTAAAGTAAAACCTTAAAGGCTTTTAAATAACTAGACTTGACGCAGAACAGAAATATCAATATTTACACAACGTTTAAAACGCCAATATAAGTAACTGTTAAGTGCAGACTGCAGTTTTAGTAGCGTAAAGTGTACCGTCATGAGTACACTAGAGCTCCTCCAATACAGGCTGGCTCATCAGGCATTTTGTTTCCCACTCAGCGATTGTTGCCCACGCGGTCCGAATTTCAAGTGTTATCAAATCACATAAAATGGAGGTTTTGCAGCCGAAAATTGCTTAAATAATAATAGAACTGCGTTTAGAACGTTTAGATTTCCAACAGATGAAGAAAGGCGAAAGAAATGGGCTATTAATTGTCCAAAAGAAAATTGTACGCTTAGCTTTCAATCACAAATATGAAGTGCAATTATGATATGTTTTCTTGCATTTTTTGTATCAATTATTTGTTTTTATTGCTGTTTTATTATCTAAATGTTGTATTTTACAACCTACACTACTTTTCAACGTGTATAAATATTTAAAATTAACTAATTTAACTGCAACAGTGATGGCTACTTTTTACAAGGTTTATAAGAAAATTTCGCCAAATATTACCGCCAAACTTATCAAGTACAAACAATAATTCGCTCTTATGTTTAGGCAAACTCGCCGTTTTAGGCAATAAAGACGCCGAGTAATAAGTCTGCAACTAAATGTCGCCAAGCTATAATTCCGCTGGGCAACAATGATCAGCTGTGAGTCAGCTCGTATTATAGGAGTCTTAGAGTACACAATGACGAAATGGATTATTACTCATATATATATAGGTAGAGAAGCAGATTGTAGAGTCAGAGTAGCAATCAATAGGAATTTAAGAAACTGGAGCTGTAACTGGAGCTCTCTCTTAGGAAATTCGAGCTCTTTCGGACTGTTGGAAAAATTACATAAAATCCACATATTTTTAATTTTTACACAGCTTTCTTCATCCCAAATTTCTATTGCTGTACACCTCCAGTTTCCTAAGTTCCTAATGGTTGCTACTGTGACTCTATAATCCACTTCCCTACATATATATACGAGCAATAATCCACTTCGTCATTCTGAACTGATAACGGTGCGCTTTACGTTACCGAAACTTCAATCTGCACATAACAGTTTTTTACATTGGCGTTTTTAACGTTGTGTAAATATTGATATTTCTTAAAGATTTTTGTTATAGAACGCTCGTGGCTAATTCGATAATTCCGGAACACATTGAAGATAAAAACAATTAAACTTATGTAACGTTCAAAAAAAAAAAAAAAAAAAACGATGTTTGAAAAAATGCTTGAGAGATTCCTAATTAAGCTTTATGTACTTCTTATAGAACTTTTATTTTAGAGGTATGGACTTAATAATAATCAATTAGATGTTTTAGTAACCATTAAAAATACTTACGAGAAAAATGATGATAACTTACATTATAGATTCTGTTTTATCTAAATTTAAACTGCCAGTTGAATAATGTCAGTTCAATGAAGTCTTTTGAAATCTAATAAGAAGTTCGTTATAATATTTTAAAAGCAATCCTAGACAAATAAACTCAGCTCTGAACAAACAAAAGTCAAATTTCTCATTATAATGGAACAGTAAAAGGATTTAAATTATTTTTATCTAAGTGAACAATGGAACTAAAACATCTTACAGTTTTCATAAATAAAGACTTTCACAAAGGAGACATACTCAACGGATTTAGTTAATTAAATGTCTTAAGAAGTTGCATGCAATCATTCTTAAAATATTTCTACTTCAAAGCAACGTTATTAAAACATCTATATTTAGAAAGTACATTTTCAGAAATTTCATCTTGTTTTGATGTAAACGATAATGACGATTTCTTTAAGTCTGTTTTCTAGTTTCAGATTCAAGTGTTTGTGTACAGTATTTTTAAATTTATTATTTCATATGGAGTGAGAGATTATTAATGATGAAAAACTAAGCAAATGTAAAATTTTAGTACATTATTTAAAAGGTTTTTTTTTATTTACTACTAAATATTGTTAAAATAAAAACTGTAATTTTTAAACTATATTAAATAATCTGGTGTGTCACTCACACAACATTCTCTTACCCTGAAATTTAATACTAAACAAACAGATTGGAGATTAAGGGGTAAGATAACGTATACTGTTATGTAAAGTTATGTTAAAACCATACAAATTAGGCTTCGGAACAGCTTTATTTGACGAATAAAGCTTTATTTGACGAATACAGCTTTACTTGGCTGTGTGTGTGTGTGAAGGGGGGGGGGGGGGGCTCTCGCCCCCCTTAATTCCCCGTATCATTATTGCACTTACATTTATATAGAATTAAAATCTATTATTAAATTCGAAAGCTCATTTAATAATACAGAACATTACTTTATCTACATTGTTTCAGCTACACAACTTTCACACGTAATATTCCTTGAAACTTATAATCTTGATCAAACTTTTCTGGTAACAAGCGTATTAACTTCAAAATGCATTTAGATCGCCTGCAACTATTTATTCTAAGAGACACAGATAAAGATCAAAACGTTAAGAACTTTACTTCGATATTAAGGAAACCTCAAAACGTATAAATATACAAAAGATCAAGTGATGAATATTTAGCTTAAAAAAATATATCACTTACTATATGGCTATGAGGAATTAATTTCGATTTCTGAGCAACTTTCCTGGACATAGTAAAATATTATGGTAAAACACTTCCACTAACATTAAAAAAAGAACGTTATGGCCTAAAAACCGGCAGACCTGTGTAACTTCTGATGGTTATGTACACACCACATGCTTCACATGAATATGATCCTATATTAATACCACACAGCACAACCTAAAATACACTTCTGCAAATTTTCAAGTATTATTGCACTATAATCTAGTTCTTTTGTGTAATGTAAACGGACAGTGAATGATTTCCATAGCATATTCTACATGAAACAAGTTTTTACACAGATAAAAAATATATATTCGTTTCATTTTGTTTAGTGCAGTCTTTAGAGGTCCTAATTACATTCAATTTTCCCCACAGACGTAATATATTTGATTTCTCTTGGGTGTCCCTGTACACGAACCGTGTGCTTGATCTCAACGAAAAGTTTTGTGTAGCATCCCTATATGATACACATTCAAAATGCCAAGTTTAGAATTTCTGTTATTATTTGTTCTTGAGATATGCTGA